>JAGFNQ010003107.1:312939-425675 GCA_024364735.1 Boesenbergia rotunda
CTTTTCCTGCACACTAGATTAACTTGTTAGAAAACAAGAAAGACTTAACTTTTGACCTATGTTGCCATTATCAAAACACGGGTTTGACTTAGGTGCATTCTGCACCAACAATCTCCCCCTCTTTGATTTGTGGCAACCCTAGTTCAAAAAGTTAAGTTTAAGCAAAACATGAAAAAGTTTTAACTTTTGTTCCCTCCCCCTGGAAGGAATCTCCCCCTAGATATTTCAAAAATTCGTGGGGTAAAAAAAACTTTACTTGTACTTGAAATTTTTTTTGAAAATGTGAGCTTAAGTAAGAATTTCAGTTTTAATACAGTCAGTTTTAATACAGTTTTGAAAAACTTAAGCTTTAGAGTACTAAAAAAAATTTTGACAAGCTTAAGTAAGAAACTTTTTAAAGGCTAGAGTACTTAGCAAAATTTTGAGAGCTTGAATAAAATTTGCTTAAGTAAGAAACTTTTTAAAGGCTAGAGTACTTAGCAAAATTTTGAGAGCTTGAAATAAAAAATTTGAAGCTAGAATACTTAGCAATATTTTGAAAGCTTGGAAAAAACATTTTGAAGCTAGAGTACTTAGCAATATTTTGAAAGCTTGAAATAAAAAATTTGAAGCTAGAGTACTTAGCAATATTTTGAAAGCTTGAATAAATTTTGAAGCTAGAGTACTTAGCAATATTTTGAAAGCTTGGAAAAAGATTTTGAGGCTAGTGTACTTAGCAATATTTTGAAAGCTTGAAAAAATTTTGAAGCTAGAGTACTTAGCAATATTTTGAAAGCTTGAAAAAATTTTGAAGCTAGAGTACTTAGCAATATTTTGAAAGCTTGAAAAAAGATTTTGAGGCTAGAGTACTTAGCAATATTTTGAAAGCTTGAGTAAAAAGAATCTTAGCAGCATTTTGAAAGCTTTAACAAATTTAAGTACTTCTTCAAAAAGTTTTAAGCTTTTGAATAAAGGATAAGTATATTTTTGAACCCTTTTGAATAAAGGAAAATTTTTGAAATTTTGAAAAAGTAAAAGTAATTCAAACCCTATATTGTTGGTGCAGAATGCACCTAAGTCAAACTCCCTAAAAATGCAACTGTTGTAGTAGCCCAGATTCGTCTCCATGTCTTCAGCGTGATTGGCCTCCACTTCCTCTCGGCTCGAAGGGCGCTCATGTAACTGTTGTAGTAGCCCAGATTCGTCTCCATGTCTTCAGCGTGATTGGCCTCCACGTTCACTGATGATATCAATAGATATGGCTATGTGTATCTTATGAGACACAAGTTAGAATCCTTTGAAAAGTTCAAAGAATTCAAGAGTGAAGTACAATCTTCAGTGGTATCAGAGCGGAGAAGTTCAAACTTGGTGCAACCACCAGTTTGAAAATTTCTTTTCAGATTTTCTTTATTATTTTCGATTTTTTTTACTTTTTCGTACGAATTTTTTCGTTAATCGAGGTTGGTGCAACACCCCTCGATATTTTATTTCCCTTATCCAGCACTACTAATCCAAGACCTAGTCTTGGAAACCTTGTTTCTCTGTTAGTTTTTTGTTACAGATTAAAATGACCATGCAAGAGGGATTCAGCACCGCCAGGCCTCCACTTTTCAGTGGAGAAGACTTTTCTTACTGGAAAAGTCGTATGGAGGTCCACCTAAAAACTCAGGTGGATATGTGGATCATCATCCAGTCCGGTCTGGATATCCCCAAAGACGCCGAAGGAAAACCATAAAGCTACTCCGAATGGGACAACTCCCTAAAACGCAAGATAGAGCGCCCTTCGAGTCGAGAGGAAGTGGAGGCCAATCACGCTGAAGACATGGAGACGCTCCGAGAGGAAGTGGAGGCCAATCACGCTGAAGACATGGAGACGAATCTGGGCTACTACAACAGTTACATGAGCGCCCTTCGAGCCGAGAGGGAGGCGAGAGAGGCAGAGTATCATGAGATGATGACTCTATTTCGATCCTGGCAGCCAGGCTCCTCCGATGATCCCGGTCCTTCGTCTTAGACTCACTTAGTATTGTATCTATTTGACTGCCCCTACTCAGTAGGGTTGACTTGGGTTTGACTATTTGACTGTATTTGAACCTTGATTACCTGCTTTATTTTCTGTTGACCAGTTTATGAGTACTTGTTCTTTTTGCAATTAGGATTGTGCTCTGTAGAATAGATTAATTTTTACTTTCTACTTGATTTAAAAATCAGTTTTCTAAAAATAGATTTTGAAAAACTGCTTTAATTAATTTCAAAATCAGTTTTCATTTTTTTACTTAGTTTTTTTTGCAAAACTACCCCCTTTAAAAAAATTAGGACTTTTTTGAAAATGGACTTAGCCTAGGCCCTAACCCTAGAACTGCATGCACCTATAGACTTAGAAGCCAGCATCTCACAAGCACCTTAGGGTACGTTTGATTGATAACCTAGAAAGGGTTGAGATGCTTAGGTCTTTGCCTTAATTCAAGATGCTTTAAGTCAGTGCATCTGCAGTAATTGGGGCACTAAATACAACTTAAACAGCAATCCAGTTAAGTGTCAAGTTTAGAAAATCTAACTTGAACAGAAACACTTAACTTGACTAACCCTAGCAAAAACTACTGTTTATAACAGTTAGTAAGTAGCTAATTGGGTTAGACAGGTCCCGACAGAGAAATTTGATTGATTTAGTGTAAATCTAATTATGAATTGGTTCAGTACAGCAAATTCTTATTTATTTTCTTTATTTCATGCTATATTTATCTTGTTTTGATATATGGCAAAGGGGGAGAGATAGGAAAGGAAAGAGAAAAATTACTTTTACTTTTTCAAAATTTCAAACTTGGTGCAACCACCAGTTTGAAAATTTTTTTTCGGATTTTCTTTATTATTTTTGATTTTTTTTTACTTTTTCGTACGAATTTTTTCGTTAATCGAGGTTGGTGCAACACCCCTCGATATTTTATTTCCCTTATCCAGCACTACTAATCCAAGACCTAGTCTTGGAAACCTTGTTTCTCTGTTAGTTTTTTGTTACAGATTAAAATGGTCATGCAAGAGGGATTCAGCACCGCCAGGCCTCCACTTTCAGTGGAGAAGACTTTTCTTACTAGAAAAGTCGTATGGAGGTCCACCTGAAAACTCAGGTGGATATGTGGATCATCATCCAGTCCGGTCTGAAGATCCCCAAAGACGCCGAAGGAAAACCACAAAGCTACTCCAAATGGGACAACTTCCTAAAACGCAAGATAGAAGCCGACGCTCGGATCTGGGCTATTTTTTCCTCTAAAAAATGCAACTGTTGTAGTAGCCCAGATTCATCACTTTCACTGATGATATCAATAGATATGGCTATGTGTATCTTATGAGACACAAGTTAGAATCCTTTGAAAAGTTCAAAGAATTCAAGAGTGAAGTACAAAATCAACTTGGCAAAAGTATTAAGATACTTCGATCAGATCGAGGTGGTAAATACCGTAGCCATGAATTTCGTGAGCATCTAGCAGAGTGTGGGATCATATCCCAACTCACTCCACCAGGAACACCATAGTGGAATGGTGTGTCCGAGCGGAGAAATCGTACTCTATTAGATATGGTACGATCGATGATGAGTCAGACGGATCTTCCTACTTCCTTCTGGGGTTTCGCTCTAGAGACAGCTCTTTTCACACTTAACCGAGCTCCATCAAAGACTGTTATAAAGACACCATATACGATATGGACTGGGAGGAGTCCCACGATGTCTTTTATGAAGATTTGGGGTTGTGAGGCTTACGTTCGACGTCAAGTCTCAGATAAACTAGGACCCAAATCTGATAAGTGCTATTTTATAGGATATCCCAAGAAAACGAAGGGATATTACTTCTACAATCCCACACTAGGCAAAGTGTTTGTCGCTAGAAATGATGTTTCTCTAGAAAGAGAGTTTATTTCTAGAAGAATTAGTGGGAGTAAAATCCATCTTGAAGAAGTTCAAGATGCAAATGGTACTGAGGCCTTGATGGACATTGAACAGGCACCACAAGGTGTTGTGGATCATGAGATTGTTGCACAAGAAGTTGTGGAACAACAAGCTGTTCAAGTAGACCAACCTCTTCGCAGATCTGATAGGATACGTCGTCAGCTTGAGAGATACTCATTTCTCTTGTCTGACCATGATGACGTTACGCTTCTTGAGTTAAACGAGCCTACATCCTATCAAGAAGCTGTGATGAGCCCAGATTATGAGAAATGGCTAGAAGCCATGAGGTCCGAAATGGAATACATGTACACTAACCAAGTATGGACTTTGGTTGATCCACCTGAGGGGATTAAACCCATTGGGTGTAAGTGGGTCTTTAAAAGAAAGACTGACATGGATGGTCTTATGCATACCTATAAAAGGCGATTGGTAGCGAAAGGTTTCAAGCAGATTCATGGTATCGACTATGATGAAACCTTTTCACCAGTGGCGATGTTTAAGTCTATTCAGATCATGCTTGCTATTGTAGCTTACCATGATTACGAGATTTGGCAGATGGATGTCAAAACCGCATTCCTAAATGGGAATCTACTCGAGGATGTGTACATGACACAACCTGAGGGGTTTGTAGATCCAGAGCATGCTGGAAAGGTATGTAAGTTGCAAAAGTCCATTTATGGGCTAAAGCAAGCTTCTTGAAGCTGGAATCTTCGATTCGATGATGCAATCAAAGCGTTTGGTTCATCAAGAATGAAGATGAACCTTGTGTCTACAAGAGGGTTAGTGGGAGCACAGTTATCTTCCTGATCTTGTATGTAGATGACATACTCCTCATTGGGAATGATATCCCTTCACTACAGTATGTGAAGATGTGGCTTGGGAATTGCTTCTCAATGATGGACTTAGGTGAAGCAGCCTATATCCTAGGCATTAAGATCTATAGAGATAGATCTAAGAGATTGCTTGGCTTGAGTCAGAGTACATATATTGACAAGGTGCTTAATCGTTTTGCCATGCAGAATTCCAAAAAGGGACTTCTGCCGATGTCACATGGTGTGAGTCTTTCAAAGACTCAATGTCCCTCTTCTACGGAGGAGAGAAACCGTATGGATCAGATCTCTTATGCATCCGCTATAGGGTCTATCATGTACGCCATGCTTTGTACTCGTCCAGATATCTCGTATGCTTAATATGACGAGCAGGTACCAGTCAGATCCAGGTGAAAGTCACTGGACTGCTTCAAGAATATTCTTAAGTACTTAAGAAGGACGAAAGAATATTTCTTGATATTTGGAGGCCATGAGGAGCTAGCTGTAAAGGGTTACAGTGACGCAAGCTTCCAAACAGACAGGGATGACTATAGATCACAGTCAGGGTATGTATTTTGCCTGAATGGTGGTGCTGTGAGCTGGAAGAGTTCGAAGTAGGACACAGTCGCAGATTCTACAATAGAGGCCGAGTATATTGCCGTGTCAGAGGCGGCAAAAGAGGCTGTTTGCATCCGGAAGTTCATTACAGAGCTTGGTGTGGTTCCTAGCATAGCAGACCCGATAGACCTCTATTGTGACAACAATGGGGCTATTGCACAGGCTAAGGAACCTCACTCTCATCAGCGGACCAAACACATACTACGACGCTTCCATCTCATTCGAGAGATCATCGATAGAGGAGATGTGAAGATATGCAGAGTTCACACTGATTCTAACATCGCAGATCCTTTAACCAAGGCTTTGGCATAAAAGAAGCATGATGGTCATACCAGGTCACTGGGTATTAGATATTGCAGTGATTGGCACTAGTGCTAGTGGGAGATTGTTAGTAGGAGCCCTAGAGCCAATTATGTGATGATTGACTGGGGACATTTTTGTATCATATTCTATCATTAATAAAGGCATGTTTGGTTATTATACTTACTTTGTATTTGTGCCAAATAACTAAGTATAATAATGTCCTTGGGTAGTAGGTTCTTATCTACATTATATCGATTGGTTGAATCGATACTGAGATAATGTAGAGAACACTACTCTAAATCATTCCTAGTCAAGTATTAATATTCAAGAACAATATTAATACATGGAGACTAGCATGTAGGTCAACTGATGACTTGAGCTCACAAGTCATGGATATGTGATATCAAGTTGACACATGGGTATACATTGGAGAATGTGTACTGAATGACCCGCCATGAGAAAGTTTTATAGATTGCCATATGAGTGTCATAAACTTTCTCATGTGACTATTGGTATGAATAGTCCTTAGACCTGAATTCACTACGGCTCCCTACAAAAGGAGTTATGTACTTTGGTATCGTCAAACATCACCCGTAACAGGGTGGACTATAAAGGCGATCATTGGGTATGTAATGAATTATGTGGAGGGATGTGAGTGATGTAGATGGGATCTATCCCTCCCATATGACGGGAGTGATATCTGTGCGCCCCTTGATCGAGTAGGACTGCTAAAACGCATAGTCATGCTCAAATGAGTCAATATGAGATATTGAGCTCATTTGTTTGAGTGAGTCTACTCGGGGATCAACAAACACAAGATTGATTAAGGATGACACGGTCTATGCCTCATTGGTCAATCTAGATATCAAGGATAGAAGGACAAGGTCATACATTGCCATAGTCACGGAGGTTAAGTCGGATCTCGACTTTCTTGTTACTTGGGTAGCATTGATGCATTGCTAGATGCTGCTCATTGCTTTTGTGTCTAAATTGGTTTAGACACATTGCCAACGTTACGAGAGCCTATTGGGTCACACACTAAGGACACGATGCTTCGGAGATTAATTGATCTTGATTTGGCTAAGATTTAATTGGAATTGGATTAATTGAGTTAGACTCAAGTGAATCCAATTGGATTATGGATTGAAATCTAATTTGAGTTAAACTCATTTAGATTAGACTCAACCACATTTGGATGAAATATTAATTCATTAAAATGTTTAATGAATTAATAAAAGAGGAAGATGGAGAGTTTCTCACCATTAGAGTGTTACATGAAAAGTTAGAGAGTTACATTAAAATATTTAATGAAGGAAAGTTTAAAAGGCAAAAACTCCTCATGATATGAGTATAAAAGAGTTTTTCCCTTGTCATTTGGAGGACAACTTCTCATTTTCTTTCCCCTCTTCCTTCTCTTCTCCATCTTGGCTGAAACCCACATCTTGGGTTCTTGGTGTTTTGTGAACTACCTCAAGTTGCTAGCACAACTAAGGTAGTTCTTCTCCGAAGTAGAGATATCGTATTCGTGTGGATACGAATAGAGGCACGGACACTTGAATGTGCAAGAGATCCGACGGCGCTTGGACGAGCGGGATAAACGTAAGGGCACGCTCCAAAGGTATACGCTTTAGATAGATCTATTAGATAGATGATTTCGTACGATTTTTTCTTTCTCATGGATCGCTCGAGGGATCTTGTTTCCGCTTCGTTTTTTGTGTTTATGTCGCCTGAAGATCCCAACACGAGAGACGGTAGGGAGTGCTAGTCTAGCACCGTCGTCATGATTCCTCCAGTTCTGATGATGATGAGGAGGCTGCTCCTGCAGCTGCTCCTGCTGGGATGACAGAGGAGCAGCTCTCCTGACTAGAGACAGAGATGCATGGACTTAGGGAGGACCTCTAGAGTGTTGAGCAACGGCTGGTTGATATTCAAGGGGAGGTTCACGGTCTCACGGAGCATTTTCAGAGGTTCCAGCAGCGATAGGATGACATGTAGCGCTGGAACCTTATGTATCAGGCTCCTCCTCCTCTTCCTCCAGGCGATGATATGTAGGCTCAGCATGATTTGGTGGTGATGGTGTTGAGAATGTATTTAGCTTAGGGCATTTTTATTCTCTCTCAAACACTACATTTCACATTGTAATATTTGGGGATTTTGGGGCTATGGCCCTTGTAGCACTTATTTATGTGTTCATATGCACTTTTAACTCATGTCTTGATATTGCTGAGATGAAAGGTTATTCTCTTGATATTATGGGTGTATGAAAATTTTCAATATATCTTCTATCAAGGGTTTATGGTATAAAGGAGGAGTTTTTATCACTTGTTTTGTCTTGAGAATCTATATGAGAAAAGGGGGGAGATTTGAAAACATTTTTATGTTTTAAATGGTATAGGATAGACTTCAAAAACACATGGGTTCAAATCTAGGATAGAAGATTGATACAAAATGGAGGTTTTTTTAAAGAATTAGAATTTTTGTCAAAAAGTCAAGCATATTTGGTATTTTTATGAAATTATATTTTTTCAGGTTAGAATACGTCATAAGAAATATGCTTGCAAAATTTCAGAATTTTTCGAATTTTGTAAAAAATTTTAGTGGTTTCTGAATTTTGGCTGAAAAATTCAGACTACCGTGTATCAGTCGACTGGTCTTTCTGTGGGTTTGTGGTTTGCAGGCACCAGTCAACTGGTAACTGAAGCAGTCGACTGGTGCTACTGTTTTCTAATTTCTGGGGGGTTTCGGAGATAGAAAGGTGTTCTCATTGATATTAGGGTTAGGATTACTTGGGGCAATCTTTTTGATGGTATCAAAGGGGACTTGTGGTTTAAGTTAGGTTTGACTTAACTTGTGACTTGTGGTTTAGATTAGTGTTAACTTAACTTGTGGTTATGGGAAAATTGAAAATTATGTGGAGGGCATAGGTTAAGGGGGAGTATGCATTTGTTTATGCTTCTTAAATTGTTAAATATGTAATTTTCAATTGTTATTGTTGCGTTTTTGCACCTAACTTGAACATATTTCCACACATCAAAAAGGGGGAGATTGTTGGTGCAATCGGGCCAAGTGTGATCAGGTAGATCATGGGTTTTGATGTGTGTGTCAGTATGATTAAGTTAGGATTTCATGTTGATCTAATATGTGTATGTGAGTGTGCAAGTTTGCAGGATACACATGGACTTTGTTGGGCGTCTTCGGGTCCGGTGAAGGATGGTGTGTAGAGACAAGTCATGGGCTTATGTGCATCCGAGGGACCGTGGACAAAGCAGAGACGATAAGCCAAGAGAAGTGGACTTCGAGGCATACGTGAAGGATGGCATGGGAGACGAGTCGTGAGCTTGCGTGCATCCGAGGGACGAGAGACAAAGTCGAAGAGGGCTTGAAGGCAACAGATCGAGACTCCTGAATAAAGAGTCAACTGAGTCATGAGGATTCGAGTGATGAGAGAACTGTACTCGGGAAGTGAAATCCTAGGGTTCGAGTGCTGAGAGAATTGTACTCGGGAAGGAAAACCTTAGGTGACAATCGACTGATGCTTGATCAGTCAACTGAGGTAGAGCATAGAGAGATCGGTCGACTGGTAGAGGATCAGTTGACTGGGCAGACGACTGGTGTCGACCAGAATACGAATCGCCAAGCTGTGACATTCGAATTCACGAGGACCAGTCGATTGCCCCGGTGAAAACAGTATCGAGCTATATTTAAGAGGACTTGTTTTTGGCTGTTCCTTCTTGACGAATCAAGCTTGGTCAAACCCTGTTAGTAGCCTACAAGTGCTCAGAGATTATCCAAGGATTGTGGCGAGGTTTCTCCACCCACAAGGAGCGACAAGAACTAGCCGGAGGTGTTCCGGGGAATCATCCACCGAAGGATCGGGATCGTCCACCTTACGAACAACCGTGGAGTAGGAGTTTCATCTCCGAACCACGTAAATCGGTGTGTCTTTCATAGTTGTTAGTTTTAGTTTTTGTTATTCCGCTTGCGCACTAACAACTTGTAGGAAGAAAAATCGAAAAGTTGTTATGTTAGATCTTGTACGTTGCTAGAGGGGGGGTTGAATAGCAATTCTTCGGATCTTCTCAAACTCTTTCACCTACGATGTTAGTTGCACAAGAGGAAATACAATAAAACAATAAACTAACAACAATAGCAATGCTAACAAACCCGATTTACTTGGTATCCACCCCTAAGGGTGACTAATCTAAGAATCTGTCGGTGGATCACTCCCCGGATAACCTCCGGCTAGCCCTTGTCGTTTCTTGTGGGTGGAGAAACCTCGCCACAGCACATCGACAACACCTGAGCACCAAGACTACTGTTTGGCTCTTACCCAAAGCCAAACTCATCAAGAACCCCCAGCCCAAACCGAGTTCTTTTTAAATAAAACTTAGGCTGAAAACCCGCTGGCAGTCGACTGCTCCATTCTTGGCGTAAGGGAAACCTTGGAGAGGTTCTTAAAAAGCCTTTGTAAGACCAATGTAGGGGGAGCCTTGGGATAGGTTTTAAAAAACCCGTTTTGGTGAAAATTCCTAACTTGGGAGGGTTAGGTGTGTGGGATGCCTTGGGATAGGATCCTTGCATTGTTTACATTGCATATGCATTGGCGGTGTAAGTCCAAAATGGAGTCTTGGCAACGTAAGTCCAAATGTTTGTTTAGCATTGGTATTGCTATTTATTGCTATTTGTTTTCCCTAACTTAAACGTATTGTTAATCATCAAAAAGGGGGAGATTGTTGAGGTAGTCTATGGTCCGGAGTGACCATATGTTTTGATGTTTGGGCAAAAAATTTAAGGTAGGTTTACCCTTGTGTATTTGATATATGTATGTGAGTGTGTAGGATGTGCAGGTTACACATATTGACTTAACTGGACGGCTTCGGTACGGTGAAGGGTTGCATGGAGACAAGCTGGAGGCTTGTATGCACCCGAGGGACCATGGATGGCAGGGATGATGAGCCGAGGGGCACGGACTTTGAGGCATGCGTGAAGGATGACATGGAGACAAGCTGGAGGCTTGTGTGCATCCGAGGGACGGGAGCCGAAGACGAAGAGGGCGCGAAGGCAACAATTATGGCTGCTGGTGAAGAGTCAGCTGAGTCATGAAGGGACAAGAGCCGAGGGAAGAGGACTCCAAGGGCAAGCCGGGAAGTGGACTTCAAAGGGCACACGTGAAGGGTGACATGGAGGCAAGTCAAGGACTTGCGTGCGCATCCGAGGGACGATAGCTGGTGGAAGAGGACTTCAAGGGGCAAGCCAAAGGAGTGGACTTGAAGGCACACATGGAGGAGGGTCGTGGATGTGAGGAAGAGTGTTTGTAGAAGCTGGGCAATCGACTGGTGATGTAACAGTCGGCTGCCAGCACAAAACAGAAACTCACAGAATGTAATCGACCCGAGACTAGTCGACTACCCTGGGAGCAGTCGACTGGTAAACCCAAAAACTAGCCGTTGGGAGAGCCGTTGGCTGGTTAGTTAAGTGGGACTAGTCGACTGGTGGCAAGGGTTCCAGCTTGAGTTTTATTTAAAGAGAACTCGGTTTGGGCTGGGAGCTCTTGACAAAACAAGCTTGGTTAAGGCTTGTTAGTAGTCGTAGGTGCTCAGAGGTGTACTCAAGGTTGTGGAAAGATTTCTCCACCCACAAGAAGTTACGCGAGCTAGCCGGAGGGCATCCGGGGAGTGATCCGCCGAAGGATCGAGGGATCGTCCACCACATGGACTGTCGTGGAGTAAGAGTCTTCATCTTCGAACCACGTAAATAGGTTTGTTAGCATTGTTTAGTTTTATTTTAGTATATTCCGCTTACGCAACTAACCGTATAGGAAGAACAAATCGAGAAATTGCTATTCACCCCCCCCCCTCACACACATAATATTGTAGTACCTCCAGAGACCGAAATAAATAATGGAGGGCACCGTTACTCCTTATAGTTGAAAGTTAGTATAATATTATAGTATTTTCCATTTTTATTTTTAATTTTATCATTTAAATTTAGATATCTTCTAACATCAATTTTTGGTTTTGTCATTTAAATTTAGATATCTTTCAACATCTAGCGAATACAGAAGATAATGTTTCAAAATTTTTGAATTTTCAAATCATGCACCAAACTTTAAGAATGATCTAAGGGCGCACTATTAGAATAATCTTCTCGTTCTACCCCTTTCACTAACAATCGCTTTCCACACACCTGTTTCCATTGCATCCGATCAGAAAATATAATTCGAAAGTAATTTCTATGTTTTAGATGCACGCGACTTCACCATATCTCTCTCTCTCTCTCTCTCCCCGTTGTGTCATATTGAGCTTTGTGTTTACCATACATCTCCTTGCTATTATAAATGCAATGTCATCACAAACGAGGACCCGAAACAAACACTGTAGGGCATTGTTGAACTCATTGCAGCCTCAAGAACCTACATGACTTGAAACTAATCCAGTCCAAAAGTATTCTCCATTACTTATTTCGGTCTCTCCGGAGGTGCTACAATGTTATGGTAACTTTTAGCTAGAACGTGATCCTAGTCTCCTAGAATCAGCTCCATGTTGGGCCTGGTTGGGCCTCTTCTGAATTAGACCGGGCCTATAGTAGTGCTGATTTAGTTCCTCCGGGTTGACTCTAATTCAGATAAGGTCAAACGTGGTCATGATTTCCAAAAGACCTTGTGTAGGGATCTCTAAGTGAAAACACTTAAAAACGCAATGGAAATTCAAGATCCCTTCAAGTGATCTATGCAAAAGAAAAACTAATACAAAGTTTGATCTATCTAACTAAGGGTTATACCTTTGGTGTGTACCATTCGCTTGTCCTGCTAGTCCTAGGTTCGCCGGATCTCTTACACGTTCAAGTGTTCGTGCCTTTGGTAGTGTTCACATGAACACGATCTACGTCTCAGAGAAGAACCACCATAGTTGTGCTAGCAACTTGGGATGGTTAACAAAATACCAATAACCCATTGGGAGGGGGGGGGGGGGGGGGTTCGGCCAAGAGGGAGAGGAAAGAGGAAGAAGAACAATATAAATCCTTTTCTTATAACAAGAGACTCTTTTATAGTCATCCAACGGATACTAAGGGTTTTTGTCCCTTGAGTTTACCTAATGTGAATGCCAATAAAACTCAATGAATACCACAACTGTTGGTGCAATCTTTGTTATGTTAGGGTTGACCTAGTTTGACTAGACTCGGGTGAGTTTATGTTTGGTAAACTTGGTGAGCTTAAGTTTTGATGTTTGATAATGATGTTTGAATATTGTAAGATGTTTGAATATCGTGTAAGTCAAGTGGGTCAAGGTTGACTGAAGACTTGACTGGAAAAGTCCTAGTGGGACTAGGTGAAGTACAGGTGGATTGAGGAGATCGTACGCTGGCACGGGAAAAGTCTTAGTGGGACTAGGTGAAGTCCAGATGGATCGGGGAGATCGCACGCTGGCATGGGAAAAGTCCTAGTGAGACTAGGTGAAGTCTAGGTGGATCAGGAAGATCGCACGTTGGCAAGGTAGAAGTCTACCGAGAGACTAGACCTAACTCGAGGGTTAGTCAAACCTGGTTGGGAAATTGGTTAAGTCCTACTTTGGAACTAGGCAAGGAAAAATCCAAGTCGGTTAAAGGGATGATCGGGCACTTGGTGAGGAAGTCCTAACACATCACGGTTGACCGGGGTTAGGCAAGGGAACCCCAGACTTGTGCACACAAGTTAGGGTTAGGGTCAATCGATTGGTGTTGGTTTCTCGCGAACAAAAGCCTTCTTAATCACTTGGATAATCGATTAAGGAAGGAGTGAATCGATTAGGTAATTGATTAGGAGAAATGAGTTGCATGAACAGAAGCTGGCTGAATCGATTGGGCAATCAATTCAGCCTTCTCTTAATCGATTGGTCAATCGATTAAGGTGTCCAGTAATCAATTGGACAATCGATTACAACAGTATTGCATTAGAGCACAAAAAAGTGCTGAATCGATTCAGCAATCGATTAAGGTCTTCTTAATCGATTTGCTAATCAATTAAACTTCAGAAAATAACCATTGAATGGCTAAGTCTGATGTGGTAATCGATTAGGGAACCCTAGACATCGAGTATATAGGGTTTTTACTCTGGTTTGAAATGCATCTCTTCGACAAAGCTTCCGCACTTCTTCTCCTCCTTCATCGCCATTTCAAGAGAAGTCTTGGAGCATAGTGCTGCTGCATTTCCAAGGTTCTAGAGGCGATCCAAGCTTGAAGGAAGCAAGAAAAGCAAAGAGAGCTAAGTTGTGTAAATCTTGTATGATTTCTATTGTATTTGCTAGTTCTTGAGTGTTTCTTCTTGTAAGCTTGTAAGAGATTTATCCACCTCAAGGAGGAGATCTTTCATAGTGTATGAGTGAGTGAGGAAGAGAGGATCCTTGATTAGTCACCTCAAAGAGGTGAATACTAAGTAAAATCAAGGTGTTATCATTGCTCAAGTCTTCCGCTGCAATAAATCAGTAACGAGCAAAGATCGGAGCTAATCACCCCCTAGCTCTCCTACCGGTCCTAAAAATAACATCTTGATATTCAATTTGGTTTTTCCTTCTTCTCTTCATCCAATGATGAGAATACTTCAATTTGGTTTTTTTCATCTTTTCTTTTTCTAATAATAATATTCATTAACCTTTTAATGAATATTATTTATTCTCAAGTGGTTAAGTCTAATCTAAAGGAGCCTAACTTAGATTAGATTCAATCCCTCAACTCAATTGGATTCATTTGAATTTAACTTAATTAATCCAATTTCGGATCACAATTTAGTCGAACTAAATTTAATTTATCTCCGAGACATCATGCCCTTTATGTGCGACCCAATAGGTTCTCGTCACGTTGGCAATGCATCTAAACCACTTTAGACACATAAAGAATGAGCAGCATGTAGCAATGCATCATTGCTGTTGGGACAGGTGCGTACGACTAGAGGGGGATGAATAGCCGATCACCCACTTTAATCGCCGTTCTCTTCATACACGTTGTTAGTGTGCAAGCGGAATAACAAATAACTAAAACTAACAATTAGAAGTGACAAACCGATTTATGTGGTTCGGATATAAGGATCATACTCCACGACTGTCGGTAAGGTGGACGATCCCAATCCGTCGGTAGATGAGTCCCCGGAAGACCTCTGGCTAGCTCTTGTCGCTCCTTGTGAGTGAAGAAACCTCACTACAAACTCCCGACAATACCTGAGCATTTGGAGACTACTAATAAGTTTTACCCAAGCTTATTTTGTCAGCCTTTGCCAAGTCAAACCGAGCTCTCTTAAATAGAGCTCATAGCGTAAACAACCATTACCAGTTGACTGGTCCACTTGGATTCGAACGTTACATCCCCAATGTTCGAATTCCAGCCGACACCAGTCGACTGCACATAAGATCAGTCGACTGATCTGTTGGTGCAGGAAGCACCATATCGAACCTTGTTTTGATATTGACAAAGGGTTCAAAGTTAAGTATTATTGGTGATCTAACAATATTACTCAAGTGTGCAGGAAAAGTCCTAGCGAAGGGCTGCTAGGCACCTAGCGAAGGACTGCCAGGAAACAAAGTCCTAGCGAAGGGCTGCTAGGCACCTGGCGAAGGACTGCCAGGAAACAAAGTCCTAGCGAAGGGCTGCTAGGCACCTGGCGAAGGACTGCCTGGAAACAAAGACCTAGTGAAGGACTGCTGGGCACCTAGCGAAGGACTGCTAGGAGTCGAAGACCTAGCGAAGGACTGCTAGGCACCAGGCGAGGGACTGCTTGGAACCGAAGACCTGGCGAAGGACTGCTGGCACCAGGCGAAGGACTGCCTGGTACTAAAGACCTGGCGAAGGATAGCTAGGCACCTGGCGAAGGACTGTCACGAATGTGGGTCTCAAATTTAGAATATGTATAAATGCTGGAAACCCTTTTTGCAATCACAGAATGAGAATGTAGTAAAGGGGCCACAGGTCGTATTTTTCCTAGAGCTAGTTGACGTTGTGTGATTCGAGCTTGTATTTATGTGTCGTTGATAATTTTGGGTTTCAAATAAATATTTGGGGTTTTGGGGTTGCAATTCTGAAATGAAAACGCAATGTAAGGCAAAGGAACTTAACTACGCAACTTAACTAGGCAATTGATGAACCTAACAAATAAACAACTCAATCAAGGCACTTAAATAATTTTGGAAAACCAATCTAATCTCAAATGCGAAACAAGGTTAAGCAAAGGAATGAAGGCAGTGATGGCACTTTCGGAAGCAAACAATTTAATACAATTGCTAACTATGAAATTCAGAAATTAAACTACAAACAACTCAACACAAACTAGATGCAATTGATGGAAGCAAGCAAATGCAAGGGAATGTTCAGAAATGGCCAATTGCAATGCTAGATGATTTCAAGCTATAAAACACACTAAAAATCGTGGCTACTTGATACCAAACAATGCCAAAGCTGCCTCTTGATACAAAGTGTAAAATTTCAGCACTTGCCACGCAAAAGAGGAAAAACTAATGGACTGCAATTAATCCTAACTGAAACACTACCAACTGATGTAAACCAAATGAAATTGAAGCACTAAATCAACTGCAAAATTCAGAAGTAATTAATACAGGAACAAATGAATGCTGAGCAAAAATCTGGAGCCCAATCTGATACGCAACAACCACACAACTGCAGAAATGAGTTGTCTGAAATCAGCCGAATTGTTGGAACTGATTCACTAGCAATCTGAACAAAAGTGCAGAAATACTTCTAAATGCAGAACACACTTCGATCACAGGCCTTAGCAAACTAATTGTTATCATAAATCTCAGGTATTGAAACTAAACACGAATTGGATTCAAGAAAAACTGCAGATTCAAAAACCAAGTTGGCACGCAGGGAGGGGTGATACGCAAATGATGGAAATAAAATTCAGAACTCAATATCGGTTTCTATGCTAATGAAGCAATCTGCAAGTGAATTCAAATGATGAATACTAAGCTCACTTAATACAAAAGTAAAGACATTAAGAAAAGAACCGATACGTTGACAGAAAAGAACTGATACAATGTTCAGAAACTGAAATTAATGTTCAGAAATTGAAACTACAGCTAATTAACAGAAATTCATAAAGGAAACTATCATCAATCCCTTCTCCTAGCTCAAGGACTCCTTGCCGTCACACAAGGGCGAGCCTCGGACCCGTAAGCGCAACAAATCGCTGGGAAAAAGCACTCTGCGAACCAATCCAACTCAGCTTTGTTCTTGGGCAATTTAGAGCTGGATTCTTCACTTCAAGCCTCCCCGTCAATCTAGAACTTGCTCTATGATCGGAATTGATGAGGCCATGCCTTCGAATGAAGAACTTGCTGAAAAAAACAAAGAAGAAACGAAGGAAACGAGCTGCGTCGAGGACTTGACAAAGCTGAGCTGCGGCGAAATTTTGATTAAGTACATAAGAATGGACGGCCCAGATTGTTTTGAGAATATCCAACGGCTGATCTTGCTCTGATCTGAGCCAAACTTTGATGATGATGATCAGGGGTCAGGATCTACTTCGTGGTAGTTTGGATCCTCCAGATGTGCAACGGATGGTCCAGATCAACCTAATCTTTGAATGGACGATCTAGAGCCCTCCGAGCTTGATCCAACGGTTGAATGAGCTCTGATGGAGATGAAACCTTCAGATCTTGATCAGAGTGCTTGATCAACCCTAACCCTAGCTCGGATTGCTTCAGATGGTCCCAGATGGCTCAGATCTAGCCGCTCTTGAATCGGACGACCCGGATTAATCCGAAGCTTGATAACTCAATCCGGGTCCACTTTCGACTCAAGTTTGACCCAGTATGCCCTAGGTCCAGGATCCTTTCATGCCTACAAAAATAGATCAAAAATTTAATGGCCAAATAATCCAAATATGTGCAATTTTGTAATTAAGTCCAAAATAAAAGGAAGTCCTAAAACCTAGGGTAAAATCACAATTAAACAAGTAAAACATGGGTCAAACATGGATTTTAGCAATTAAAATAATCAACAAAATGGTACTTATCAACTCCCCCACACTTAAGCTTGAGCGTCTCGCGAAAATACTAAGTATGTATCCCTTAGATTTTCTTAAGCATAATTAGAAGCAAATGAAAAGAAATTACCTAAGGTTGTCAATTCTCAAAAATCTAAGCTCTATGGATTAGTATCTCATCCTTAAATCAACAACTTAGCCTTTCTATCCATCATGAGTCATTGAGATGAATTTAACTTACTAGCCTTTCAAGGAAAATTTTGGTGGCTCTCTCCTTAAGTTCTAAGTTGATGATGGAAGTGGAGCTCACTCAAACACAAATGCTTCTTGCACTACCATAAGCTTGCTTGTTATCTAATCTCCACCATTAGTCATGATTAGGATTCACATCTACAAAAACAAATGAAAACATAGAAAATGGTAAGAAATGGAGTAAAAGCCGAGAGAATGAAAAAATGGATAAAGTGGAAGACTTGAGTGCTCAAGAATGTTTCCAATGCACTTTATTTCTCTTTACAATCCTCTAGTGATATCAAAAGTGTGGTGGAGTAAATATTGAACAATGCCTTTGATTTGGATGACTAAAACCTTGTTGGTGCCATTGTGCCAAAAACCTCATTTTTGTGCCAATTGCTTCCTTCTCTTTTCTCTTGCCCCTTTTTTTTTTCTTTCTCTCTAGTACAGTCGGGATAGTAGTGATACAAGGCTTGGGTTTGGATGATATTACCTTCACTGATCTCATGGAACCAAAATTCCCATGTTTGAGCCATTTTGCTTCTTCCTTCTCTTCTTCTCTCTTTTTCTTTTTTTTTTCAAACTGTTTTCTCTTTTTATTTTTCTGAAGTCTTCAAATGGAGCACTTTGTTCTTGTTTACATTCTAGTCCGAATCATCCACTCAGCAATTTGCATCAAATAGAAATGGATTATCCTTGCAACTCTTTGCCTCCTTCACAGCAATTGCATTAATGATAGTGGAGAATTTAGTGCTCCACTTGAGAAATTCTGAATTGCCTGCCTACACTATTTTTTACTGATCTGAAAATCCAAACAGATTCTCTACTTCTTTTCTGTTTTGATCGGCAGGGGATTACCCACTTTAGATTTGCATTTCCACATGCGTAAGATTCATAAACATGAACTCTACTTGAAACTTTAGCACAATTTTCTCACTTGGCACAGATTTTTGCATTACTTTCAGATCTGTCCAGCTGCTGTTCTTCATTCATCAACTCTAAAATTCAGCACTCGGCAGATTCTGTGATCAGCACTGCATCACTTAATTCCATCCAAATTCAGTTTTCACTTGATACTAATCTGTGCCAAGTCTCAACCACAGTCCTAGCCCTTCCAATCTGAATTTTTCTTGCTCTGTCCCTGTATTGGAGATTCAACAACAGTTCCCAACAGATTCTTAAACATTTTGCAGCTTCACATGCATACGGTATTTGATTAAGCTTACGACTTAGCATGGTTTGCTTCCAACTCTTTCCTTTCAACTCCCAACTTCAGTTTTTTTTTCTTCATATATGAATTTCTCAGCTTTAGCTCAGCTTCTTCTCATCTTTTACTCAGCCTTTTGAATTCTGTACAGCTGCAATTCATCCTTTCTTCAGCCGAAATATTTCTGATAGATTTTTACAGCAAAGAATAGCTGCATTTCATACAATTCGGATCAAGAGATGCTTCACATATTTGTCTCCATTTTGGCACAAACAAATTTTTTTCTTTTTGCTTTTGCGTGCCAAAATTTTTTTTCAGATTTTTCCATTGCTTGCCACTTGAATCTTCAAAATATGATAGGGAATCTAGATTTCCAACTGCTTCCATCTCTCTTGCTAATTCTTGACATCAACTCACTCAAACTCGTTCTTGGCAAAAAAAAAAATTTTTTTCTTGACATGAAATGCCTCTTTGATACCAAATCTTTCCAAAACACTAGTCACTCCCCCACACTTAAATCTTTGTCCGCCTCGGCAAAGTAGCATTAAGAAACATCCCAAGCAAACAAGTTCATAGAAAAGTAAGGGTAAGAGTAGGAGATAAATAAAGAAAAATAGAATAAACATGATTAGTGCTAAAAATTGATGTGGAAAGGAAATCGAATGGATTAGCCTCTATAGATGTGACCCGATCATTGAAATATGGTTTTGAAAGAACCTAAGCAAGTTCTAGAGTGCAATAACATATGTGTGTCACAAATATAAGGCTAATTCTCACTAGGCAAAAGTAATTCATCTCAAGCCCTCAATTAAGAATCTAAAAGCAAAGTAGTACTCAAGCATCCAAGATTTCATCCATGAGCTCAAACCCTAAGTTTTAACAACCAAATTTAATTTATTTCAAAAGACTCTAAAATGCTATGGAGATAACCTAAGGGATACATTTATTCTTAGTCATGCAAGAAAAAGTGCTAAAAGAAAAGACATGGTATTTATAATGACTTTTATTCATGTTACTCTACTCACGTATTTATTAGCAAGAACTCATTTTAAAAGTGAAAACATGCAATAAGGAAAAGGCAAGTAAGATCAAACTCCCTTTTATCTCTGGCGGTCGGAGTCTGTCAAGAAATAGCCTCCATCGTGGTAGTGGAGGAGTCTGGGTGTGCGAAAGAGCTTCTTTCATTTGTTCAACTTTACGGTGCATCGCTCCCCCACACTTGGAGTTAATAGCAATCTGTTCAGGTGGCCGAAGGTTATTTAGATACAAGACCCATTTAAGAGGTAGAGTTTTTTGAATTAAAGTAAAATCTACTCCCTCTTTATTCTTTTTGGAACACCTTCCAGGAGGTTTGAGTCTGTTCAGATGAAGCACCCACTCCAGAAGTCTTTGGGACCCTGCAAGGTAAGAAAGAAATGAAACAATATCAGTTTTTGTATAAAATGTATCCAAAAATGCATCACATCCAATAAAATCAATTTTCGACACCTCAAGGAGTTTTTCACAATTAATATCCACTGAAAATGTGTCAAGCAATGCATTGTAACCCATGAAATCAATTTGAGGCACCTCTATAATTTTTTCACACTCAAATTCAGCATAATATATAGTAAGAGATTCATCATAATAAATAACATCAATTTCAAGCATCTCCAAAAAATTTTCATACTCAATTTCTACATAAGGTATATCAATAAATGTGTCACAACGAATAAAATCAAGCCTGGGTGCCTCTATGGAATTTTCATCATTATTTCTCACAAAAAATGTATCAATACATGCTTCACATGCAATTCTAGACATCTTCTTGAAATTTTCTAAAGGAAAAGAAGAAATACTTACCTGATCATGCTGAAAAATATCTGTTGGGTCTACAAGAAATACCTCCATCTCAAGCACAAATTCTGGTGGACATTCAACTGGAATAGGTGATCCTTGGGGTACTTGCTCCCATCATGCAAGTCCCTACACTTTTTGGAAATGGTGGTGGTCCCTGGGGCTCTGTGCAATCCCCTACACCTGTAGAATCCTCTTCTGTGCATGCCTCCTTAATAATACCTGCAACAACCTTATTAAAAAGATTAGGACTATCAATAGTAATATCATCACAAAATAGAAAACAAGAAAAATCCGGTAAAGCTTCAGTTTTGAAATCCAGGCTGTGACATGCTTTTCCATCTATATCCTCAGCTTCCTCTGAAATCAAAGCTCCTCCCACTATATCAAATGCACCATCATCATCAATAAACTGTGCCTCAACAGTCTCATCTGCGGTGTCCAAGCTCAGAATAGAATGATCTCCCCTCGGGTCCTTCATGGCATCGAAAATGCTAAATTGGACTACTGTGTCTCCCACCTCCATCGAAAGTGTGCCAGCATAAACGTTAATCTTTGTTCTGGCCATTTTCAGAAAAGGCCTCCAATGGATGAGTGGGGATCTACGTGCAAGATACTCTCCTTCCATGTCTAGAATGTAGAAGTCTGCAGGGAAAATCAACTCTTTCACTTTAACCAAAACATCTTCAATAACTCCTGCCGGGCGGGTCTGGCTTCTGTCTGCTAGCTGAATCACAACTCCAGTGGGCTGTAGAGGGCCAATGCCAAGCATCTGGAAGACCGTCCTGGGCATGACATTAATGGAAGCTCCTAAATCCAGCATGACATCATGTAGCGTGGTGCTCCCTATCTCACAAGATACAGTAAACATGCCAGGGTTTTCACATTTTTGAGGTATGGCATGGATGAGTGATGAAACATTTTTCCCAATGCTGACCAATTCATTTTCCTTAAGTCTCTTCTTGTGAACACAAAGATCCTTCAGAAATTTTGTATACTTAGGAACCTGTTTAATCATTGTCAGCAAGGGTACATTAATTTCTACTTTGCTAAAAAGTTTTACCAGCTCATTGTACTCTTTGGTTTTCTCCTCCTCCACTTGTCTTTTTGTTGGAGTTCTCCCCTGTGGAAAAGACAAGGGCACCCTAATTTCTTCCTCTTGAACCGAAGATGGAAGGGCTGATTTGTGAGCTGCTGCCCCACTTAGAATGGCTGCTGTAAAATCTATTTCGGGATTGATTTGTGCTTCGTTTTCCACCAAATTTGGAGGATTACTTGAGGAAGGAGTTCGGCACGGGCTAGGGGTGGAATCAACTAAATTTGAAGAGGTTTCGGGGCTATTTTGGGCTGGAAATGAAGGTGCTGCCCTGTTTTCTGAAATTCCAGCTCTTGGACCATTTTGAGGTGATGTAACCTTCCCACTCCTCAAATAAATAGCGCTAACATTTCCCTTTGGGTTGGGAACAGCTTGGGAAGGTAGTTGGCTTGATCTTTGAGCTTTAATTTGATTCACATCACTAGCCAATTGTCCCATTTGCCTTCCGAGGTTTTGTAAAGCTCCAATGATATCATCCTGCTGTGATTGTTGGAATTGGGGCTGTTGTGGCTAATTGGAGTTCTGAAATTATTGTTGAATTGGCTGATAAGTAGGCTGGAATGTGGGTTGAATTTGCTGAGAATTACAGCCTTGAAAATTCTGATTTTGCAGTTGAAATGGTTGTTTTGGAGATTGAAATTGATTGGGCTGAAATTCTTGATTGTGTGGATGAAAACTTTGATTCCAAGGATGGAAATTTTGCTGGGGAAGTTGGAATTGCTGCTGTGAGGGTTGATATGGCTGTGAATAATTCAAATTCCCTTGGAAACCTTGTTGATTTCCTTGTAATGGCTGCTGAAAGTTCTGAATTATTGGCTGGAAATGCTGATTTGGAGGCTGATTTTGCAGATTTTGAGCTTGAAATTGTTGTGGTTGCTGAAAAGATGGTTGAGGCTGCTGACCTTGCTGTTGAGAGGGGTTCTGTTGGTAGAAAGAATTCCCGTACCTCAGATTTGGATGATCCCTCCAACCGGGGTTATAAGTGGAAGAATAGGGGTTATTCCGAGTTGAAATTGCCCCCTAACCAATGCCGCGACCGTCTCATCTTGTTGGAGGGTGGGGCATGAATCTGAATTGTGTTCTTGACTAGAGCAAATGTCACATACTCTCACCACTTGGCTTGATTGTGGAGGCACCGAATATTGAATTTGATTTGCATTATTAACACCAATTGCTAATAAGTGATGTGATCTCTGCCAATGAATCTTTATCTCTTTCTGATCATTAGAACCCATCTGGACTTCATAACTCCTCTAGTGGTCAATGCTCTGCTCCCAAATGTTTGAATTCTCAGCCATATTAGAAATGAGCTCCCTAGCTTGATGTGGTGTTTTGTTGACTAAGGCCCTCCAGCTGCAGCATCAATCATAATCCTATCCATCTGTAAAGTCCCTCATAAAAGTACTGGATGAGAAGCTGCTCACTATCTGATGCTGGGGCAACTGAACATAATTTGTTGAATCTCTCCCAGTAATCATAGAGCGTCTCCCCCACCACTTGCTGAATGCCACAGATGCTTTTCCTAATTATTGCTGTTCTGGAGGCTGGGAAATATTTTTCCAAAAATGCTTTCTTCATAGAGATCCAACTAGACACGTGCCCAGTGGGTAGATATAAAACCAATCTTTGCTGCTCCTGTCAGTGTGAAGGGAAAAGCTCTCAGCTTGATATCTTCTTCAGAAATGCCCTGAGGCTTCATAGTAGAGCATACAACATGAAATCGTGCAGGTGTCTATTTGGATCTCTCCAGATAATCCCTTAACTGGGCAGCAAATTGATGAAGTCCAGATCTAGCTCAAAATCTCCAGCCAGCTCTGGATAAGCAATGCTGGAGTACTGAAATGAAGCATCTGGTGCTGCGAGTTCCTTCATAGTCTTCTGGTGGTCTGCCATGATACTGCCTGAGTGAGTGAGAATAGTCTGAATAGGAGGATATCTGTAGTCTCAGAAAGAATGCCTTGGTTCCTCCTGGCTCTGAAAGTCCTCTCAATCTCAGGGTCAAATTCTTCAAGATCACCACCTGTAGACCTGGTCATAAAACCAAAACAAATCGCAGTAAAAGTAGATAAAGAGATGAAACAAATAAAATCAATCACCAGATATAGCAATAAGCACAAAAATAAATCAAGAAAGATATGAAATAAATGTACAAGCAAAAATCAAACAAATCAACTAGTTGCTTCCCCGGCAACGCGCCAAAAATTTGANGTAGGGAAAAGAGAAAATGAAGTGATACAAGGGAAATTTATGAAAATTGATATGAGATGAGAAGCAAAATGATTTATCTCTATAAATGTGATCCAATCATCGAAATATGGTTTTGATAGAACCTAAGCAAGTTCTAGAGTACAATAACATATGTGTGTCACAAACATAAGGCTAATTCTCACTAGGCAAAAATAATTTATCTCAAGTCCTCAATTAAGAATCTAAAGCAAAGGAGTACTTAAGCATCCAAGAATTCATCCATGAGCTCAAACCCTAAGTTTTAACAATCAAATTTAATTTATTTTCAAGAGACACTAAAATGACATGAAGATAACCTAGAGGGATACATTTATTCCTAGTCATGCAAGAAAAAGTGACCAAAAGAAATAACATGGTATTTACAATGTCTATTTATTCATTCTACTCTACTCATGCATTTATTAGCAAAAACTCTATTTAAAAGTGAAAAATGCAATAAAGGAAAATGCAAGAAAGAGCAAACTCCCTTTTATTTCTGGCGGTCGGAGTCTATCAAGAAATAGCCTCCATCGTGGTAGTGGAGGAGTCAGGGTGTGTGAGAGAGCTTCTTTCATTTGTTCGATTTTACGGTGCATCACTCCCCCACACTTGGACTTTACAGCAAACTGTTCAGGTGGCCGAAGGTTATTTAGATACAAGACCCATGTAAGAGGTGGAGTGCTTCGAATTAAAGTAAAATCATCTCCTCCCTCTTTATTCATTTTGGAACACCTTCCAGGAGGTTTGAGTCTGTTCAGATGAAGCACCCACTCCAGAAGTCTTTGTGACCCTGCAAAACCATGTAAAACCTTTCTCATGCGTGTAGGGTAAGATAGAAGTGTAATATCATCAATCTCTACATAAAATGTATCCAAAAATGCATCACATCCAATAAAATCAATTTTTGGTACCTTAATGAATTTTCCACAATTATTTTTCACACAAGATGTATCAAGCAATGCATTGCAACCCATGAAATCAATTTGAGGTACCTCCATAATTTTTTTACACTCAACCTCAGCATAAGATATAGCAATAGATTCATCACAATAAACAACATCAATTTCAGGCAGTTCTAAAAATTTCCTACAATCCATATTCACAAAAGATGTATCAAACAATGTATCACAACCAATGAAATCAAATTTAGGTGCCTCCATAAGTTTTTCACATTCAAATTCAGCATAATATATAGCAAGAGATTCATCACAATAAACAACATCAATTTCAGGCACCTCCAAAAATTTTTCACAATCAGTTTCTACATAAGGTATATCAATAAATGTGTCACAACGAATAAAATCAAGCCTAGGTACCTCTATGGAATTTTCATCATTATTTCTCACAAAAAATGTATCAAGACATGCTTCACATGCAATTCTAGACACCTCTCTGAAATTTTCAAAAGGAAAAAGAGAAATACTTACCTGATCGTGCTCAAGTTCTGGTGGACACTCAACTGGAATAGGTGATCCTTGGGTTCTTGCTCTCATTATGCAAGTCCCTACACTTTCTGGCTTGTCCACTGAATTTTCTAATGTTTGTGGTCTCTGGGGCTCTGTGTAATCCCCTACACCTATAGATTCATCTCTCGTGTATGCTTCCTCAGTAATATCTGCAACAACCTCATTAGAAAGATTAGGACTATCAATAGCAATATCACAAAATAAATGATAAGAAGAGTCCTGTAAAGCTTCAGTTTCGAATTTAAGGCTGTCACATGCTTTTCCATCCGTCTCCTCTACTTCCTTCACAACTGATGCATCCTTAGCCTTCTCTGAAATCAAATCTCCTCCCACTATGTCAAATGTAATATCACCAGCAATTAACTGTGCCTCAACAGTCTTATCTGTGGTGCCCACGCTCATGACTGAGTGATCTCCCCCAGAGTCCTTCATTGCATCAAAAATACTAAACTGGACTACTGTGTCCCCTACTTCCATCGAGAGTGTGCCAGCATAAACATCAATCTTTGTTCTGGCAGTCTTCAGAAAAGGCCTCCCAAAGATAAGTGGGGATCTATGTGCAAGATATTCTCCTTCCATGCCTAGGATGTAGAAGTCTGTAGGGAAAATCAACTCCTTCACTTTAACCAAAACATCTTCAATAACTCCGGCCGGGTGGGTCTGGCATCTGTCTGCTAGCTGAATCACAACTCCAGTGGGCTGTAGAGGTCCCATACCAAGTATCTGGAAGACTGATCTGGGTATTACATTGATGGAGGCTCCCAAATCTAGCATAG
Source organism: Boesenbergia rotunda (assembly GCA_024364735.1). NCBI lineage: Eukaryota > Viridiplantae > Streptophyta > Magnoliopsida > Zingiberales > Zingiberaceae > Boesenbergia > Boesenbergia rotunda. Next base: position 339,398 of record JAGFNQ010003107.1, read on the forward strand.
CATCATGAAAAATAGTCCTCCCTATCTCACATGATATAGTAAAAGCTCCAGGGTCTTCACACTTTTGAGGTATGGTATTTATGAGCGATGAAACATTCTTCCCCAAGCTGACCAACTCATTTTCCTTAAGCTTCTTCTTATGAACACAGAGATCTTTCAAAAATTTAGCATACTTAGGAACCTGTTTAATCATGGTCAACAGGGGTACATTAACCTCTACTTTGATAAATAATTTTACCAGCTCGTTGTACTCTTTGGTTTTCTCCTCCTCCACTTGTCTTTTGGCTTGTGTTTTCCGCTGTGGAAAGGGTAAAGGACCCCTAAATTCATCTTCTTTTGCCGAAAGTGGAGGGGCTGAAATTTGGACTGCTGCCCCCTGCGGTGTAGCTGCTGTGAATTGAGTCTCGGCACTGATTTCTCCTCCGTTTTCCACCAAAATTTCAGGATTACTTGACGAAGGAGTTGGGCACGGACTAGGGGAAGAATCCACTATTTTTGAAGTGGTTTCGGGGCTGATCGGTGCTGAAAATGGAGGTGCTGCCCTGTTTCCAGAAAAATCTGCTCTTGGACTTTTTGGAGATGAAGTAACCTTCCCACTCCTCAAAAAAATAGCGCTAACGTTCCCCTTTGGATTGGGCACAGCTTGAGAAGGTAGTTGGCTTGATCCTAGAGCTTGACTTTGATTTATCCCACTAGCCAATTGCCCCATTTGCCTCTCAAGATTTTGTATGGTCGGCTCAGTCCTTTGTTGCTGTTGTTGTTGCCAAGCTTGTTATTGTAAAATTTGTTGAAACATTTCTTCTACCCGCTGTTGTGGCACATTTTCTCCACTTGAGCCTCCATAGCCTCCTTGATTAGCATAGTGCCTTGACTGACCTTGAAAAGAAGAAGTAGTAGGCTGAAATTGTTGAACTTGCTGGGTTCCCTGAAAATAGGGTTGATGGGGCTGATAAGAGGGCTGCATTTGCTGTTGATAGGGCTGAAAACTTGGCTGGAATGTCGGTGAAACTTGCTAGGAATTGTATCCATGAAAATTCTGATTTTGAAGTGGAAAATTCTGTGGTGAGGACTGAATTTGCATAGGCTGGAAACTTGGATTGTAGGGCTGTGAGGGCTGGAAATTTTACTGGTTTTGAGGTTGGAAAGTTTGATATGATTGAAAATCTTGCTACCCTTGCTGATATGGCTGGAATTGAGGTTGGAATTGCTGAAATGGGGGCTATGTTTGCTGAACCGTTGGCTGAAATGTAGGCTGAAAAGTCTAGTTCGAAGGCTGAAAAACTTGCTGATTTTGTTGTGTTTACTGGGGCTGCTGTGATGTTTGCTGGAATTGTTGTTGCTGAGGGTTATGTTGGCAAAAAGAGTTCCCATATTTGAGATTTGGATGATCCCTCCAACCGGGGTTATAAGTAGAGGAGTAAGGGTTGTTTCTTGCTTGAAAGTGTCCCCTAACCAATGCTGCTACTATCTCATCTTGTTGGAGGGTGGGATATGAATCTGAGTTGTGCTCTTGACTAGAGCAGATACTACATATCCTCATCACTTGGTTAACTTGTGGAGTTGTTGAAAGATTTGAACCTTGAATTGCATTATTAACAGACATTTGCCTCATCACTGATGTAAGCTCCACCATTGCATCCTACATTTCTTTTTGTTCATTTGAAACCATCTGGACTTCATTAACTCCTCTAGTGGTCAATGCTCTACTCCCAAATTATTGTGAATTCTCAGCCATGTTTGAAATGAGCTCCCTAGCTTGATTTGGCATTTTGTTCACTAGGGCTCCTCCAGCTGCAGCATCTATCATAATCCTGTCCATCTGCAGCAATCCCTCATAAAAATACTGAATCAGAAGTTGCTCGCTGATCTGGTGCTGTGGGCAACTTGAACATAATTTGTTGAATCTCTCCCAGTAGTCATAAAGCGTCTCACCCACTACTTGCTGAATACCACAAATGCTTTTTATGATGATTGATGTTCTTGAAGCTGGAAAATATTTCTCCAAAAATGCTTTCTTCATCGAAATCCAACTAGACACATGCCCAGTGGGTATGTAGTAAAACCAATATTTTGCTGCTCCTGTCAGTGTGAAGGGAAAAGCTCTCAGCTTGATATCTTCTTCTGAAATGACCTGAGGCTTCATAGTGGAGCAGACTACGTGAAACTCATGCAGGTGTCTATTGGGATCTTCTTTAGATCATCCTTAAAACTTGGGCAGCAAATGGATGAGTCCTGATCTAAGCTCAAAATCTCCAGCCGGCTCTAGATAAGCAATGCTAGAATACTGAAATGTAGCATCTGATGTTGCGAGTTCCTTCATAGTCTTCTGGTGGTCTGCCATGATACTGCCTGAATGAGTGAGAATAGTCTGAAGAGGAGGAATATCACTAGTCTCTGAAAGTATGCCTTGACTCCTCCTTGCTCTAAAAGTTCTCTCAATCTCAGGGTCAAATTCTTCAAGATCACCACCTATAGACCTGGTCATAAAACCAAAAACAAATTGCAGTAAAAGAAGATAAAGAGATGAAACAAATTAAATCAGATCACCAGATATAGCAGTAAGCACAAAAATAAATCAAGAAAGATGTGAAATAAGTGTACAAGCAAAAATCAAACAAATCAACTAGTTGCTTCCCCGGCAACGGCGCCAAAAATTTTGATGGCCTCAGATTAGGTGTCACAAATGTGTGGGTCTCAAAATTTAGATGTGTGAAAAGCTGGAAACCCTTTTTGCAATCAAAGTATGAAAACGTAGTAAAGGGGTCACAGGTCGTATTTTTCCTAGGGCTAGTTGAGGGTGTTTGATTCAAACTTGAGTTTTTGTGTCGTTGGTGAATTTTGGGTTTCGAATGTGATTTGGGTTTGGATTGCAATTAGGAATGAAAATGAAATGAAAAGAAAGGAAACTTAACACATGACTAAACAAGTGATGGCATTTAATGATTCAACCAATTGACCACTTAATCAACTAAAACACTTACCCAATTTCTGGAAAATGATTCTAACTTCAAGTGTAAAACGAATGCTAAGAAATGAAGCAACACAGCAGTTTACTTTTGATTGAAACTAATGCAAAGACTTTGAACCTCACTGCATTAACGAAATCCAAACTTGATACAACTTGAATTACAAAAGAGGAAGACTGCCTTACTAGAAAAAGATTGATGTGCCAAAATTGATACTAAGTGCAAGAAATATAAACCTAAGGCAGTAGTGAAATCTAAATTTCAGAACAATTTCGTGCAATCCAACAGAGTTCAAATGCAATGGCACTCCAAAGGTGTTTTCAACTTCAGCTGAATTGAATCCAAAAAGAACAAAATTGTAAACAAGCTGTCTACCAAACTATCATTAAATTGTCTTACTTGATACAAACTTGCAAGATATGGGACTAAGGTGCCGAAAGACTATCAGAACTTGCAGCAATAATGAACTGATAATTCAGAAATATCTTGATGAAGAATTGAATTGCAGGAATGTAGAAATGAAGTTTAACTTTCAGAAATCAAATGCATTCGACACACTGGATAAAAGGTCACGCAAGGCAACTGAAATCTAGTGCTCGAAACAAGCTTCAGAAATGCTCAACTGAAGATTTCAGAAATGTGAATGACCAATTCAGAAATGATTGAATGAAAGAGATAAATGCAGGATTCCAAAAACTGTATGTAGAAATGATGCGTAGGTAATTAAAAAGAACAAATGTAGAATTTCAGAGCCCAAATTGGATGCACAAACAACAGATGCAAGCTGAATTCACATGCATACTAGAGTTCAAAGAAGCTTAAATAAAGCTATTGATTAAGTGACACAAATTGCAGAAATAGCAACTGAAGTGTTTTTGAAGTAGAGTTGATACACGAACTGAAATTGGCACGCAACAGATTGAACAGAAAATCTAAGCAGAAGTGCAGAAATGAAATCAAATGTGAAGCAAACTAAACTAGTTGCGATTGCTCACTACAAACTGCCTATCTAACACTTGCAAACTTGAGAACTGAAACGTAATTACAACTGAACAATTCAGAAAATTGAAATTGAAATAGCTGATACGAAAGACAATAACAGAACAGAATTCAGAAATCAAAATTATAGCTAATACAATGAAATTAACTACGAAACTACTCCTCAATTCCTCCCTTAGCTCAAAACCTCCTTGTTCGTCACGCAAGGGCAAGCCATGAACCCCTTCAGCTCCGCAAATCACTGGGAACAGCTTCAATCGATCAGTTTCAGCTCACTCTGCACTCAACTGGGGAAACTCAATCCTATCTCCTCGATCTCAATGGCTGGGATTGCGATGATGATTTGAGGATCATCTGAGCTCACCTGAGGACCCCTACAGACGGCTCAGATGATCGAAAGTGGCTCGTGGATGAAAAACAAGAGATTGGATAGTAGAACTGCCGAAACCCTCAAACAGTCCTGTTCCGGCGCAAATTGAGCTGAAATCTCCAACAAAACTATCATCCAATGATTCAGATGTTGATCCAAGGTTTAGATTGAGGTGGTCACGCCTCCTTAGATGAAGAACTTGAAGAAACGATGAAGAACTGTTGATGAACACAAAGAAACGGCGAAGACGCGACGAAGCTGAAAGCTTAGGGAATTTTTGATTAAATACTTAACAATGGATGACCCAGATTTCTTTGACTCAATCCAACGGCTGATCTTCATCCGATCTGACCCAAAACTTGATGATGTTAATCAAGGGTCAGGATCTGCCTCAGGGTAGCTCGGATCTTCCAGATTTGCAATGGATGGCCCAGATCAACCTGATCTTTGGATGGACAGTCTAGAGCCCTCTGATCTTGATCCAACGGTTGGATGATCTCTGATTGGGATGAAAGTCTCAGATCTTGATCTCAGTGCTTGATCTGCCCTAACCCTAGCTTGGATTGCCTCAGATGGTCCCAGATGGCACAGATCTAGTCGTTTTTGAATCGGACGGCCCAGATTAATCCGAAGCTTGATAACTCGATCCGGGTCTACTTCCGACTCAAGTTTGACCTAGTATGCCCTAGGTCCATGATCCTTTCATGCCAACAAAAATAGATCAAAAATTTAGTGGTAAAATAATTTCAATATATCAAGATTTGCAATTAAGTCCAAAATAAAGATATGTCCTAGAACCTAGGGTAAATTCACAATTAAGCAAGTAAAATATGGGTCAAACTTGGATTTTAGCAACTAAAATAATCAATAAAATGGTACTTATCACGCATCAAGTAAATGTACCCATACCTTGAATAATCGTCTATAAAAGAGACGAAATAATAAAGCCACCTCTAGCCTGAATAGACATAGGACCACACAAATCAGAATAAACCAATTCCAATACATCTGGCTCTATACTCCTTGGCCTTGAAAGACCTCTTGGTCATCTTGCCTTCCAAGCAAGATTCACAGGTTGGGAAGTCTACCACCACCAATGAACCCAAGGGCCCATCAGCTATCAACCTTTGAATCCTACTAAGGTTAATATGATCAAGTCTTAGATGCCAAAGATATGTTTGGTTCATCTTTGAAGGTTCTTTTCTCTTATGGTTAGACGATGAGTTATTTAGTTCTATTTGCATCGTGGGAGATTTTAGTTCTAAAGTGTACAAATTGCCAACCATTGCACCAGAACAGATAATCTCTCTATTCCTTTTTATTACAACTCTGTGATTAAAAGAAATAGAATACCCATCCTTTATTAATTTAGAAACTGAAACAAGGTTCTTTTTAAAAGAAGGTACATAAAGGAAATTTCCTAAAACCAAAACTTTATTCTTATCAAACGATAAATAAATGTCTCCCACTGCAACAGCCGCCACCTCCGTAGCATTGCCCATGTAGACGGTAATCTCTCCATCAGCTAGTCGTCGGGTTTCTTGGAACCCCTGCAAAGAATTGCAGACATGATAAGTGGCTGCCGTATCTACACACCAGATACCAGTATATAACACCACTAAACATGTTTCAATAACTAAACAAAAAGATATATCTTTATCTTGAAGACGGAGACAGCCAGCTTTCCAGTGTCCAGTCTACTTGCACGTGAAGCACTTGCCTTTCGGCTTGTTCACGCCAGCCTGAGGTCCCTGAGATCCTTCCTTCTTTGCCACACCTTGTTTCTTCTTCTTTCTTCCTTCCGGCTTAGAAGTAGAAACCTTCTGAGCAACCAAAGCATGAGCACTCTGACAAAAAAGCCCCTCTGCCGCCTGGAGTTTTGTCAGAAGTTCCGCCAATGAATATGTACGTTTGTTCATATTGTAGTTCAGGCAAAACTGCTGAAAACTCTAAGGTAGAGACTGGAGAATGATGTCGACCTGGGTTTCCCCATCGATCTCAGCTCTAAGGACCTCCATCTCATTGAGATGTGCCATCATTTTAAGGACATGATCCCTCATGGGTGTCCCCTCAATCATGGTGGTCGTCATCAAGTTCCTCATTGCCTCCTGCCTAGTGGCCCAATTCTGATGTCCGAAGGGTTCCTTGAGATTGAACATCATATCATAAGCAGTGGAAAAAACCTGATGCTGATGTTGCAATACATTAGACATAGAAGCCAAAATGTAACATCGCGTTATCTCATCTGCTTTTATCCACTTCTTATAGCATTCCTTCTCCTCTTCACTAGAATTCTCGCTAGGTTTTTCAGGACAGAACGTGAAAAGTACAAATTTGTACTCCTCGGCAGTTAGGACAATGTTCAGGTTCCGTTTCCAATCAATATAGTTAAGGACCGTAAGTTTATTTTCTTTAAGTATTATAGCTAGTGGGTTGAAGGCCATTTTGAAATTTCATGGGAATCACAATGATCACAAACTTTAGATTTCAAAAAATATTGATTCCCCAAATAATAAAATTTAAAATCAACCAACACCGCAAAACACAGAGAATATCGCATACCACGATAGTGTGGACGTATACGAATTCTACATTTGCAAAAGGAGGTTTTACCCATTAATTTTATTATCTTGTCAACCTAACTTTTTGACAAATAAAATTAATAGTTGGTTCCTAATCGACCCTACAAATAATAGCAGTGACTCCGATGGGTAGGATACTATTATTTGCATCTAAGTGTTTACCATTATACGATACTAAGAACATTATCTCGGATTATGTGTCATCCGATAGGGAAAATCACATGCTCCTCAATAATTTCCTATAATCATGTCTGACCTAGTGATCCACAGAACAAGCTCATCCGATAGGGAGGAAGGCACTCAGAGCCAACGCGCTAGCTTGTTCGCATCAAATGTCAAATTAATAATGGAGGTCATGGGACTCTTAGAGTCCTTCTCCCACTTAGTTATTTATAATTGCGGAATTTTCATGCATACACGACAAGCATATAAACTAAAAGGAAAAAAAAAAGAAAAAACTAATTTTTTCAACTATTATGGCTTTAGTCTTCAATATGCCTCCAGTCGTGTCGCCACCTCGTATGCTCCTCCCTCTCCATGCGCAAGCCACCATGAAGGGATCTCCGAGCCGAGATAAAATACTATTTATTTTACATCCATCGATCCTATACTCCACAAAGGAGTGTACATCAAATCTAGATCGAAAATAAATTAAAAAGCGCGGCTAAATAAGTGTCATATTTAATTACAAAAATCAAATACCAAATTTAGCCACAATAGTCAGATACGCACATACTTAGCCACAATAGTCAGATCTCGTGCTTGCAACCAAAGACTTAGCCTACGCACATTCTACTATTATCCGACAAAATAAAATACATGATAAAGTGCAAAAATATAACTGAATCCAAAACACACAAAACTGGAAATCTCTGGCTCTGATACCAATTGTTGGTTTCCTCCAAGAGGGATTTTGGGTCGCGCATGGGAAACATCTCCATGTCCATGGATTAAAATTTTCAATCCGAATGGAGAGCTATTTCCCAAACGACCGTCTCATCATCGTGCTAACCGATTTGAGCGATCGCTTGAACAAACGTGTTGTTCTAGTGAACAATTTCGTCCAACCGATTAGCCACGAAATAGACAATGAGTGGAACACCAGTTTTTGTGTTTATCATCGGGGTCCAAGATTATTATTAAAATGAAATAATGAATAATAATCAAACAATTAATTCACATAAAAAGATAAGCAATTAAACAAGAACAAGGAACCATGAGAGAAGTTATACCTTCCCGTTTACTTCGTGATCTTCTATTGTATTACCCCCCCCCCCTTTTTTGGACGTCGTGTGGGCGACGATCTATCAAGAACCGAAGTCACCAAGGCAACCAACAACTCCTTTCTTCATGTGCCGAAAACCCTAGGTCCTAGGGTGTTGCCGTCGACCACTTCAAGGAAGAAGAAGATGATGGAGAAGAAGAGAAGAGTTCTTCTCCTTCACAACAACCCTAACCAACCTCCTCTTCTTCCTATCTCATGACACCAAGCACACAAGGAAGAAACTACCTCTTCTCCCCTTCTTCCAAGCTTGCGGTGCCAAGCACCCCAAGGAAGAAGACCCTCCTAACCCACCGGCTTCTTCCCTTTCCCTTCTTCTTCTCGCATGCCTTAAAAGGAGGAGAAGGTCTTCTCCTTGTCTATGTGATCGCTGGCCACCAAGTGGAAAGATAGAAGGGAGGAGAAGGAGAAGAGAAGGAAGAGCTTTTCTTCCTCCTTGTCTCACCGCCGGCGTGCCCTAAGAGAGAGAAGGGAGAGAGATGAAGAGAGGAGAGACTTAGGGTCGGATGATCAATTGGATGCCTAGGTCTCATGACTCCATTGGTATATATAGGGCTATAATAGGGACCATGAGTAGGAGTGGGTCTTGGCCACCTAATGGATCAAGGTCCGATCCATTAATGAAGATTCATTCTGTTGGGTATGGCTTGGCGGGTTTCCTAAGCGAATACTGAGTCGATCCGAGGGACCTCTCCATGTCTACGGATTAAAAATTAATCCGAATGGAGACGCGTCTCCCTACGACCATCTCGTGTCATATCGAACGATCCAAATTACAACTCGGCCAATTACCAAAATCGGCCTTGTAAGTTGCTTAACCGTTTGACTACGGAAATGGCGACGATTGGATCGCTGACTTTTGTGTTTGTGGTCGGGGTCCAGTTAATAAATTATTCACCATGATACAATATCAAAATAATAAATTAACTAACATGAAATGACGAGGTTAGCAAACAAGGCACACAATAAACATAAGGATAATCAAGGAGCTTGGGGAAGAGATATACCTTCCCGATCATCTCGCAGTCTTCTATCTTATGTCCCTCCCTTCTCGGACGTCGTGTGGACGATGGTCTACCGAGAACCGAGATCAGCGAGACCCCCAACTGAGCTCTTCATCTCACCTTGGTCAAAATAGGAAGCCCTAGTCCCTTGCGCCATCGCCTTCTTCCTTTCCCTTTGCGTCGTCGCCCGTCGGAGCTCCCTGTGGATCATTCAACGAGCTGCGCTCCTTGAGAGGAAGGAGAAGAAGATGAAGAAGGAGAGAATTCTCCTCCTTCCTCACCCAAACAACCCGCAAACTCCCTTTCCCTCAGCCTTGCGCTGCCGCCGCAAGCAAGGGTTGCGCCGCCTCCTTCTTGTCGTCAGCACCCCCTTCACCCTCACCGAGCACCACAAAAGGTAGAGGACTCCTCTAACTTGTCTATGTGAGCCACTCACTGAGCTTGGTGAAGAGAGGAGGAAGAACTGAAGGGAGGAAATCCCCTCTTCTTCTTGCGTCGGTTCTTGACCTAAGGAGGATAGGAGAGAGAGAGGAGAAGAGAGAGGCTTAGGGTATCAACTCTTGGATCAAGCCTTGGTATCATGATCTCGTTGGATATTTATAGGGCTATGGTAGGAACCAAGAGGAGGAGTTGGATCATGGCCCACCAATGGATCTAAACCCGATCCATTAATTAAGATCCATTCCACTAAAGGATCTTAATTGAACTTCCTCACCAACCCCCATATTTTCATATGGGTTCCACATATTATGAGTCGCCCATCCCCCTATGTTTAAGATCTCGAATGCCCATTAATTAATATAAATTACTGACAATTCAAATTAATTAACCTATGAGTCCTTGACTAGTACCACTCGACCTAATCATCATACCGGATCAAATCCACCTGCAGGGTTTAGCATGATGAACCTTTCGAGCTCATCAAGGGGGCATCATCAACCGGACTCACCAAGGCACGTATTCCATCACTAATCAATTGCACATCATATTATTAATATTATCTCCCAACTTACCGGGTCTATCGATCTAACAGAATAGATCTCGCACATTGCCAAATCAAAGAAATAATAATTAATAATATTTGTCCATTATTATATCGGGATTAAGGGACTGTACTCCATAATATAAACTGAGGTCCTATCCAATTATCAAGTCAGTACAAATTAGATAACCTCTGGTTTTGGTCCTGCTCAATGTACTCATAGCACACTAGTGTAATTCTATGCTCAAGACTAACCACACCTAATTACACAACAACCTTCCCAATGGGTTGTCAAATTCCATCTCGGTTGTGGGCCTCTATTTATACTATGCAAGGAACTGATAACATGATCTTCTGTGTGACACCACACACCATGTTATCTACAATGCAAAGTAATTGGACTTCATGCATGTACTAATGTAAACAGACACCTAGTGTAGTTGTGATTCTCTTTTCAAAATGAACATATTCATATAAAGAAATTCATGTCTTTCAGTATACACAACTTACAATCTCCCACTTATACTTAAAGACATTGTTGTTCTCTCACTGCCATACATCTGACTCCCATATCATCCACATGCCTATCAAAAGCTCTAGCTGGAAGAGAATTTCTGAAAGGATCTGCTAGGTTGCCCTCTAATGCAATCTTGGCGACAGCCACTTCTCCTTGCTTTACAATTTCTCGTATCAGATGGTACTTGCGCTCTATGTGTTTACTCGCCTTATGGGCTCATGGTTCCTTCGAGTTTGCAACTGCACCACTATTATCACAAAAGATTGTGATAGATCTGGGCAAACCAGGAATCACATCCAAGTCCAATATGAAATTTCTGAGCTATACAACTTCCTTGGTTAGCTCTGAAGCTAGCACATACTCAGCTTCCATGGTGGAGTCGGCCACACATTTCTACTTGACACTGATAAAATCATTTTGTTACTCCAATTAGACTCTTAAATCCTTGTTTTAATCCCTTTTCATATGCTCAAGTTTGCATTTACATTAGGTTTCATGAAATCTTTCTATTTTGTCTTTGGAAACAATTCTTTCTATATTTGAGATATTTTGGCATTAATTTTGAATCTAATTTTGTAGGCTTCAAATGACCATGGACCTAGATCAAGTTTGGATCAGACTTGAGCTCATACATGGCTTTGATCAAGGGGATCAAGAGGTGGATCAATGTGGGTCATCCAATCAAGAAACGGCTAGATCTAAGCCATATATCATCTGCTAACCAATCAGAGCTTATGTTAGAGCTATTCTAAACCACAGATCAAGATCTTAGGATTTGGTCCCAATCAAAGGTCATCCAGCCATTGGATCGAGCTTAAGAGGAGTTTAAACCATCCATTCAAAGATCAGAGCAATCTAAGCCATCAGTTGCAGATCCGGGTGATCCCAGCTGAGGAGAGGTAGATCCAGACTCTTGAACAAGATCTGGAAGGGTTGGTTCAGATCTGAAGAGATCCAACCGACGGATGAGGCCGGGACGATCACAGCCGTCGAAATTCAAAAAGATCAGTTAAAACAGAAACTCCCTCTTCCGCTCGTTGTCGTCGCCAGATCGCGTCTCAGTTTTCTTCTGTTCATCTTCTTTTTCAATTTCGATCGCACGCGGCCACCCAAATCAAGCTCTTCTTTAGTTTTCAATTCGTCAAGATCAGTTCCGTGAGAGGTTCGCAATTGATTCATCTCTGGAAGCTCAGGCGAGGGTATCACCGTGAGCACACTGCATCCGATCATTCTTCATTCAATTCCATTTCTCCATCAATCGGGCCAAGTCAGAGGGGTTCTCTGGGTTGATTCGAGGGTTCCTGAGTTACCACTTGCCATTCCAACCATCAAGGAAGAAAGGATCGGAGGAAGTTTCAGATTTTGCATCCAAGCTACGCCAACTGATCAAGGAGCTGATTTCTGATCGATTCTCGAGCGAGGGGGTTCTTTGCTCGATCCTTGTGTGACAACAAGGAGAAAATCTCGGTGAAGAACTTGAACTGGCGTCAATAGGTTGTAGATTTCATTTCTGTTCTCGATTCTGTATCATTCCAGTTTGTTTAGTAGCGTTTCAATTCGCGTTACAGCTACTGATCGGTTATTACACCGATCCAGGCAGCACCTGATCGGTCACCAGTCTGATCAGGCTTGTATCTAATCGGTTAGCCGACTGATCAGGAAATTCTTTGCATAAATTCACCCTGTTTCATGATTCAACTTGTTTCAATTCTTCATTTCCGAAGTTAGATACAACTTTAGTGTATTTTTGCAATTGGTATCAGTTTATCCTTCAATCTTACAATATTGAATTGTGATGCTCAATCTCCAAGTAGGTGATGTTTAGAATTGCAATTTCCTAGTTTAAGTTTGCTTAGTTAAGCTTGTTTCATTTCAACTACATTCTCAATCTTATTTGCAAAACAAAACCCCTGTTCCAATTTGAAAACCCAAATCATTTGACAACAAACAAATTCAAGCTTGATTCAAACACTCACAACTAGTCCTTGGAAAAATACGACCTGAGGCCCCTATTCTACATTTTATCCTGTTAGCCAAGGGTTTTCAGTTTATAAATTTTTAAATTTGAGGCTTATCTGTGACACTAGTTATTGAGACTATCAAATTTTTTGCACCGTTGCCGGGGAAATAACTAGTTGAGTTTGTTTGATTTTTGCTTGCGTGCTTATTTCCATATCTTATGATCTATTTTACTTGTTTCATTTTCAAATATACATTTGCTGCGAGTTTTGTTTGTTGTATGACCAGATCTGCAGGTGGTATTCTTGAGGAATTTGATCGTGAAATTGAGAGGACTTTCAGAGCAAGGAGGAACCAAATCAGTGCTTTATAGGCTTTTGACATTATCTCTACTCAGTCTATTTCTGCTCATTTAGGAATTCCTATGGCAGACCACCATAAAATCATGAAGGAACTTGCAACACCTGATGATGCTTTCCAGTACTCATGCATCGCTTATCCAGAGCTTACTGGTGATTTTGAGTTGAGATCAGGACTTGTTCATCTCTTGCCTATATTTCAAGGACAGTCTGGAGAGGATCCCAACAGACACTTGCATGAATTTCACGTAGTTTGCTCCACCATGAAGCCTCAGGGGATTTTAGAAGAGGATATAAAGCTGAGAGCATTTCCATTTTCCCTGACTGGAGCAGCTAAGGATTGGTTTTATTATCTGCCTACTGGGCATGTCTTTAGCTGGATTTCCATGAAGAAGGCATTCATAGAGAAGTACTTCCAAGCCTCCAGAACAGCTATCATCAGAAAGAGTATTTGTGGCATTCAACAAGTAGTGGGAGAGACTCTTTATGATTATTGGGAAAGATTCAACAAGCTTTGCTCGAGTTGCCAGTAACACCAGATTAGTGAGCAGCTCCTTGTTCAGTACTTCTACGAGGGTCTACTCTAGATGGATAGGATTATGATTGATGCTGCAGCTGGAGGAGCATTAGTAAACAAAACACCAGACCAGGTAAGAGAATTAATTTCAAACATAGCAGAGAATTCACAACAGTTTGGGAGTAGAGATTTGTCCACTAGAGGAGTTAATAAGGTTCAGATGGTCTCTAATGAACAAAAGGAAATCAAGAATTCTTTGATGGAGCTTACTTCCCTGGTGATGCAAATGACTTTAAACAATGTGAACCAAAATCAGAATTTTTCAGTACCTCCACCTTCAAGCCAAGTGATGAGGTTGTGTAGTATTTGCTCAAGCCAGGAACACAACTCGGATTTATGTCCTAACCTCCAACAAGATGAAACACTAGTGACATTGACTAGAGGACAATTTCAAGCCAAGAATAACCCCTACTCATCTACCTACAATCCGGGTTGGAGGGATCATCCAAATTTGAAGTATGACAACACTTTTTATCAACAAAACCCATCACAACAGCAATATCAGCAGCCTCAACCGAATTTCTAGCAAAATTAGCAAGGGCAGCCACAATTTCAGAGTTTTCAACAACCGAATCAGCCTTTCCAACAATTTCAACAACCCTATCAACAAAACCAGCCACCTTTCCAAGGAAATCAGCAAGGGTTCCAAGGTAATCCAAATTTTCAGCAAGGATATCAATTTTCACAGCAGGGATTTCAACAATTCAATCAAAATTTTCAGCCCTCCAATCAAAGTTTCCAGCCCACTCAATTTCAGCCTTCACCACAACAATTTCAACCTCAAAAACAGAATTTTCAGAGCTTCAATTCTCAGCAATTCCAACCAAGTTTCTAGCCTAATTTCCAACAATTTCAGAGCCATTTCAACCCTATAATCAGCCCCAACAACCCTATTTTCAAAGTTCACAGTAAGTTCAACAATTTCAGAAGCCTACTTCTTCATTTCAAGGCCAACCAAAGACTCATTCTAACCAAGGAGGCTATGGAGGTTCTAGTGGGGTGAATACTAAACAACAAAGGCTAGAGGAGATTGTTGGATCGAGAGAATACGATAGAGGGGGGGGGGGTGAATATCGTAAAATGTTTCGGATTAAAATAAAGAGAATGCACAGCGAAAATTAAAAACACTCACGAACATAAGGATTTACTTGGTTCGGAGTCGCGGTCGACTCCTACTCCAAGGCCCACGGTCCTTGACCGTTTACTGAGGGCAATTCTATAATCGCGCAAGTTATTACAAAATGTGTACAGTAATAGTGCAGTAAAAAGTACAATAACGCTCTTTTTTACAGACGCCTAGTGTAGATCGTTCTTTGGTGTGGAGGGTCATCGTCGGCACTTGAATCTCGAGATTGGAGGATTCTGGAGCAGAGCGCTTAAGTCGAATAGCGTAGAGGCGTTGGAAGAATTGTTATTGAAGCCTTGGGGGTCAAACCCCTTTTATAGCACACCTGGGAGCGCCCGAGACGCTGGGGGAGCCCTCCACGTGTCTCTCGATCTACAAACCTTCATCCGAAACTCGGTCAGCCCTTATCCCTCCAGGATCGGGCTCGAGGTTTGACGTGGGCGCCCGGGACACAGAGGGCGCCCTGATTGACTTGGTCTTGCTGGCTTCGCGGATGTCTTTGCTTCGATCGCTGGCTGACTTGGACCCAGGGCGCCCAAGGCATCCGGGGCGCCCGAGACCATGGGGGCGCCCGGGAGCTTGAGAGCACCTGCCTCTGTGAGCTTCCGAAGCGTTACTTGCTCAGCTTGTCCTGCCTTCACCTTGGGGGCGCCCGGGACCTCCGGGTCGCCCTACCCAGGTATCTGCCCCTCTCCTTTGGGGCGTTCTGAGCTGCAGAAACTCGTTCCTTCGGTCCTGCATCCAGGGTTAGTACTAAACAAGATAAAGCAAGAATATTAGGTTTATACAGCCTTAGCTGTCTTGGTTCTGACTTTGGGTCTCCAAAATGGAACCCTAGGTCGAACCAACGCCTACTGTTCCCTCGACGGGGAACGCGTCCTCACCTACTCCTCTCAAGAGGGTTTACCTTTTGCCAACCGGTTCATCCGGTTGGACTTTTGCCCGATGCACCTGACCAGGTCTTCGCACCCGCCTTCCGAGCAGGTCTTCGGTGCCCAGCTCCTTGCCAGGGCTTCGAGCCCAGTCCTTGACCAGGACTTACCATCCGAGCAGGTCTTCGGTGCCCAGCTCCTTGCCAGGGCTTCGTGCCCAGTCCTTGATCAGAACTTCGTGCCTAGTGTACCTAGGGCTTCTTTTCCTGTACACTTAGTGAACATGTTAGACCATCATAACATCTTAACTTTTGAATCCTTTTCCATTATCAAAACTCAGGTTCGACATAGGTGCTGCCTACACCAACAATCTCCCCCTTTTTGATTTATGGCAACCCGGTTCAAAAAAGTTAAGTTTTATAAAAAGCAGGTAAATTGCCACCTTAGCTTCCTCCCCTGGAAGGAATCTCCCCCTAGAATTTTCAACTGTTCGCGAGGTTTGAAAAAGTTTCTAAGTCTAAAAGGGAATATTATTTTTCAACACTTAGAGTCTTAAGAAAATGTAATTTAGAAAAACGTTTTTCCAAAAATAATTTTTGAGTTGGGCACTTGGAAAATTTGTACTTAGAGAATATCTACTTAGAAAATTTTCTATCTATTTAGAAAAATTTTCAGACAATACTTAGCTTTTGCTCTTTAGAAAATTTTCTAACCTTCTTCTAAAGTTTTTAATACTTAGAAGCACTTTTGAAAAGCAGCTTTGAGCAACTCTTTTTGAAATATGGTTTTGAATTTTGAAAAACAATTTTAAAATAAGGGTCAACTTTTCTGAATTTTGAGAAATAATTTTAAAATAAGGGTCAACTTTTCTGAATTTTGGAAAATAATTTTAAAATAAGGGTCAACTTTTCTGAATTTTGAAAAACAATTTTTATCCTTCCAATCTCTCCTTTCCAATTTTGAGAAACAATTTTAAACCTTCCAATCTCTCCCCCTTTGCCATATATCAAAAACAATATAGTAAAACAATATTGCAAAAAACTATGCTGTACTGAACCAATTCAAGGTATATAAGCTGGACCAATTTAATTATCTCTTTAGGGTCCTGTCTAGCACAATTAGCTACTTACTAACTGTTATAAACAGAAGGTTTAGCTAGGGTTAGTCAAGTTAAGTGTTCTGTTCAAGTTAGATTTTCTAAGCTTAACACTTTAACCTGATTACTGTTTAATTTGTATTTAGTGCCCCAATTACTGCAGATGCACTGACTTAAAGCATCTTGAATTAAGGCAAGGACCTAAGCATCTCAACCCATTTTAGGTTATCAATCAAAAGTACCCTCAGGTGCTTGTGAGATGCTAGCTTCTAGATATATAGGTTCATGCAGTTCTAGAGTTAGGGTCTAGGCTAAGTCCATTTTCTAAAAAGCCCTAGTTTTGAAAGGGGGTAGTTTTAATAAAAACTAAGTCGAAAAATTGATTTTAAAATTGCAATAAAGATTTTGAAAATCAAGTAAAGAAGTTTTTAAAATTATGTTAGAAACTGATTTAAAAGCAGTTAAAACAAAGAAAAATAGAGTACACCTATTCTACCAAGCATAACCCTAACTGCCTTCTTAGTGAGCTGAACTCAGATTCAGGTAGAGGTTTAGTGAATATGTCTGCTAAGTTAGATTTAGAGTCTACATGCTTAAGGACTATTTCACCCCTGGCTACATGATCTCTTACAAAGTGGTGTTTAACTTCTATGTGTTTAGTCGTGGAATATTGGATTGGGTTTTTAGTTAGATTAATTGAGCTTATATTCTCAATGTAGACTTGAGTTTGGGTGTAGTTAAGCTGGAAGTCCTTAAGAGTGTGCATTATCCATAAGAGTTGTGCTACAAACTCTCTTAAGGCAACATACTTAGCTTCAGTTGTGGATAGATCTACATAGTGTTATTTTCTGCTACACCAACTTACTAGACTATTTCCTAACAGTTGGCAGCTTCCACTTGTGCTCTTTCTATCTAATTTACAACCAGCGTAGTCAAAATCCAAGTATCCTGACAAGTCTAAGGTTGTGGTCCTAGGATACCAAATCCCGACATTCAGGGTGCCCTTTACATGTCTTAATATTCTTTTTAGGGCTGCTAAGTGTGTTTCCTTAGCACAGGTTTCGTATCTAGCACACATTCCTACAGCAAAAAGGATATCAGGTCTGCTGGCTGTATGGTACAGTAGACTTCCAATCATATTTCTATAGAGTTTAAGGTCTACTTGTTTACCATCAGGGTCACTATCTATTTTTACATTTGTAGCCAAGGGGGTACTTATGCTTTTAGAGTTATCCATTTTGAATTTCTTTATTAATTCCATAGCAAATTTGGATTGATGGACATAGTTTCCATCCCTAGTTTGTTTAATTTGTAATCCTAGAAAGAAGTTGAGCTCACCAACTAAGCTCATTTCAAATTCATTTTCCATAATTTTAACAAATTCTTTTAAGAAATTTGAGTTGGTGGGCCCAAAGATTATGTCATCGATGTAGATTTGGGCAATACAAATTTCTTTTCCTAAGGTCTTAATAAATAAGGTTGAGTCAATTTGTCCTTGTTTAAATTCTTTAGAGGTTAAGTAGGTTGATAAACGCTCATACCAGGCCCTAGGTGCTTATTTTAGTCCATAAAGTGCTTTAGTGAGTTTGTAAACATGGTCAGGTCTTTCTAAGTCCTCAAAACCAGGGGGTTGTCCTACATAAACTTCTTCCTTAATAAATCCATTAAGAAAAGCTGACTTTACATCCATTTGGTAGAGTTTAAATCATTTATGGGATACAAAGGCTAACAACATCCTAATGGACTCAAGTCTCGCTACTGGAGCATAGGTTTCGTCATAATCTAATCCCTCTACTTGACTGAATCCTTTGGCTACTAAGCGGGCTTTATTTCTCACTATTTTTCCTTGATCATTTAGCTTATTCCTAAACACCCACTTAGTATCAATAATGGATTTGCCCTTAGATTTAGATACTAGTTCCCAGACTTGGTTCCTCTCAAACTGGGCTAATTCTTCTTGCATAGCTAAGATCCAATCAGGATCAGGTAAGGTATCTTCTATAGTCTTAGGTTCAATTTTTGAAATCATTGCAATCTGACTAAGGTTTCTATAGGTGGACCTAGTTCTGACTCCTAAGGTTGGATCACCCACAATTTGATCAGTTGGGTGACTGAGTCTGGGTTTCTTAGTTTTTCTGGAACTTGGTTCGACCTTAGGTCCGGCCGGTCGGTTTGGTTCTATATTTGGTTCAACTACTTGGGTTGGTTCAATTGTTGGTTCAATTGACTCAATGGTTGGTTCAATATTTAGTTCATTTAGGGGTTCAATTAAAGGTTCAACAGTTTGTTCATTATCTTCAGTATTTGATGAATTTAGATCTGGATTATCAGATTTTGAGTTAATTTCTTCATCAAATATCAGATTTGTGTTTCTTCAATTTTCTTAGTTTGTTTATTGTAAATCCTATAGGCTCTACTTGTCGTTGAATAACCTAAGAAGATGCCTGGGTTGACATAGACTAGAATTTACCTAGATAGTTCTTGGTGTTTAGGATATGAACTTTGCATCCAAAGACCCTTAGGTAATGTAGGTTTGGGAGTCTATGGTAGTATAATTCATAGGGTGTTTTATTGTGTCGTTTATTAACTAGGACCCTATTTTGGATGTAGCAAGCCGTACTAATTGCTTCTACCCAATATTGGTTAGCTAGGTTGAATTCATTGAGCATAGCCCTAGCGGCTTCCTGTAGGGTTCTATTTTTCTGTTCAACTATCCCATTTTGCTGGGGGTTCTAGGACACGAAAATTCGTGTATTTACCCGTTTACCTTACAAAATTCCTCGAATCGTTGATTTTCAAACTCTCCCCCGTGGTCACTCCTAAGTCTTTTGATTTTGGTATCGTTTTGATTTTCAATTAACTTACAAAAATCATTGAATAGGTTTAGGGTTTCATCTTTGGTCTTTAGAAACCTAACCCAGGTAAACCTAGAGTAATCATCAATAATTACTAAGCAGTACCGGTTTCCTCTTAGTGACTTGGCTCCATGTGAATCAAATAGGTCAAGGTGAAGGAGTTCAAGTGTAGTTCGAGTTAGATCAGATTGAATTAGTTTGTGATTAGACCTAGTTTGTTTACCTTGATTACATGATTTACATATTAAGTTTTCATGGTTTTTAATTTTAGGGATACCTTTAATTAGGCCATGTTGGGTGATTTTTGAAATTAACCTTAGATTAGTGTGTCCTAGTCTCCTATGCTAGAAGTTTGATTCTTCTAACTGAGTTAACATACATTTAGGTACCAGGGGTAGATTTATAGTGTAAACATTATTTTTCCTAGAGCCCTTAAGCATGATTTCTGAGTCTTGCAAGTTTCTAATTAGGCAGTTAGAGTTAGTGAAGGTAACTATATAGCCAGTATCACACAATTGACTTATGCTAAGCAAGTTAAATTTAAAATTTTCAACCAAAAGCACCTTTTTAATAACAAAATTAGACTTAAGTTCAATGTTACCTGACCCAATCACCTTGAGTGTAGCATTGTTGCCAAATGCTACTGAGCCTAGGTTCTTGAACTTGATTTTGGTGAATTTCAATTTATCCCCAGTCATGTGTCTGGAGCACCCACTATCCAACATCCATTGGTCAAAATCTTTATGTTCCTACACATAAAGAGTTTTGTTGATTTGGATCCAATTAGAATTAAGGATAGCCTAAATTGATTTTCACAACCTAGTTTGTCTCACCCAATCTAGAGTTATCAATCGCGTTAGCCTTAAGGGTTTTTGTGAGATAGGTTTTGAATAGATATAATTATTTTGAAAAAATCATGATTTATTTTGAAAAAGTTAAATTAAATTTTGAAAACAAATGTTTTGAATTATTTTGAAAAAGAGTGTTTGAATCTACAATTGACTGAAAATTTATGTTAGATTCGAATTTAACAAAGAATAATATGAATTTGAATTTCAAAAATTAGCTTCCAGGTCTTGGCGAGTCACTAGGCCTTCTTTGGTCGTAGCCTTATTGGATCATCAACCCTTTCCTTGACAAAGCCTTTTAATGAAATTTCATTTTTAAAAATATTTTTTGAAAAATTCTGGTCTAACTAGTTGGGTCTTGGATCGGTAGCTTCGGCAAGTTTCACCAGTCTAAAGAGACCGAGTAGAGTATACTTGACCTTATTAGAAGAGGCTTCTCTAACGTACTATCATCACACCGCCACCCAATACTAGGTTGTTCAAATTTCAGTTAATTGGTTCAGTCCTTAAACTAACCAGTCCTAAATCTAAGCATGGTAAATTGCAGAAATTAAATAGACAAGCAATCATGCAAATTTAAAATAAGAATAGAAATTTATCTAACTATGAATATTGTTTTTAATTTGGCTCCCCCTGGACTAAAGCCACGATAATGGTTTGGCAAGATGTGAATCTTGTCCTTGGGGATCCAATATTCATTTGACCCAGTTTGGTTGTTCAGGCATAGTTTGGGTACCCTTGCCTGAATTTTAGGTCTAGAATGATTCAGTATAGCATAATATGATCTTTGTCTAGACTTGGTTCGATAGCCTAACCCGGATCGATTTAGAACCAACTTCTGTTTCCCAAGAATTATGTCAAGACCTTTGGAACCAGAAGTGAATCGTTCTAAGGCTGCTCTAAGGTCCTTGACATGAGTTTTCAAGGAGGAGTTCTCTTTCTCAAGTTTTTCAACTTGAATAGAGGTTCCTTCTTGAACCTTCTCAGTTAAGGATCTGGAGTCAACTCCTTCTTTCAGGAGTTTTACTTCCTGTCGGAGGGACTTGACTCATAGTTTGGCTTTCGCCAAGTCTCGAGAAAGGTATGCAATTAATTTAGACAATTGATTTCTAGAAAACCCACTTACAGTAATTTCGCCATCTTCTGAAAATGTGAGCTTTCCGTCATCCGGCTCCGATTCTGACTCGGTCTCGATTTCGTCTGACACAGTCAGGGCAAGCAGGTTCGACTGTGGGGCCTCTTCTTCTTCTTCGGAGGAAGACTCATCCCACATTGCTTGAAGGGCCTTCTTTCTTCTTGCCTTCTTGCCTTCTTTTAGGTTAGGGCATTCTAATTTGAAATGTCCCTTTTTGTTGCATTCGAAGCAAGTCACACTTGATTTGTTCTTAGTTGGTTCAGCTGGATCTTCCTTCTTTCGGCTGGCTTTTCTTCTATTCGATTGATTCTTTAATTCCTTGTAGTAGTTCCGGGCAAGCCGGACTAGCTTGGGTCGATCTCCTTCACAGTCTTCTGAGTCTGAATCTGACTCAGACTCGGGCGCAGGTTGAGGCTTTTTCTTGGTTGTCTTTCCAGTTTTACCTGCAATAAAGGCAATGTCTTTCTCGGCCAATGTGCAGTTAGTCTGCTCATGTAATTCAAGTTCAGAAAATAGTTCATCTAATTTAACTTTAGACAAATCCCTTGAAACTTTGTACGCATCTACAATTGATGCCCACAAGGTATTTCTCGGGAACGCGTTAAGGGTATACCTGATCAGGTCACGGTTTTCTACCTTGTGACCGATTGTGTGAAGGTTGTTCATCAGTTCCTGAATTCTGGCGTGAAGCTGGGCTGCTGTTTCACCGTCGCTCATCTTGATTGTGTACAGCTTGTTTAGGAGAAGATCCCTTTTACAGATTCGAGTGTCGGAGGTTCCTTCGTGCAGCTCAATTAGCTTGCCCCAGAGTTCCTTTGCACTGCTGAATGGTCCTACCCGGTTCAGTTCTTCTTTCGTTAGGCCGCATTGGAGTGTTTGAGTTGCTTTAGCATTGGCCTCGATTTTTCATTTCAGTGTTGTATCCCACTCGGTGTATGATTGTGGCACTCCTTCAGCGTTCGTCGAAATTTCCAGTCCAGATTGGATTATTATCCACATGTCCACCTGAGTTCTCAGATGGACTTCCATCCGACTTTTCCAGTAGGAGAAATCCTCCCCACTGAAAAGTGGTGGTCTGGCTGTACTAAATCCTTCTTGCATAGCCATTTGATAATTAACTGAAATAAAAGATAACGAACAAAATGTCCCAAGACTTGGTCTTGGATTAGTAGTGCGGGAAGAAGGACAGGAAAAAGGATTTATCGAGTGATGTTGCACCAACCTCGATTGACGATAAAAATTCGATTAAAAAGAATTTAAAATTTTAAAAATCCAAAAAAAAGTCTCAAATTGGTGGTTGCACCAAATTTGAGCTTCCCCGCTCTGATACCACTTGTTAGATCGAGAGAATATGATAGGGGGTGAATATCGTAAAACGTTTCGGATTAAAATAAAGAGAATACACAGTGGAAATTAAAAACACGCACGAACACAAGGATTTACATGGTTCAGAGTTGCGGTCGGCTCCTACTCCAAGGCCCACGGTCCTTGACCGTTTAATCGCGCAAGATACTACAAAATGTGTACAGTAATAGTGCAGTAAAAAGTACAATAACGCTCTTTGTTACCGACGCCCGGTGTAGATCGTTCTTTGGTGCGGAGGGTCGGCGACGGCGCTTGAATCTCGAGATTGGAGGATTCCGGAGCAGAGCGCTTGAATCGAAGAGCTTAGAGGCGTTGGAAGAATTGTTGTCGAAGCCTTGGGGGTCGAACCCCTTTTATAGCACACCTGGGGGCGCCCGAGATGCTTGGGGTGCCTTCCACGTGTCTCTCGATCCGCAAACCTTCATACGAAACTCGGTCAGCCCTTATCCCTCCAGGATCGGGCTCGAGGTTTGACGGGGGCGCCCGGGACACAGACGGCGCCCTGATTGACTTGGTCTTACTGGCTTCGCGGATGTCTTTGCTTCGATCGCTGGCTGACTTGGACCCAGGGCGCCCGAGGCATCCGGGGCGCCCGAGAGCTTGAGCGTGCCTGCCTCTGTGAGCTTCCGAAGTGTTACTTACTCATCTTGTCCTGCCTTCACCTTGGGGGCGCCCGGGACCTCCGGGGCGCCCTACCCAGGTATCTGCCCGTCTCCTTTGGGGCGTTCTGAGCTGCAGAAACTCGTTCCTTCGGTCCTGCATCCAGGGTTAGTACCAAACAAGATAAAGCAAGAATATTAGGTTTATACAGCCATAGCTATCTTGGTTCTGACTTTGGGTCTCCAAAATGGAACCCTAGGTCGAACCGACGCCTACTGTTCCCTCGACGGGGAACGCGTCCTCACCTAATCCTCTCAGGAAGGTTTACCTTTTGCCAAACGGCTCTCCGGTTGGACTTTTGCCCGATGCACCTGACCAGGTCTTCGTGCCCACCTTCCGAGCAGGTCTTCGGTGCCCAGCTCCTTGCCAGGGCTTCGTTCCCAGTCCTTGACCAGGACTTCATGGCTACCTTCCGAGCAGGTCTTCGGTGCCCAGCTCCTTGCAGGGCTTCGTACCTAGTCCTTGACCAGGACTTCGTGCCTAGTGTACCTAGGGTTTCTTTTCCTATACACTTAGTGAACATGTTAGACCAACATAACATCTTAACTTTTGAACCCTTTGCCATTATCAAAACTCAAGTATGACATAGGTGCTGCCTACACCAACAGAGATGTTACAACAACTCTTGCAACAACAAGGACAACAAAAAAATGATCCCACCTTACAAACCATTGAAAGACAAATTGGACACTTGGATAGTGGGATGAATCAAATGCAAGCCCAAGAATCAAGTCAATTACCTTCTCAAGCTACTCCCTATCCAAAGGAAAACGTTAGTGCCATCACATTGAGGAGTGGGAAGGTTGCTTCAACTTCAAATGCTCCAAGGGTTGATTTTACTGAAAACCAGACAACACCTAGTTTTTCAACCCTAAACTGCCCTGAAAAGGCTTCAAAATCAGTAGGTTGCAATCCTAGTTCAAGCCTAACTCCTTCCATAAGTGATTCTGTGATTTTGGTGGAAAATGAAGGAGAAAGCAGTGGTAAAAGTGGACCTACAACAACTACATCAATAGAAATTTCAGCTCAGAATTCAGGTCCACAAATTTCGGCTCAAGAGGAGGAATTAAGGGTTCCTTTTCCCTTTCCCCAGCATAATACTCAAGCCAAAAAGCAACTGGAGGAGGAGAAGGCTAAAGAATATAATGAGCTTGTGAAGTTGTTTAATATGGTGGAGATTAATGTACCCATGTTGACCATGATTAAACAAATCCCTAAGTATGCTAAATTCCTCAATGATTTATGTGTTCACAAGAAGAAACTGAAGGAGAATGAGTTGATCAGCTTAGAGAAAAATGTTTCAGCACTTATCCATTTCATCCCTCAGAAATGTGAAGATCCAGGGGTTTTCACTATATCTTGTGAGATTGGGAGGACTCTGTTTCATGATGTCATGTTAGACTTAGGAGCCTCCATTAATGTGATGCCCAGATCAGTCTTCTAGATGCTTGGAATTGGTCCTCTGCAGCCTACTGGAGTGGTGATTCAGTTAGCAGACAGGAGTCAAACCCACCCAGCCGGTATTATTGAAGATGTGTTAGTCAAGGTGAAGGAGCTGATCTTTCCTGCAGATTTCTATATTTTGGACATGGAGGGGGACTACCTAGCACACAAATCTCCACTCATTCTAAGAAGGCCATTTTTGAAGACTGCAAGGACAAAGATTGATGTTTATGCTGGCACACTGTCAATGGAAATAGGAGACACAGTGGTCCAATTCAGCATTTTTCAATCCATGAAGCACCCTAGAGAGGATCACTCTATTATGAGCATTGATATTCTATAGGAGATGGATGATGCAGATTCAGTTGCTGAGGGAGCTCCACTTATTATTTCCAGAGGAGAAGTCAGTTCAGAGGAGGCTGAGAATGCACTTGCTATTGAGGAGGATAACTTGGAGGTTGTTTCAGATTTATTTTCAGCTGGAGAGGATTTTATAGGTGTAGGGGATTGCACAGAGCCCCAAGGATCACCTACTTTTATTGATATTTCAGAGGATAGGTGTGAGAGTGTAGGGGATTGTACTGAGCCCCAGGGATCACCCATACCTATTGAGCAGGCACAGATTGAGCTTAAGCCATTACCAGATCATTTGAAATATGTTTATCTAGGAGAGGAGCGGAATTTTCCTATAATCATCGGCCAGCACTTAGATTCAGAGCAAGAAGAGAGATTATTGCAAGTCCTGAGGCAGCACAAGAAAGCCATTGGGTGGACCTTAGCAGATATACCAGGTATTAGACCAGCTATTTGCATGCACTGGATATTTTTGGAAGAAGATGTCAAACCAGTTAGGCAGCCATAAAGAAGACTTAACCCACTGATTTTGGATGTGGTAAAGAAAGAGGTGACTCGACTCTTGTAGGCAGGTATCATCTACCCTATTTCTGATAGTCAGTGGGTTAGTCCCATCCATGTGGTGCCTAAGAAATCAGGAGTTACAGTGGTGGAAAATGAAAGCAATGAGTTAGTGCCCACCAGAGTTAAAAATTCATGGAGAGTTTGCATTGACTACAGGAAGCTAAACCAAGTCACGAGGAAGGATCACTTTCCCTTTCCTTTTATTGATCAGATGCTTGAGAGGCTGGCAGGGAAGTCTCATTACTGCTTCTTGGATGGGTACTCAGGATATTTCCATATTTGTATCCACCTGTAGGATCAGGAGAACACCACCTTCACTTGTCCCTTCGGCACATTAGCATATAGACGGATGCCATTTGGACTCTGTAACGCTCCTGGGACTTTCTAGCGGTGCATGGTAAGTATATTTGGTGAGTTATTAGAGCATTGCATAGAGATTTTCATGGATGATTTTTTTGTATTTGGCATATCATTTGATGATTGTTTAGATAATTTGTCTAGGGTACTCCATAAATGCATTGAGACTAATCTTGTGCTTAATTTTGAAAAATGTCATTTTATGAGATAGATCCTGCTAAAATTAATGTTATTTCTTCTTTATCTTACCCCGTATGCGTACGGGATGTTCGACCTTTCCTTGGTCATGCAGGTTTCTACCGTAGATTTATTAGAGACTTCAGTGAGATTTCTTGGCCCTTGACGAGACTTTTGCAAAAAGATTTTGAATTCTGTTTTGATGAAAAATGCAAGGAAGCTTTTTAGAGATTAAGGGAGGCTCTTACTTCAGCTCCTATTATTAGACCCCCTGATTTGAATTTACCATTTGAACGAATGTGTGATGCATCTAATTTTGCTGTAAGAGTTGTTCTAGCATAGAGGGTGGATGGAGCACCACACGTCATATGTTATGCCTCGAAGACCCTAGATGCCACCCAAGCCAACTACACCACCACTGAAAAAGAGCTTCTTGCTATTGTTTTTGCATTAGACCGATTTAGATCTTCTTTGTTGTGCTCACATGTTATTATTTTTTCTGATCATGCAGCTCTGAAGTACCTTTTGAAAAAGCCTAATGCTAAGCCTAGACTAATCAGATGGATGCTTCTACTCCAAGAATTTGACTTGGAAATCCGTGATAGGAGTGGCAAAGAGAACCTAGTTGCAGATCACTTGAGCAGAATTGAGGGAGATGGACCCCCTACCACTATTGATGATGACTTTAGAGATGAGCACCTTCTTGTGATACATGGTGAGTCGCCTTTGTATGCAAACCTTGTTAACTTTTTAGTAGCACATGTTTTTCCTACACATTTTTCTAAGGCTCAAAAAGATAAACTCAAAAGTGATGCTAAATTCTATGTGTGGGATGACCCTTATTTATGGAAGTTTTGTAATGATCAAATAATTAGGAGATGCATATCTGACCATGAGTTTTGTTCAGTTCTTACTTTTTGCCATTCATCAGTCTGTGGGGGACATTTTGGACCACAGAGGACAGCCAGGAAAGTTTTAGAGTGTGGTTTATACTGGCCCACCTTGTTTCATGATGCATATTTGTTTTATAAAAATTGTGATAGATGTCAGAGAACTGGGAACATAGGAGCTAGAAATGAGATGCCCCAACAAACTATGCTTTTCTGTGAGATTTATATGTTTGGGGAATAGACTTTATGGGACCTTTTCCTGCTTCTTGTGGTTATTTGTATATTTTACTTGTTGTAAATTATGTTTCTAAATGAATGGATGTCATTCCCTCCAGGACTGATGACTCTTGTGTTGTTGTTAGTTTTGTCAGGTCACATATATTTTGCAAGTTTGGAATTCCCAGGGCTATCATAAGTGACCAAGGTTCTCATTTTTGCAACAAACACATGAAGGCCCTACATAGCAAGTATGGGGTTGCACACAAGGTTTCTACTTCCTACCATCCCCAAACAAATAGCCAAGCCGAAATTTCAAATAGAGAGATCAAAGCAATTCTGGAAAAGACCGTTGGGCCTAATAGGAAAGATTGGAGCAAGAGACTAGATGATGCACTATGGGCCTATAGGACGGCATATAAGACACCAATTGGAATGTCTCCCTACCGATTAGTATATGGAAAGGCTTGCCATCTACCCATGGAGATAGAGCACAAAGCGTATTGGGCGGTGAAGGCTTGCAACTTTGATGCTACTAAGGTGGGAGAAGAAAGGAAGCTCCAACTACAAGAACTTGAGGAAATAAGACTAGAAGCATTTGAAAATTCATGAAATTATAAGGAAAAGACCAAGATCTTCCATGACAAACACATAGTGAGGAAAGAGTTCCAAATTGGTGACAAGGTTCTATTGTACAAGTCAAGGCTCAAGTTGATTAAAGGTAAGTTGAGGTCAAGATGGGAAGGTCCATTTCTTGTAACTAACATTTTTCCCTATGGTGTTGTTGAAATTAAAGATGAGGCTAATAATTTTGTTTGGAGAGTTAATGGCCACCGGCTCAAGAAATACTTTGAAGAATTAAAGGAGCTAGAAGTGGATGGATTTGACATCAAAGACGCTATCTACCCAACCTAAAGGGGAGTTTTCTTTTCTTGAGTTTTTATTTCATTGTAAAGACCATTTTATCATTTTCAAGTAGTTAAATCTTTCTTTTACAATGAGTTTTTGATAATAAATGTTTAGGTAGTGTACGATGAATAAAGAGTTATTGTAGGCAACATTTTATCCTTTTGGCACCTTATTTCTTGCATGGCTAGAAAAAAATGTATCCATCTAGGTTTTCTCTATATCATTTTAGAGTATCTTGAAAGCAAATTAAATTTGGTTGTTAAAACTTAGGATTTGAGCCAATGGATGAAAATTCTTAGTTGCTTGAGTACTACTTAGTTATGGATTCTAGATTGATGAATTGAGATGAATTCTTTTTACCTGGTGAGGTCTTGACCTTATGTTTGAGATACACACATGTGATTGTACTCTAGAACTTGCTTAGGTTCTTTCAAAATCATATTTTTATAATTGGACCACATTTATAGAGGTTAATCACTTTGTCTTCCCTTTTCATATCAATTTTTGCAATAATCCTTATGATATATGCTTTGTTCTTTTTCCTTTTTCTATTTTTCTATTCATAACCATTCTCTCCATGGACTTGGTTGCTTTAGATTGTTCTTGGTGTTACTTTGCCCAAGACGGACAAAAGTTTAAGTGTAGGGGAGGTGACTAGTGCTTTTAAATGGTTTTGGTGAGAAATGATGCATTTTGAAGTTTATTTTGTGATGGCAATCTATTTTTATGGATTTTAAGATGGACTTTTGTGGATTCCGAATGTTTTGATGGAACTTAAGGAATGAAAAAGTATCAAGAATGCAATCCAAAAAGTAGAAAGGAAGAAGAAGAAAATGAAGTTTAAATTGAAAAGTGTGCCAATTTGATGGAGTGGTGTATCAAGAGTGAGTTGCAAGAATTGGGGAGTGAAGGTTACATATGGAATACTTAGATTCTTGATTTTGATTTGGCATTTTAAGCTCTATGAGGGAAATTTCAAAAAGGGAAAAGAGAGAGTCTACTCAAGAAGCTGGAATTGTATTTGAATGTGGTGTATCCATACTAAAAATTGTACCAAGTGGAACACTTAGTTCTCTATTGTCATGAAGAGCTCCAAGTTGGAAGTTGTGAAGTTATGGGATCTGAATTGCAAATAAAGAAGGAAAAGAAAACAAAACAAAAGAAAGAGGGAAAAACAGTGCAACTAAAAAAAATAGAAAACAGAAGAAAAAAAAAAGAGAAAAGAAGAGAATGAAGTGGAAGTTAAATGATGAGTTAGATATTTGAATTTGAAGTTGGAAACAAGGAGCTCATTGAAATCAAGAGTTAGCTACTAATCGGAAGAAGTAAAATCAGGCAGAGCAGTTTCAGAATTCTAAAATTTCAGCTACTAATCAGCCCCTGATCGGTCACCAGTCCGATCAGGGAGGAGCCTGATCGGTCAGCAAACCGATCAGGAGCTATCCAGTCGGAGTAGAAGAGGCACAGCTCGATCTCCAAAATGATCAGTCAGAGGCTGATCGGTCTCTTGACCGATCAGAAGGAGTTGACACACTGAATTCAATATTTTTCTCATCCAAAGCAGCTGATCCTTACTCCCCTTGGCTCAGAATTCATTAGAGGCTACCATGAGAGGGCAAAGTGCATTAGGAAACAATTTTGAGTATCCAAGTCTTCCATTTTTCTTACTTTCCATATTTTCTTATCATGTCATATCTCTTGTCTATATCTTTCTTTATCATATCATAGTTCTCTATTACCTTTATCATGATTCTTTAGTATCAAAATTCATTGAACTTCTCTTTTATTCTATTCATTACATATTTCTTTAATTTGTTCTAATAAACCTTTGTAGATATGGACCCAAGTCAAGAATGATGGTGGAGAGTAGATAATAAGCAAGCTTATGGTAGTGCAAGAAACATGTTGTGTTTGAGTGAGCTCCACTTTCATTGAAATATAGAATTTAGGAAGAGAGCCACTAAATATTCCCTTGATAGGCTTTGAGTATTTAGTTCATCTCAATAAGTCATGAAGGAAGAAGTATGCTAAGTTGTTGATTTAAGGACAAGATACTAGTCTATTGAGCTTAGATTTTTGAGAATTGACAACCCTAGGTAATTTCTTTTCAATTGCTTCTAACTATGATTGAGAATAATTGTAACGCCCCAAAATTTCCTATATAGAATGTTATGAAATATCATGAAATTCATGAAATATTATTATGGAATTCATGAAATATTATCATGAAATATTATGGATTCATGAATATGAAATATTATGGAATTCATGAAATATTATCATGAAATATTATGGATTCATGAATATGAAATATTAAAAATATTATGAAATAATATTTATGGAATATTATGAAATATTATGAATTCATGAAATATTATTAATATTATGAAATTTCATGATGGGCTTGGCTTAATGGGCTTTGATATGGATTAGTACAAATTGTGATAAAAAGAAGAGGTAGAAAGGAGGAAGCAAGGATTGAACCTTGAACCTCCTAGTTGCACTCTCCATGTCTTAACCCCTACACCAAGCATTGTTTCTTGTTGAGAGAATAAGAAACATGCTTGTTAAGCGTGTAATAGTGAAGAGACATGTCTTTTCATGAGAAAAGTATAAATAAGAGAGGGAAGAGGTGTGAGTAACTTCCTCTTCTTCTTCCTCACTTCTCCCCACCGAAACCCCTCTTCCCCTCTCCCTTGTGTTTTCGAAAAAATACAACCTAGGGTTCTAACCCTAGGGAAGTGGAAGGAAGGAGACTATCTAAAGGGTCTTGCCCTCCACTAGGGCCAAGAAGTTCTAGAGGAGTTTTAGCGAAAGGAACCTTCACTTCTCCTTCAACCAAGGGTATCCTAAGGGACTTAAAGAAGTAAAATTTCAAGCGAAAGGATGTAAGTATTCCCTCGCCTGCAGTGTAATTGTTGTTACATGATTCCTTTGGTTTGCTTGTTTGAAACACTAGGGTTTGCACCCCTACACCATTCGGCCACCTCCAAGGGAGAGGCCTTGGTTACTCCCTAATGCATGAGGAGACCCTTGGGAATTAGAATATATATATATATATATTTCCCTCCATGTTGGGATGACAAAATTAGGGTCTTTTCCCCTTGTGCAAGTTTCGGCCATGAACATGGAAATTAGGGCTTAAGGTTGTATGATTAACCATGATGTGTTCTATACTTAGTATATTGCATGATAGTGTATACAAGGTGTTTGTATAAAGGTTGGTTCCAAAGATCCAACTTTTCCCTTATCCTACATCATTCGGCCAAGTATGGAAAATTAGGGTTTGTGAAGGTTAAACTACCCTATGAGACATGATTAGGTTTAGTATGATGATATATAAGATGATATGTGATGTAAATATGGTTTATTCATGATTTTAACATGCTTGGAAACTAAGGTATGTATGCTGGAATTTTCTGTAAAGAATGATAAGTAGGACTTAAGAAGGGGTAACAACCCCAACATGCTTCTAATGTCTCCTCTATGATGCCTACCTTAATGTATGATGTTAGTGTAATGTTTTTCATGGTTTATCATGCTCTAAACTTAGAGTTTATATGCTGGAATTTTCTGATTAAATAAGAATTTGGGCTAAGGGGGAAACTACAACCCAATTAGGCACGCCTAGGATGCCCATAATATGCTGTGAGTAGTATAGGTGATAACATGTCTTCTCCCATGCTTTTTCATGCTCTAAGAATCATGATGTACATGTCTATGTTTAAGCTCTTTAAGCACCCTTATGTTATGCATGGCTTATGTATGATGAAATGCCTAAGAGATGCTTCCCTGTAAGTCGGGACTAAGAGCACTCTTCATGATAAGATAAGAGGCATGCCATGCTCATGATATGACAATGATGTGATAGGTTATGATGATATGCTTATGATATGATAAGAATGTGCTATGCAACTCCTAGGTCGACGGACTATGAACGGACCTAGTAAGAAACAAGAATGTGCTATGCTTATGATATGATAAAATCCATGTATGCTATTTTACTTTATGAATGGGCTTGTACCGGACCGAAGTATGGGTCCAAGGGATGGGCACCTTAAGAACGCCCCGGTTCTGGACTACCGACTATGCTGTCCACGGTTCTGGCACTACCGTAGCTGTGCAACAGGGATGGGCACCTTAAGAACGCCTCGGTTCTGGGACTACCGTAGCTGTCCTTACCCTAGTAGGTCGGGGCTCGCTACCTCGTATCTACTTAGGGATGCGCGCTTATAATGTATGTATGTGGTACAAGCCGGGGACCCCCAATAATGATATGATGATGTTTAAGTATTTAAAAGTATGATTTTAAAAAGTTAAGCATCCTTATGTATATGCATTCCATACTTTATACTGCATGCTTAGAAACTTTGATGTTTAGTATGCTATGATGAACTCATGCTTATGTCTTGTTATGTACACATGCTGTATGCTTTCGTATGGATTTTGCGAGTAGGACCGGATCCTTACTAAGCTTTTATGCTTACTAGTTATGTGTTGTCTTATGCTGCAGATAAAGGTAAGGAACACATGAACTAAAGGAAGAGGCAGGAAGGCTGAAGATGTGTGGGGTGGTGGCTCGGGAAAGAAAGACTTCTATATCTACATATTTATGTTTATGTTTATGTTCCCTTGACAATAAGTGTTAGTGATTAGGATTGACATGGCATGATAGTGTTTACCTTGGAGGTCTCTTATACTTGATTATGCTATGAGTTACATTACTAGTGAACTTATCATGTTATAGAATGACTTTGATAGTTAAACAAGCATGCTCAGTCCTTAGCCCTTGCATTGTGGTTTTAATGCCATGCTAGAAAGAAGATAGAAAAAAAATATTACTATATGATTGAATGTACGTAACCCCGCCCCGAGAGTAGATATAAGGGCGGGCGTTACAAGTTGGTATCAGAGCAGGTTTCCCCTCCACCACACACACATCAAGCTTCATCCTGCCGCTTCCAAGTAAGAGATCCTAACCTCGCTTTATTTTATTGCATGTACAGTAATGACATGTATAGAGATGATTTATGCTTGCATAACAAGAAAAGTAGCATAAATTCTTATGTAGCTTATTTATCACCTGTATGATAGATATGGCTAGAGGACGTAGCAATCGGGGTAACGAGACAGCACCCCCACCTAATATGATGCAAGTGATCACGGACCTGCAGCGTCAGGTCACTGAACAACAACAGATAATAAACACTCTGATGACCCAGCAGGGGAACACTGCAACCCCGCAGGGAAGTCAGAATGCGATACCTTCTGAGCCTCCAACTGCACAGGCACCCCCGGACACTCTGGTCCGAGGAGTCCGACAGGAGGCCTATCTGATTCAGTGGCAGAGACTGAAGCCGGAAAAGTTCTCGGGCACCTGCGAGCCCTGGGACGCCCAGGCCTGGCTCAAGACAGTGGAGAGCACAGTGGAATTATTAGACTGGCCCGAGCATGAGAAAATTAAGTGTGTCTCGTTCTGCCTCACTGGCGACGCCAGGATGTGGTGGGAACGGGTAAAAGCTAGAAGGTCAGTGGACCAGATGAAGTGGAAGGACTTTGAGTCCGAATTTCTGGAGGAATTCTTTAATATGCGAGTCACAAACAGGCACTTTGATGAGTTCACTGAATTCCGACAGGGAAATCTCTCAGTCAACGATGCCGTTAAGCAATTTAACCGACTGGCACGATTATGTCCGGAGTTGGTCAGTACAGAGAAAGAAAGGGTCAGATTAATGCTCAAGATGCTCAGGCCCGAGATAGCTCTAAATGTAACTGGCGGCGTTAATAGGCCCCAGACAGCAGAGGAGCTGTTCAGCAGCGCCCTTATTACCGAGCATTATTTGAAGAATGTTAACCAGCAGAACCAAGCACTGACCGCCAGCAAGGATCAGAGTCAGTTGGGAGGTCAGAAACCTCAGGATAGTAACCCCCACTGGGAAAAGAACCACAACGGAAAAAGAAAGCCATGGGATAAATCTGCCAGTGGTTCAGCAGACAAGAAACCTAAGTACCCTTCATGCGTCACTTGTGGGAAGATGCACCTCGGGACATGCCTCTTGGGCACCAGGAGATGCTTCACCTGCGGAAAGGAAGGACACATGGCTAGAGAGTGTCCTACTGCAGCCAAAGCACCCCAGCAGCAACATGCTCAGTACGAAGGTGCTCATCCCCAGTTACACCAGATGCAGGCAGCTATAGATGGTACTCATGCTGCCGAGGGGAGATGAGCGAGGGAATGGCAAATCTAGTTCGCTGAATTGGACCAGTTTTTATATGTAGATTTATAAATTATACGATGGGATAAATAAATTTTGATGATATAATAAATAAGATCTCATATACCCTATAGTAACCATGCGACAAATAAGGACCTAAGTTATGAAAACCAACCTATTCAGATCTTAGATCGGGAAGTCAGAAAGCTAAGGAACAAGGAAGTGCCCTTAGTAAAGGTGCTGTGGCGGAATGAACAATTCGAAGAAGCCACATGGGAACGAGAGGAGGCAATACGATTAAAGTATCCGGAATTATTTTAAAGTTCGGGACGAACTTTTTATAAGGTATGGAGGATTGTAACGCCCCAAAATTTCCCATATAGAATGTTATGAAATATCATGAAATTCATGAAATATTATTATGGAATTCATGAAATATTATCATGAAATATTATGGATTCATGAATATGAAATATTATGGAATTCATGAAATATTATGGATTCATGAATATGAAATATTAAAAATATTATGAAATAATATTTATGGAATATTATGAATTCATGAAATATTATTAATATTATGAAATTTCATGATGGGCTTGGCTTAATGGGCTTTGATATGGATTAGTGCAAATTGTGATAAAAAGAAGAGGTAGAAAGGAGGAAGCAAGGATTGAACCTTGAACCTCCTAGTTGCACTCTCCATGTCTTAACCACTACACCAAGCATTGTTTCTTGTTGAGAGAATAAGAAACATGCTTGTTAAGCGTGTAATAGTGAAGAGACATGTCTTTTCATGAGAAAAGTATAAATAAGAGAGGGAAGAGGTGTGAGTAACTTCCTCTTCTTCTTCCTCACTTCTCCCCACCGAAACCCCTCTTCCCCTCTCCCTTGTGTTTTCGAAAAAATACAACCTAGGGTTCTAACCCTAGGGAAGTGGAAGGAAGGAGACTATCTAAAGGGTCTTGCCCTCCACTAGGGCCAAGAAGTTCTAGAGGAGTTTTAGCGAAAGGAACCTTCACTTCTCCTTCAACCAAGGGTATCCTAAGGGACTTAAAGAAGTAAAATTTCAAGCGAAAGGATGTAAGTATTCCCTCGCCTGCAGTGTAATTGTTGTTACATGATTCCTTTGGTTTGCTTGTTTGAAACACTAGGGTTTGCACCCCTACACCATTCGGCCACCTCCAAGGGAGAGGCCTTGGTTACTCCCTAATGCATGAGAAGACCCTTGGGAATTAGGATATATATATATATATATATTTCCCTCCATGTTGGGATGACAAAATTAGGGTCTTTTCCCCTTGTGCAAGTTTCGGCCATGAACATGGAAATTAGGGCTTAAGGTTGTATGATTAACCATGATGTGTTCTATACTTAGTATATTGCATGATAGTGTATACAAGGTGTTTGTATAAAGGTTGGTTCCAAAGATCCAACTTTTCCCTTATCCTACATCATTCGACAAAGTATGGAAAATTAGGGTTTGTGAAGGTTAAACTACCCTATGAGACATGATTAGGTTTAGTATGATGATATATAAGATGATATGTGATGTAAATATGGTTTATTCATGATTTTAACATGCTTGGAAACTAAGGTATGTATGCTGGAATTTTCTGTAAAGAATGATAAGTAGGACTTAAGAAGGGGTAACAACCCCAACATGCCTTCTAATGTCTCCTCTATGATGCCTACCTTAATGTATGATGTTAGTGTAATGTTTTTCATGGTTTATCATGCTCTAAACTTAGAGTTTATATGCTGGAATTTTCTGATTAAATAAGAATTTGGGCTAAGGGGGAAACTACAACCCAATTAGGCACGCCTAGGATGCCCATAATATGCTGTGAGTAGTATAGGTGATAACATGTCTTCTCCCATGCTTTTTCATGCTCTAAGAATCATGATGTACATGTCTATGTTTAAGCTCTTTAAGCACCCTTATGTTATGCATGGCTTATGTATGATGAAATGCCTAAGAGATGCTTCCCTGTAAGTCGGAACTAAGAGCACTCTTCATGATAAGATAAGAGGCATGTCATGCTCATGATATGACAATAATGTGATAGGTTATGATGATATGCTTATGATATGATAAGAATGTGCTATGCAACTCCTAGGTCGACGGACTATGAACGGACCTAGTAAGAAACAAGAATGTGCTATGCTTATGATATGATAAAATCCATGTATGCTATTTTACTTTATGAATGGGCTTGTACCGGACCGATGTATGGGTCCAAGGGATGGGCACCTTAAGAACGCCTCGGTTCTGGACTACCGACTATGCTGTCCACGGTTCTGGCACTACCGTAGCTGTGCAACAGGGATGGACACCTTAAGAATGCCTCGGTTCTGGGACTACCGTAGCTGTCCTTACCCTAGTAGGTCGGGGCTCGCTACCTCGTATCTACTTAGGGATGCGCGCTTATAATGTATGTATGTGGTACAAGCCGGGGACCCCCAATAATGATATGATGATGTTTAAGTATTTAAAAGTATGATTTTAAAAAGTTAAGCATCCTTATGTATATGCATTCCATACTTTATACTGCATGCTTAGAAACTTTGATGTTTAGTATGCTATGATGAACTCATGCTTATGTCTTGTTATGTACACATGCTGTATGCTTTCGTATGGATTTTGCGAGTAGGACCGGATCCTTACTAAGCTTTTATGCTTACTAGTTATGTGTTGTCTTATGCTGTAGATAAAGGTAAGGAACACATGAACTAAAGGAAGAGGCAGGAAGGCTGAAGATGTGTGGGGTGGTGGCTCGGGAAAGAATAACTTCTATATCTACATATTTATGTTCCCTTGACAATAAGTGTTAGTGATTAGGATTGACATGGCATGATAGTGTTTACCTTGGAGGTCTCTTATACTTGATTATGATATGAGTTACATTACTAGTGAACTTATCATGTTATAGAATGACTTTGATAGTTAAACAAGCATGCTCAGTCCTTAGCCCTTGCATTGTGGTTTTAATGCCATGCTAGAAAGAAGATAGAAAAAAAATATTACTATATGATTGAGTTGTACGTAACCTCGCCCCGAGAGTAGATATAAGGGCGGGCGTTACAATAATCTAGGGGGATACATAATTAGTTTACTAGTAGCTTGTGAGAGACGCCCATGAATAAGTGTGGGGGAGTTGATAACTATCATTTTGTTACTCCAATTAGGCTCTTAAATCCATATTTTGATCCCTTTTCATATGCTTAAGTTTGCATTTACATTAGGTTTCATGAAATCTTTCTATTTTGACTTTGGAAACTATCCTTTCTATATTTGAGATATTTTGACATTAATTTTAAATCTAATTTTGTAGGCTTTAAATGATCATGGACCTAGATCAAGTTTGGATCAGACTTGAGCTCATACTTGGCTTTGATCAAGGGGATCAAGAGGTGGATCAATGTGGGTCGTCCGATCAAGAAACAACTAGATCTGAGCCATCTATCATCTGCTGACCAATCAGAGCTTAAGTTAGAGTTTATCTAAACCACAAATCAAGATATGAGGATTTGGTCCCAATCAGAGGTCATCCAGCCGTTGGATCGAGCTTAAGAGGAGTTTAAACCATCCATTCAAAGATCAGAGCAATCTGAGCCATCGGTTGCAGATCCGGGTGATCCCAGCTGAAGAGAGGTAGATCCTGACCCTTGATCAAGATCTGGAAGGGTTGGTTCAGATTTGAAGAGATCCGACCGTCGGATGAGGCCGGGACGATCACAACCGTCGAAATTCAAAAAGATCTGTTAAAACAGAAACTCCCTCTTCCGCTCGTTGTCGTCGCCAGATCACGTCTCAGTTTTCTTCCGTTCGTCTACGTTCTTCAATTATGATCACACGCGGCCACCCAAATCAAGCTCTTCTTCAATTTTCAATTCGTCTAGATCAATTCCGCGAGAGGTTCGCAATCGATTCATCTCTGGAAGCTCAGGGGAGGGTTTCACCGTGAGCTCGCTTCATCCGATCAATCTTCGTTCAATTCCATTTCTCCATCAATCGGGCAAAGTCAGAGGGGTTCTCTGGGTTGATTCGAGGGTTCCTGAGTTACCACTTTCCATTCCAACCATTAAGGAAGAAAGGATCGAAGGAAGTTTCAGATTTCGCATCCAAGCTACGCCAACTGATTAAGGAGCTAATTTCTGATCGATTCTCGAGCGAGGGGGTTCTAAGCTCGATCCTTGTGTGACAGTAAGGAGAAAATCTCGTTGAAGAACTTGAACTGGCGTCAATAGGTTGTAGATTTCATTTCTGTACTCGATTCTGTATCATTCCAGTTTGTTTAGTATCATTTCAGTTCGTGTTTCAGCTACTGATCGGTCATTAGACCGATCCAGGCAGCACCTGATTGGTCACCAGTCCGATCAGGCTTGTATATGATCGGTCAACCGACCGATCAGGAAATTCTCTGCATAAATTGATCCTGTTTCATGATTCAGCTTGTTTCAATTCTTCATTTCCGAAGTTAGATACAGCTTTAGTGTATTTTTGTAATTGGTATCAGTTTTATCCTTCAATCTTGCAATTTCGAATTGTGATGCTCAATCTCCATGTAGGTGAAGTTTAGAATTGCAATTTCCTAGTTTATGTTTGCTTAGTTAAGCTTGTTTCGTTTCAACTACATTCTCAATCTTATTTGCAAAACAAAACCCCCGTTCCAATTTGAAAACCCAAATCATTTGACGACAAACAAATTCAAGCTTGATTCAAACAGTCACAACTAGTTCTTGGAAAAATACGACCTGAGGCCCCTATTCTACATTTTATCCTATTAGCCAAGGGTTTTCAGTTTATAATTTTTTAAATTTGAGGCTCATCCGTGACACTAGTTATTGATACTATCAGACACTCCTCCAAATAATGGCTCCACCTCCTAAAGTAAACACAAACCCTGAGGTAGACTTACTCTTGTCCCTACCTGACTGGAAATCTGAGTTCGTATAACCCACAGGGACTAATTGGTCTGCTCGGTAAACCAGCATATAATCCCTAGTCCGTCTCAGGTATTTCAATATATGATTTACTGCAGTCCAATGTCCCTATCCAGGGTCTCATGCACAACATAGCATACATGAGGCATCCTACCGCCGAAGCATAAGGAATCGCCTTTATTTCCTCTATCTCCTTTGATGTTTTCGGACACATCTTCTTGGATAGAGAAACTCCATGCCTGAAGGGTAGGAACCCCTTCTTGGAGTTTTCCATTCTAAAATGAGACAAGACAGTGTCAACATATGAAGCTTGCGATAAGCACAACATCCTTTTCTAGCGATCACTTATGACCTTGATCCCAAGGACGTACCTTACATCTCCGAAGTCCTTCATATCAAACTGCTTTGATAGCCAGACCCTTACGTCTGATAACACTTTGACATTGTTGCCAATTAACAAAATGTCATCTACGTAAAGTATAAGAAACACCACGACGTTTCCGTCATATCTTTTATATACACATGACTCATCCGGGCTTTGGGTAAATCCATATGACTAGATTACTTCATCAAAGTGGATGTTCCAAGATCTTGAAGCTTGCTTTAATCCATAAATGGAATGATTAAGCTTGCACACTAGATGCTCTTTGCCCTTTGCAATGAACCCTTCTGGTTGTTGCATGCAGATGGTCTCCTCAAGACTTCCGTTAAGGAAAGCCGTCTTGACGTCCATCTGTCATACCTCATAGTCCATATGAGCTGCAATAGATAAGAGAATCTGGATAGACTTAAGCATGGCTACCGGTAAAATGGTCTCCTCATAATTGATACCCTCTATCTTGTTGGATCGAGAGAAAACGATAGAGGGGGGTGAATATCGTAAGTCGTTTTGGATTTGAAAAAGATAATACGCAGCGGAAAAATTAAAAACAAATAGCACACGAACACCAAGATTTTACTTGGTTCGGAGTCGCAGTCGGCTCCTACTCCAAGGGCCACGGTCGTTGACCGTTTACTGGGGGCAATTCTATATGTGCGCAAAGAGTTTTACAAAAAGATTACAGTTGTAGTATAAAAACAAATGAATAGACAGCTCTTCGTTACTGACGTCCGGTGTGGATTGTATCTCGGAGCAGAGGGACGTCGACGGCGCTTGTGTCTCGAGTTGGGAGGTTTCTGGAGCAGAGCGCTTGAGTAGAAGAGCGTGTTTGCGTTGGAAGCAGTTGTTGAGAAGCCTTGGGGGTCGAGGGCTTTATATAGTAGGTCTAGGGTGCCCAGGACGTTGGGGGCACCCTCCACATGGCCTTTGATTCGCAACAATCTTGGTCAGCATTTTATCCCTCCAATATAGGGATCGAACCTTGACGGGGGCGCCCGAAAAGCAGGGGGTGCTCTGGTTGACTGTTTCAGCGGGCTTCTCAGTTGGATAGGGTTTCTCCACTTCGCTGTCTTACGCACGGGGCGCCCTGGGCACTGGGGCGCCCAGGAGCACGGGGGCGCCCCGCCCAGTAAGCTTCTGAAGCGTACTCTTGCCAAACTTGTTTTGCCTTGACCTTGGGGGCGCCCTACTCAGCTGTTGCCTCTCTCCTTTGAGGCGCTCTAAGCTGCAGACACTCATTCCTTCGGTCCTGCATCCAGGGTTAGTCCAAAACAACATAAAGCAATCAAGTATTAGTTTTATACAGCCTTAGCTGTCTTGGTTCTGACTTTGGGTCTCCAAAATGGAGCCCTAGGTCGAAACGACGCATATTGTTCCCTCGACGAGGAAGGCATCCTCACCTACTCCTCTCAGGAGAATTTACCTGATGCCAACTGGCTCCTCCGGTTGGACTTTTGCCCAGCAGTCCTTTGCCAGGTGCCTAGCTGTCCTTCGCCAGGTCTTCATCTCCTAGCAGCCCTTCGCTAGGTCCCCAGCTGTCCTTCGCCAGGTCTTCGGTTTCAGGCAGTCCTTCGCCTGGTGCCTAGCAGTCCTTCGCCAGGTCTTTGATTCCTATCAGCCCTTCGCTAGGTGCCCAGCAGCCCTTCGCTGGGTCTTAGGGTTTCGATACCTAGCAGTCCTTTGCTAGGTGCCTAGCAGTCCTTCGCTAGGACTTCAATCTGCACACTTAGGTAGCATGTTAGATAACCATCACACCTTAACTTTTGAACCCTTTGCCATTAATCAAAACATAGGTTCGACTTGGGTGCTGTTTGCACCAACAATCTCTCCCTTTTTGATTCATGGCAACCCGATTCAAAAAGTTAAGTTAATTCATATAATTGGTATAATAATTTAGTTTCCTCCCCTGGAAGTAATCTCCCCCTAGTTTCTTCAATGTTTAGTGGGGTTTGAAAAAAAAAATTCTAAGTCAAAATAATGGCATTAATTTTTCAAACACTTAAAACAATTTTTAAAAGAAAATTCTAAGTTAACATAATGCCATTAATTTTTCAAACACTTAGAACAATTTAAAAAAATTTCTATGTTAACATAATGGCATTAATTTTTCAAACACTTATCACAACTTTAGAAACATATAAAAATTGGTTGTGCACATTTGAAGATTTACACTTAAAAAAAATTTCAGGTCAGTAGAAGAGAAACATTTTCTGAAGTTTTAAGTTATTAGAACCATTGCTTAAGTTTAAGATAAGTACTTAGCAAAATTTACACCAGCTTAAGTTTTAAGTACTTAGAAAAGATTTTTGAAAAACATCTTGAGTTTAAGTACTTAGCTTAAGTTTAAGTACCTTTTTTTTATTAAAAGGATTTGAATATAGCTTAAGTTAGAGAAACTTTGAATAAAAACATAGTACTTTTGAAAACAAATAGATTAAGTACTTTTTGAAGAAAGGATAAAGTTTTAAAATTTAAAAAAAAAATTTAAAGCTTCTCTCCTTTCCTATCTCTCCCCCTTTGCCATATATCAAAAACAAAGGAATATAGCAAAATAAATAAATTGTGTAATTAAATTGCAAAAAGAATTAATGTGTTGTACTGAACCAATGCAAGATAAACTATATTAAATCAATTTAAGTTATGTCTGTAGGGTCCTGTCTAACCCAATTAGCTACTTACTAACTGTTATAAACAGTAGTTTTTGCTAGGGTTAGTCATGTTAAGTGTTCTGTTCAAGTTAGATTTTCCAAACCTGACACTTAACCTGATTGCTGTTTAAGTTGTATTTAGTGCCCCAATTACTGCAGATGCACTGACTTAAAGCATCTTGAATTAAGACAAAGACCTAAGCATCTCAACCCATTCTAGGTTATCACTCAAAAGTACCCTAAGGTGTTTGTGAGATGCTGACTTCTAAATCTATAAGTGCATGCAGTTCTAGGGTTAGGGCCTAGGCTAAGTCCATTTGCGAAAAAAAACTAGTTTTGAAGGGGGTAGTTTTTTTTTAAAAAATAAAAACTAAGTCAAAAAATTAGTTTTAAAATTTTCAAACTAAGTACACACTGATTTTGAAATCAAGTAAAGCAGTTTTAAAACTATTTTTTTCAAATTAATTAAAGCAAAACTATTTTTTTTCAAATCAATTAAAGCAAAAAAAAATATAGTAACCCTATTCTACCAAATATAATCCCAATAAAGATCAGATAATCATGAAAAAGACAAGTAGTCAACTCCATAAGTCAGCTAGTCACAGGAGAGGACTAGGATAGTCACACCATAACAGACACAAGTCAACCCTACTGAGTAGGGACAGTCAACCAGTCAAGAGTACAATGCTAATCAAATCTAGGAGGAGGGACCGGGATGATCAGAAGAGCCTGGCTGCCAGGATCGAAATAGCGCCATCATCTCCTGATATCGTGCGTCGTTGGTCTCCCTATCGGCTCTGAGGGCATTCATGTACTCAGTGTAATAGCCCAAATTTGTCTCCATTTCTTCAGCATGGTTTGCCTCCATCTCCTCTCGGAGGCTCTAGACCTGTGTCTCGAGCCATGTCAGTTTCTCATAGAGTGTCGGTGGTGGGGGCTCGTCTATGTGTTCTCAGACCTCGGCTCCCAGATCTGCTATTTCGACCTCGACCTCCTCGTCAGAGTCAATCTGGGGTCCCGCTCTCTGTCGTCTCCAGGACAAACCCCCGGTACCGGAGACCTCTATACTAGCTAAGGAGAAATTCCTATAACCTATCTCGTCGAAGTTAGTCAACTCGGCCATCTCTCCCTCGGTGATGTTACGACCATGATGATGAAGAATGGAAGTGATGATGTGGCAATAGGGAGTGCGTACCCGCCCTTGCGTGGTAACACTGGACGCATGTAGGATCGCAAGGAACATGTGAAGTCCAATGTCGATATCAAGCTTATGAATCAATGCGTATAGAAGGAAGGTGTGAAATGGTTGCATGGTAGCGACGTCTCTAGTGGATAAAGGCAGAATGCATCGGACTATAACTCTATATAGAGCGTAGTCCTGGACCTGAAGGTCGACAGACTGAAATCGTCTGGCCAGAGGTTGCCTATAGAAGTTGGAGTGTAAAGTA
Organism: Boesenbergia rotunda; assembly: GCA_024364735.1. Classification (NCBI taxonomy): domain Eukaryota; kingdom Viridiplantae; phylum Streptophyta; class Magnoliopsida; order Zingiberales; family Zingiberaceae; genus Boesenbergia; species Boesenbergia rotunda. The sequence goes on from JAGFNQ010003107.1 coordinate 383,499, forward strand.
TCTAGGGTAATGTGAGAGTAGGGAGCATCAAAGGGAGGCTCCCTAGGAGGGTAACAACAAAAGGCGGACTGTGAGAGTCGTAGTCCAAGAAATCGATTAAGTAGTGTAGGTGTGATTGTCAGGGGAATCCCTTGGACGGTGGTGACGAACATAAGACCATCCTGTCTAATTATGTTGTTGTAGAATTCTGCACATAAGGATGTGTTAATTGGATGAGTGCAGAATACGAGATTGTCAAGTTGGTAAAAGTTTATAACATTCATAGCCAAAGGATATGATTGGGTGAAGAATTGTCTATTTAAGTAGCTAGTTTTTATAGGTTTATATGTCGTTCGAGCAAACTTATTACAAAGTTCTAAAGTCGGGAACCTAGGATCGGGACTAGGTTTGGTACTGGGGTTTGCTTGGTTTGCTCGGCGTTTTCTAAGGAATTGCATTAAAGAAAGTTAAAATTAACTTAAAAGCAAATAAAATTATACCGGGAGGCAGCTTGGGGAGGCATTGTCGAGGATGAGAGCTCGAGAAGGTTGCAAGGTCTCTTGGAAGGAAGGGAGTTGGAGATAAGAAGATGTTTGGGTGTGGAGAGAGGAATGGGGGCATGAAACCATTTTATAGGCCACGGCAGGGCGCCCCGGACCGTGAGGGCGTCCCGGAGGCTGAGGGCGCCCCCCCCCCCCCCCCCCCCGCGCAGGCTGCAGCTGCCTTTTGGCAGCCTTTTTGCTTTTGACCATAGCTATGGGGGTGCCCGTGAGGACCCGGGCGCCCTGGTCAGTTCCTTTTTAAGCTTTTTGCCTTGAAGGATGGAAGTGAGAGAGGTGGGGGCGCCCGAGGGGTCACGGGCGCCCTAAGAGACAGTATAATTTTGTTTTGATAGACTTGTTTGACCAGATTTGACTCGTTTAACCATGGTTTGACCATGGTTTGACTACATTGACCATGTTTGACTAGATTGACTATGGTTTGACTTGATTGACTATGTTTGACTAGTGTTAGGTCAATGTCGTTCTAAACTAAATGTGTGTATTTAAACAATAATGCAGTTATTAAATGAATTTTAAGTTAAGTTTGGTGTCTCACTCAATCTTGGGTTATCATTCATGTTGGCCTTATAGGTTTTGTGAGACAGGTTTGGTAGATAGAATTATTAAAAAAAATTATGATTTATTTAAAAGAATTGAATTAATTTTGAAAACAATTGATTTTGAGTTAAAAAAATGTTTGAATCTACACGTAACTGAAAATTTATGTTAGATTTGAATTTGACAAAGAATAATTTGAATTTGAATTTCAAAAATTGGCTTCCAGGTCTTGGCGAGGCACTAGGCCTTCTTTGGCTCTAGCCTTATTGGATCATCAACCCTTTCCTTGACAAAGCCTTTTAATGAAATTTCATTTTCAAAGTTATTTTTTGAAAAATTCTGGTCTAACTAGTTTGGGTCTTGGATCGGTAGCTTCGGCTAGTTTCACCAGTCTAAAGAGACCAAGTAGAGTATACTTGACCTTATTAGAATTGGCTTCCCTAATGTATTATCATCTCACCTCCACCCAATACTATGTTGTCAAATTTCAGTTAAGTTGGTTCAGTCCTTAAACTAACCTGTCCTAAATCTAAGCATGGTAAATTGCAGAAATTAAATAAACAATCAATCATGCAATGTGCAAACAAAAAAAATTAAAATTTATTTAACAATAAATATTGTTTTTAATTTGGCTCCCCCTGGACTAAAGACACGATAATGGTTAGGCAAGATGTGAATCTTGTCCTTGGGGATCCAATACTGATTTGATCCAGTTTGTTTGTTCAGGCACAGATTGGGTACCCATGCCTGAACTTTAGGTCTGGACTAGTTCAGTACAGCATAGTAGGATCTTTGTCTAGATTTGGTTCTATAGCCTAGTCCGAATCGATTTAGAACCGACTTCTATTTTCCAAGAATCATGTCAAGACCCTTGGAACCAGAAGTGAATCGTTCTAACGCAGCTCTAAGATCCTTAACTTGAGTTTTCAAGAAAGAGTTCTCTGTTTCAAGTTTTTCAACTTGAGCAGAGGTTCCTTCTTGAACCTTCTCAGTTAAGGGTTCAGAGTCTGCTCTCTCTTTCAGGAGTTTTACTTCTTGTCTGAGAGACACGATTCGAATTTTGGCTTTTGTCAAATCTCGAGAAAGATAAGAAATTAATTCACATAATTGAATTCTAGAAAAACCACTTACAGTTATTTCACCATTTTCTGAAAAAGTGAGTTAGCCGTCATCCGGCTCCGATTCTGACTCGGTCTCGATTTCTTCTGAGGCGGTTAGTGCGAGCAGGTTCGACTGTGGGACCTCTTCTTCGGAGGAGGAGGAGGACTCGTCCCACGTTGCTTGGAGTGCTTTCTTTCTTCTTGTCTTCTTAGTCTCTTTTAGGTTAGGACACTCCGTCATGTAGTGACCCTTCTTCTTGCACTCGTAGCAGGTCACGTTTGGTTTGTTCTTGTCATTTGAGGGTTCAGCTGGTTCTTCCTTTCTTCGGCTGGCTTTCCTTCTGTTGGATTGATTCTTCAATTCCTTGTAGTAGTTTCGGGCCAGTCGGACCAGCTTAGGTCGGTCTCCTTCATCGTCTTCTGAGTCTGAGACTGAATCTGACTCGGGTGCAGGTTGAGTTTTCTTCTTAGATGTTTTTCCAACTTTACCTACAACAAAGGCAACGCCTTTCTCGGCCAAATTTCAGTTAGTCTATTCATGTAATTCGAGTTCAGAAAAAAGTTCATCTAACTTGATTTTGGAGAGGTCTCTTGAAACCTTGTATGCATCTACCATTGATGCCCACAAGGTGTTTCTCGGGAAAGCATTAAGAGTATACCTTATTAGGTCATGGTTTTCTACCTTGTGACCGATTGTGTGTAGTTCGTTCATTAACTCCTGTATTCTGGCATGGAGCAGGGCTGCTGTTTCGTTGTCATTCATCTTGATCGTGTACAGCTTGTTCAAGAGGAGATCTTTCTTGCTGATTCGAGTGTCTGAAGTTCCTTCGTGCAGCTCAATCAGATTTCCCCACAGCTCCTTGGCACTGTTGAATGGTCCTACCCGATTCAACTCTTCCTTGTTCAGTCCGCATTGAAGGGTCTGAGTCGCTTTCGCATCAGCTTCAATTCTTTTTTTCAGAGCGGTATCCCATTCAGTGTACGGCTATGGTACTCCTTCAGCGTTCTTTGGAATCTCCAGTCCAGACTGGATGATTATCCATATGTCCACCTGAGTTTTCAGGTGGACCTCCATTCGACTTTTCCAGTAGGAAAAGTCTTCTCTACTGAAAAGTGGAGGTCTGGCTATGCTGAATCCTTCTTGCATGGCCATTTAACTGAAACTAAGAGTAAAAAGAAAAAAAATATTCCAAGACTTGGTCTTGGATTAGTAGTGCGGGAGAAAACAAAGTTTATCGAGGGGTGTTGCACCAACCTCGACTAACGATGAAAATTGGAAAAAAAAAATTAAAAGAAAATCCGGAAAAAAAATTCTCAAATTGGTGGTTGCACCAAATTTGAGCTTCCCTGCTCTGATACCACTTGTTGGAACGAGAGAAAACGATAGAGGGGGAGTGAATATCGTAAGTCGTTTCGGATTTGAAAAAGATAATACGCAGCGGAAAAATTAAAAACAAAATAACACACGAACACCAAGATTTTACTTGGTTCAGAGTCGCGGTCGGCTCCTACTCTAAGGCCCACGGTCGTTGACCATTTACTGGGGGAAATTCTATATGTGCGCAAAGAGTTTTACAAAAAGATTACAGTTGTAGTATAAAAACAAATGAATAGACAGCTCTTCATTATCGACGTCCGGTGTGGAATGTATCTCGGAGCAGAGGGACGTCGTCGGCACTTGTGTCTCGAGTTGGGAGGTTTCTGGAGCAAAGCGCTTGAGTAGAAGAGCGTGTTTGCATTGGAAGCAGTTGTTGAGAAGCCTTGGGGGTCGAGGGCTTTATATAGTAGGTCTGGGGGTGCCCGGGACGTTGGGGGCGCCCTCCAAATGGCCTTTGATCCGCAACAATCTCGGTCAGCGTTTTATCCCTTCAAAATAGGGATCGAACCTTGACGGGGGCGCCCGAGAAGTAGGGGGCGCCCTGGTTGACTGTTTCAGCGGGCTTCTCAGCTGGATAGGGTTTCTCCACTTCGCTGTCTTACGCGCGGGGCGCCCTGGGCACTTGGGGCGCCCGGGAGCACGGGGGCGCCCCGCCCAGTAAGCTTTCGAAGCGTACTCTTGCCAAACTTGTTTTGCCTTGACCTTGGGGGCGTCCGGGACACTGGGGGCACCCTACTCAGCTGTTGCCTCTCTCCTTTGAGGCGCTCTGAGCTGCAGACACTCATTCCTTCGGTCCTGCATCCAGGGTTAGTCCAAAACAACATAAAGCAATCAAGTATTAGTTTTATACAGTCTTAGCTGTCTTGGTTCTGACTTTGGGTCTCCAAAATGGAGCCCTAGGTCGAACCGACGCCTACTGTTCCCTCGACGAGGAACGCGTCCTCACCTAGTCCTCTCAGGAAAATTTACCTGATGCCAACCGGCTCCTCCGATTGGACTTTTGCCCAGCAGTCCTTTGCCAGGTGCCTAGCTGTCGTTCGCCAGGTCTTCATCTCCTAGCAGCCCTTCGCTAGGTGCCCAGCTATCCTTCGCCAGGTCTTCGGTTTCAGGCAGTCCTTCGCCTAGTGCCTAGCAGTCCTTCGCTAGGTCTTTGATTCCTAGCAGCCCTTCGCTAGGTGCCCAGCAGCCCTTCGCTGGGTCTTAGGGTTTCGATACCTAGTAGTCCTTTGCTAGGTGCCTAGAAGTCCTTCGCTAGGACTTCAATCTGCACACTCATGTAGAATGTTAGATAACCATAACACCTTAACTTTTGAACCCTTTGCCATTAATCAAAACATAGGTTCGACTTGAGTGCTGTCTACACCAACATTTCTGAGTGTATCCTTTCGCAACAAGCCTAGCTTTGAAGGTCTCAACCTTCCCGTCTGATCCTCTCTTTCTCTTGTAGATCTACATGCATCCAATGCCTTTTACACCATTGGGCGGTTCTACTAACTCCCAGACCTGATTAAAATCCATAGATTCTATCTCAGAGTTCATTGCTCTTTGCCAAGAATCTGCATCCTTATCTTGGAGGGCCTCGTCATAGGTCCAGGAATCCGGCTCATGTTTACCAGAGACCAAGCCTGAAGACTCTCCCAAAAATATGAATCTCTCGGGCTATCTAACAACCCTCCTTCTGCGACGAGGCACCACCTGTGTATCCTCAGTGACACGCGGTGCAGTGACTTGTGGTGTGTCCTCTTGTACAATTGGTCCTAAAGTCAGAACGTCCCCTCTTAACTCATCAAGAACTAGTCTACTCTTGAGTTTATAGTTCATCACATAGTCTTCTTCTAAGAATCTGGCATTTTTGCTAACGATTACCTTTTGATCCTTAGGACTATAGAACAAACCACCCTTCATTCCTCTAGGATATCCTACGAACAGACGTACCTCCGTACGAGATTCCAACTTATCAGTATCTCCCTTCAGCACATGTGCTGGACTACCTCAAATCCGAACATGTCCTAGACTGGGCTTGCACCCAGTCCACAGTTCTGTGGGAGTATGAGGGACTGACTTAGATGGAACTAAGTTCAGTATGTACGCTGTCGTTTCCAGAGCATATCCCCAGAACGAATCCGGCAACTCAGAGCAGCTCATCATTGTCCTAACCATTTTCATAAGAGCCCTTTTCCTTCGCTTTTCTGCACCGTTCCGTTGGGGTGTACCGGGTGCAGTCAATTAGGATTGTATCCCAATCTTCTGATAAATAAGTCCTAAACTCTCCCAAGAGGTACCCACTGTAACGACCCGGAAAATTCTCTCAATATTTTCTTCAAAATATTGATCATGTCTAGATAATTTTCCGAGGGACCTGGAGATATTAGTATGAATCTTAGCCTAGAAATCCATGATTTTTCTCATGTAAATTGAGAAACTAAGTACTAATGGGCCTTATATGGGCTTTTCTAGTACCATGATTATTAGTGGATTTTAGGTAGAATTTAATATAAATATAAATGGATTTTAATTAGGAATATTAGTATGATTATGGGTGAGTTTTAGCATGGTTTCCTATTTAAATTGAGAAGTTAGGCACTAATGGGCTTTATATGGGCTATCTAGTACCATAATTATTGGTGAATTTTAGGTAAAAATTTATAGAAATATAAAGGGATTTTGATGAGAAATATTAACATAATTATGGGAGGGATTTTTAGGGGATTTTTGAAATATTAGAAAAAAATAATAGAAAATAAAATAAAAAAAATTAGTGCATGCACCAAGGATTGAACCTTGGACCTCTTATACAACCATGCATGCTCTAACCAATTCACCTAGCAAGGGAGTGCTATGAGGAAATGAAATGGATTATAGTTAAGGCTTAAGGAAAATGAAGAGACACCATGACTCTTCACTTTCCCTCCTTAATGTGTTATAAAGAGGGGGCATGGGAGTTACTTTCTTCTTCCTCCTCCCTCATTCTAGCCGAAATCCCAAGAGAGGGTTCTCCTTGGAAAAAGTCCACCTAAGGCTTCATCTCCAAGATCCAAGGCTTTTACAAGGATACAAAGGCTAGGGGTGGTCAAGGAGCAACATGATCTTCCTCCTTCCTTCAAATCTAAGGTCTATAACCAAGATCAACCAATGTAAGACTCTCTCACCTGTGGTATAATGGTTTTTCTTGAAGTTTTACATGGTATGGAAGTCTTGTATGCGATTTTATGTTGGAAAAAAAAGGGAAAACCCATGAACCTAACCTTATAGGTTTCGGCCACCAAGCGATTTGGGTCTAAGGGAATGTTAAAAATCCCTCTCATGTTTTCTAATGTGTTATCATGATGAATATGGAATAAATATAATTTTTGGGTAATTTTTGGAGTACCCTAAAGACCCCTTAGGGTTTGGGACTCTCACCATGATTCTTTGGTTAGGAAAGGTCTTAACCTTTCAAGTATGTACTTTGCGTAACCCCATGATCCAAAAGGAGGTTTAAAGTGAATTGTGTGAATTTTCACAAGGTCTTGTGACCCTTGTAAGTTTTGGCCAAGAAGGTTCTAGGGCAAGAAGTTATGGCTTACCTCAAGTAAGGGCCCTAATGACTACTATGGTAGGGTATGTTGGTGTTTAATGTTTGATTGGGGTTTTATGGAATTTTTCCATGCACCCATGGCCTTGTAGGGTTTCGGCCAGCCCTAAGAAGGAGGGCTAAAGGTTAGGGATAACCCTAATCATGAGCCCTAATGGCTTCCTATGGTGTTATAGGTAATGTATGGTTGTTTCTTTACCTTATGCTATCTTACATGTTAATTGAATGATGGAACCCTTCCTTATAGGTTTCGGCCAAGCAAGGTAAATAGGATGTGGGAAGAGTTAGGGTTTGATGAATGATGGTTTATATTTATTTATGAAGTATATATAAAGGTTCAAGCATGTGGTAGAAATTAAGTTACCTATACCCCTAACCCTAAGCACCATGTTTTATGTTCTAGGTTTATGATTGGATGCAATGCTTAATAGGGTTTATTTATGAATGTCTTGTGTTCTATGCCATGCACTTGAATGGTAGGTAGTATGTTTATGGAAGTCCTACTTATGTATGCTTAGGATGAATACCATGCTTATGTGTGAAATGCAATGTTACCTTATATATGTCATGATCATGCAAACCCTATGGAGTAGGATAATTGTCTATGCAAACATGCCATGTTCAATGAATATAATGCAATGCTTATCTTATATGCCATGATCATGCAAGCACTAGAAATAAGAATGATGTTTATGTAAGTATGTCATGTTCTATGAATGAAGATGCATGTTATGTTTATAAGCGAAGATACATGTTATGTTTATGAATGAAAGTACATGCTATGTTTTATGAATAAGATGCATGCTATGTTTATGAATGGAAGTACATGCTATGTTTTATGAATAAAGTTGCATGTCATGTTTATGAATAACGGCACGGTCGATGGTCGACGGTACGATTGTACGACGGTCATGAGGACCGGTAAATGGGCCGGTAGACGGGCCGGGTCGTTACATATGTTATGTTTATGAATAAAGATGCATGCCATGTTTTATGAATAAAGATGCATGCCATGATGTATGAATGATGAAGCATATGAAGTATTTTACTTTATGAATGGGCTTGTATCGGACCGAAGTATGGGTCCAAGGGATGGACACCTTAAGAACGCCCCGGTTATAGACTACCGACTATGCTGTCCACGGTTCTAGCACTACCGAAGTTGTGCAACAGGGATGGGCACCTTAAGAACGCCCCGGTTCTGGGACTACCGACAATGCTGTCATTACCCTAGTAGGTCGGGGCTCGCTACCTCGTATTTACTTAGGGATGCGCGCTTATGATGTATGTATGTGGTACAAGCCGGGGACCCCCAATGATGTTATGATTATGTTTAAGTATTTAAAAGTATGATTTTAAAAGTTAAGCATCCTTATGTATATGCGTTTGACTCATGCATCCATTCATGATATGTACTTATGCTTATGCTATGTTAAGAACCATGTTATGCTTATGCTATGATAAGAACCATGCTATGCTTATGTTATGATAAGAACCATGCTATGCTTATGCTATGATAAGAACCATGCTATGCTTATGTTATGATAAGAACCATGCTATGCTTATGATATGTTAAGAACCATGTTATGCTTATGCTATGTTAAGAACCATGTTATGCTTATGCGATGATAAGAACCATGCTATGCTTATGTTATGATAAGAACCATGCTATGCTTATGTTATGATAAGAACCATGCTATGCTTATGCTATGATAAGAACCATGCTATGCTTATGTTATGATAAGAACCATGCTATGCTTATGCTATGTTAAGAACCATGCTATGCTTATGCTATGTTAAGAACCATGCTATGCTTATGTTATGTTAAGAACCATGCTATGCTTATGTTATGATAAGAACCATGCTATGCTTATGTTATGATAAGAACCATGCTATGCTTATGTTATGTTAAGAACCATGCTATGCTTATGTTATGATAAGAACCATACTATGCTTATGCTATGTTAAGAATCATGCTATGCTTAGGTTATGTTAAGAACCATGCTATGTGTATGTTATGTTAAGGACCATGCTATGCTCATGTTATGTTAAGAACTATGTTATATGCTTTATGTTTATGTCAATGCAAGTATTATGCCATGCTATGAATGTTTACTATATTTTTGTTTATGCCAAGTATTATGTCATGCCATGAATATTTATTATGTTTATGTTTATGTCATGCTACGAATGTTGATTATGTTTATGTTCATGCCATGTCAAATATATGTTAAGTGATCATAAAGGCTTATGTTCTAAGTAAAGCACTAAGTATGTTAATGTTTTATGTGCTCATGATTAAGTGATGAATGGTTTTAGTAAGTAGGAAAGAGTCTTACTAAGCCTGTGTGCTTATAGTCTTATTTCCTTATACCGCAGATCAAGGAAGGGGATAGTAAGGAAGCAGCAGGAGGGCAATAAAGCATGTGTGTGATAGTGACTTGGCCAAGAAACAATATGTTGCTCGTCTTATGATAGAACTTACCTTTACTATTTATGTGCTTGAATGGTGACTTATGTGACTCTATGACATGATGCTAAGTATGACATGATATGATGCTAAGTATGAAGTTAATATGCCAAGTTCCCATGTCATGATGTTAGGAATGGTAGTAGGTGCATGTAGGTGTAAGTTTAATGTTTTCCGCTGCATTATGATGTCCACCTGCCCTACTCATGTTAACGTAACGCTGCTTTATGGAAAAAAAAGCGGGCGTTACACCCACCACCACAATCCGATCGTAGTGTCTTGATACTTTTACCATGATGTTTCTCCACATCACTCTTGAATTCTTTGAACTGATCAAAGTATTCAGACTTGTGGTTATCAAGAAAACGGATCCATAACATTGAATATTCGTCTCACGAAGTATTCAAAGCTACCTCTATCCTGGATAGGCATAAGACCACACAAATCAGAATGAACCAATTCTAGCATATCTTTAGCCCTATACCCCTTGGCCTTGAAAGGCCTCTTGGTCATCTTACCTTCCAAGTAAGATTCAAAGGTTGGGAAGTCTTCCACCACCAATGAACCCGAGAGCCCATTGGCTATTGACCTTTGAATCCTACTAAGGTTAACATGACCAAGCCATAGATGTCGAAGACATGTTTGGTTCATCTTGGAAGAAACCTTTCTCTTATTTTGATTAGATGATGAGCTATTAGCTACTATTTGCATCATGGGAGACTTTGGTTCTAATTGCTTAAATTGCTTATCCATGTTCCTAAACAGATAATCTTTTATTCCACTTTTCATAACAAAAAATAATAGAATATCCATTATTTCAGAAACTAAACTAGAGTTCTTTATAAAATTAGGTACATAAAAGCAATCTTCTTAAAACCAAAACTTTATTTTCCTATCTAAAGACAAATAAATAACTCTCACTACAATAGCCGCCACCTCCGTAGCATATCCCATGTAGACGGTAATTTCTTCCTTAGCTAGTCGTTGGGCTTCCTGGAACCCCTACAAAGAATTGTAGACATGTTTACTGGCATCCGTATCTACCCACCAGGTACCGGTAGATAACTCCGTTAAACATGTTACAATGACAAAAGAAAAAATATACCTTTCTCTTGACGACGGGGACAGTTCGCCTTCCAATGTCCAACCTGCTGGCTTGTGAAGCACTTGTCTTTCGATTTCTTCACACCAGCCTGAGGTCCCTGTGATTTTGCTGCCTTCTTGGACTCACCTTGTTTCTTCTTCTTCCTGCCTTTCGGCATAGAAGTAGAAACCTTCTGAGATACCAAGGCCTGCGAACCTTGATGAAAGAGCCCCTCTACTGCTTGAAGCTCTCCTAGTAGTTCCCTCAATGTATACTCATGAATATTCATGTTATAGTTGAGCCAGAACTGCTCAAAACTTCTAGGTAGAGATTGGAGTATTATATCGACCTGGGTTTCCCCGTCGATTTGTCCTCCAAGGACCTTAATCTTATTGAGGTGGGCCATCATCTTCAAGACATTCTTCGAAGAGCACATATTTCTACTCTTCAGCAGTAAGGACAATGTCTAGGTTTCTTTTCTAGTCTATATAATTTGGGGCCAATAAGTTTATTTTCCTTAAGTATGGTCGCTAGTGGGTTAAAGACTATTTTGAAAATCCTAAGAATCACAACACACACTACTTTAGAAATCGAAAATAAATTGATTCCTCAAAATAATAAATTTTTGAAATCAACCAACACCCCTATACACCGAGAAATTCGCATGCCACGATGGTGTGGACATATACGAATCCCTACATTCATAAGATGAGGTTTTTGTTGGATCGAGAGAATACGATAGAGGGGGGGGTGAATATTGTAAATCATTTCGGATTATAAGATAGAGAATTCACAGTGGAAATTAAAATAACAAATGCGAACACAAGGTTTTTTACATGGTTCGGAGTCGCGGTCGGCTCCTACTCCAAGGCCTACGGTCCTTGACTGTTTACTGCGAGCAATTCTATAATGCGCAAAGTTTTACAGAAAGTTGTACAGTAGTATTGCAGTAAAAATAAAAATCTAACTCTTCGTTACCGATGTCCGGTGTAGATCGTTCTTCGGTGCGTAGGGTCGTCGTCGGTGCTAGAACCTCGAGATCAGAAGTTTCCGTAGCAGAGCGCTTGAGCAAAGAGTGTAGAGGCGTTGGAAAAGTGTGTTGCGAAGCCTTGGGGGTCAAGCCCCTTTTATAATGCACCTGGGGCGCCCTCTACGTGTCTCTCGATCCGCAAACCTTCATCCGGAACTCGGTCAGCCCTTATCCCTCCAGGATCGGGCTCGAGGTTTGACGGGGGCGCCCGGGACACAGAGGGCGCTCTGCATGACTTGGTCTTGCTGGCTTCTCGGCTAACATCAATCCAATTACTTCGTTGGCTTGGACCCAGGGCGCCCGAGACCACAGGAGCGCCTGGGAGCTTGGGGGCGCCTGGCCCAGTGAGCTTCCGAAGCGTTTTCTTGCTCAACTCTTGTTTGTCTTTGACCTTGGGCGCCCGGGACCTCCCGGGCGCCTAACCCAGTTGCTGCCCCTCTCCTTTGGGGCGTTCTAAGCTACAGACACTCGTTTCTTCAGTCCTGCATCCAAGGTTAGTACCAAACAAAACAAAGCAAGAATGTTAGTGAATTTTACAGCCGTAGCTATCTTGGTTCTGACTTTGGGTCTCCAAAATGGAACACTAGGTCGAACCGGCACCTACTGTTCCCTCGACGGGGAACGCGCCCTCACCTACTTCTCTCAGGAGAATTTACTTTTTGCCAACCGGCTCCTCCAGTTGGACTTTTTCCTAGCAGTCCTTCGCTAGGTGCCTAGCAGCCCTTCGCCAGGTCTTCGATTCCCAGCAGTCCTTCGCCACGTGCCTAGCAGCCCTTCGCAAGGTCATTGTTTCCTGGCAGTCCTTCGCCAGGTGCCTAGCATCCCTTCGCTAGGACTTTGTTTCCTGGTAGTCCTTCGCCAGGTGCCCAGCAGTCCTTCGCCAGGTCTTCAACTCCTAGCAACCCTTCACTAGGTGTCTGGCAGTCCTTCGCTAGGACTTCAACTCCTAGCAGCCCTTCGCTAGGTGCCTGGTAGTCCTTCGCCAGGACTTCATTCTGCACACTCAGTGAACACATTAGATCACAAATAGTACTTAACTTTGAATCCTTTGTCAATATCAAAATAAGGTTCGATATGGTGCTTCCTGCACCAACAGTTTTACACATAAATCTTACTATCTTGTCAACCTAACTTTTTGACAAGTAAGATCAATAGTTGGTTCACTTCGGCTCTGTAAAATAATAGCAGTTACTCCGATGGGGAGGATATTATTATTCGCATCTATGTGTGCACCATTACACGACACTAAGAAAATTATTTCCGATTATGTGCCTTCGAATGGGAAAGTTCACACACTCTTTAACAATTTTCTATAGTCTTTTCTGACCCAGTGTTCCGCAGAACAAGTCCATCCGATGGGGAGGAAGGCACTCAGAGCCGACGCGCAGACTTGTTCGCATCACTTATCGGATTGTAATGGAAGCCATGGGACCCTTAGGGTCCCTCTCCCACTTAGTAATTTATTTTGAGGAATTTTAACTTAGAACAACGACACAACCAAGCACATAACCAAATATATGAAAAATTGCAAAAAATCCTAGATTTTCCAACTTTCATGGCCCTTGGTCTCTAATGTGCCTCCAGTCGTGTCGTCACTTCGTCCGCTCCTTCCTTCCTTCTGCGCAAGCTACCTTGAGGGATCTCGAGCCAAAATGACTAGCTACTTATTTACATCACTGATCCTATACTCCACAAGGGAGTGTACATGAAAACTAGATCGAAAGCAAAGTAAATAGCTCGGCTAAACATGTGTCGTATTTAATTACAAAAATTAAATATCTAGCCTCGTCAACCCCGAGGATTAATTAATTACATTAAATTTGCACAACCATTCACACAAGTATTATTTGGCAATAAGGTTGGAATCTCATGCCTGCAACACAAAGTTAGCCTACACACATCCATGCATCATCCAGCAAAATAAAATGTATGAAAATGCAAAAATTAACCAATCCTAAACACACAAAGCCGGAAACCTCATCTCTGATACCAATTGTTGGGTATGGCTTGACGGGTTTCCTAAGCGAATACTAGGTCGATCCGAGAGACCTCTCCATGTCTACGGATTAAAAATTAATCCAAATGGAGACTAGTCTCCCTACGACCATCTCGTGTCGTATCGAACGATCCAAATTACAACTCGACCAATTAACAAAATAGGCCTTGTAATTTTCTTGACCGTTCGACCGTGGAAAAGGCGACGATTGGATCGTCGGCTTTTGTGTTTGTGGTCGAGGTCCAATTAATAAATTATTCACCATGATACAATATCAAAATAATAAATTAACTAACATGAAATGATGAGGTTAGCAAACAAGGCACACAATAAACATAAGGATAATCAAGGAGCTTGGGGAAGAGATATACCTTCCCGATCACCTCGCGGTCATCTACCTTATGTCCCTCCCTTCTCGTACGTCATGTGGGAATGGTCTACTGAGAACCGAGATCACCGAGACCACCAACCGAGCTCTTCTTCTCACCTTGGCCGAAATAGGTCCCTAGGGTTTCCCTTGCGCCGGTGCCTTCTTCCTTTCCCATTGCGCCACCGCCCGCTGGAGCTCCCTGTGGATCACCGGACCAGCTACGCTCCTTGAGAGGAAGGAGAAGAAGATGAAGAATGAGAGAAATCTCCTCCTTCCTCACCCAAACAGCCCACAAACTCCCTTTCCCTCAGCATTGCGCCGCCGCTGCAAGCAAGGGTTGCGCCGCCTCCTTCTTGCCGCCGGCTCCTCCTTCACCCTCACCGAGCACCACAAAAGGTAGAGGACTCCTCTACCTTGTCTATGTGAGCCACTCGCCGAGCTTGGTGAAGAGAGGAGGAAGAACCGAAGGGAGGAAATCCTCTCTTCTTCTTGCGCCGGTTCCTGACCTAAGGAGGATAGGAGAGAGAGAGAGGAGAAGAGAGAGGCATAGGGTATCAACTCTTTGATCAAGCCTTGGTATCATGATCTCCTTGGGTATTTATAGGGCTAAGGTAGGGACCAAGAGGAGGAGTTGGATCTTGGCCCACCAATGGATCTAAACCCGATCCATTAATTAAGATCCATTCCACTAAAGGATCTTAATTGAACTTCCTCACCAACCCTCATATTTTCTTATGGGCTCCACATATTACGAGTCATCCATCCCCCGTGTTTAAGATCTAAAATGCCCATTAATTAATTTAAATTACTGATAATTTAAAATAATTAACCTCTGAGTCCTTGACTAGTACCACTCAACCTAATCATCATGCCGGATCAAATCCACCGGCAGGGTTTAACATGATTAACCTTTCGAGCTCATCAAGGGGGCATCATCAACTCGACTCACCAGGGCATGAAATTCGTCAATAATCGACAACACATCATATTATTTATATTATCTCCCAACTTACCGGACCTATCGTTCTAACAGAATTGATCTCACCCATTGCTAAATCAAAGAAATAATAATTAATAATATATGCCCGTTATTATATCAGGATTAAGGGATTGTACTCCATAATATAAACTAAGGTCCTATCCAATTATCAAGTCAGTACAAATTGGATAACCTCTGGCTTTGGTCCTGCTCAATGTACTCATAGCACACTAGTGTAATTCTATAGTCAAGACCAACCACACATAATTACACTACAACCATCCCGATGGGTTATCCAATTCCATCTCGGTTGTGGGCCTCTATTTATACTAAGCAAGGAGCTGATAACATAATCTTCTGTGTGACAACACACACCATGTTATCTACAATGCAAAGTAATTGACTTCATGCGTGTACTAATGTAAACAGGCACCTATTGTAGTTGTGATTCTCTTTTCAAAATGAAGATGTTCATATAAAGAAATTCATGTCTTTCAGTATACACATCTTACACATTCCACTAAAGGATCCTCATTGATCTACCTGACCAACCCCCATATTCAAATATGGGCTTCACCTATTATGCGTACAAGTATCTCCTCGTATTTAAGATATCGAATGCCCGTTAATTAATTAAATTACTGATAATTTAATTAATTAACATCTAACTCCTTGAGTAGTACCACTCGATCTTATCATCATGTCGGACCAAGTCCACTTGCAGGATTTAACATGATGAACCTTTTGAGCTCTTCAAGGGGACATCATCAACCTGACTCACCAGGACACGATTTCCTTCTATAATCAACGACACACCATGTAAATAATATTATTTCTCAACATACTGGGCCTATCAATTTAACATATAAATCTCACCCATTAGTAAATCAAAGAAATAAATATTAAGTACATGTGTCCGTTATCATATCGGGATTCAGAGCATGTAGTCTATAATAATTGAGGTCTGATTCTATTATAAAGTCAGTATAAATTGAATCACGTCTATGTCGGTCCTGCTCAATACACACAAAGTGCACTGGTGTAATTTTATGGTCAAGATAAACCAAAACCAAATTACACTACAACCATTCCGATGGTTTGTCCAAATCCATCTTGGTTGTGAGCCTCTACTTATACTCTACAAGGAACTAATAACATGATTTTTTATGTGACAACACATACCATGATATCTAGAATATAAAGTATCAGACAATATGCACATACTAATATAAATATGCAAACAGTGATCTTGTGATTCTCTTTCAAAATGTAGATGTCTATATAAAAGCAAGGCTTTTAGTATACATCCTAACAATTGTATCTTCACCTCGTTCATTATCTTTATATGCTAGCAATAGGGTGTCATCTTCTTCTCTTCATTCTTCCATATAGTTTGCTTTTTCATACACTTTATTCTTGGGTGATCTACATTCTTTAGCGTAATGCCCAAATTTATCACAATTGTAGCACTTAACTTGAGATTTATCATACCTCAAGTTTGTGTACCTGTTGGATCGAGAGAATAAGATAGAGGGGGGGTGAATATCGTAAAACGCTTTTCGGATTCGAGATTAAGAGAATACGCAGCGGAATTGAAAACACAACACAAAAACACACGAATTTATGTGGTTCGGAGTCTCGGTCGGCTCCTACTCCAAGGCCCACGGTCGTTGACCGTTTACTGCGGGCAATTTTATATGTGCGCAAATGTTTACAGATAAAGGATTACAGTTATAGAACAATAAACTTAAGTTGAGCTCTTCGTTACCGACTCCCGGTCTGGATCGAACTTCGGAGCAGTGGGTTGTCGTCGGCGCTTGAATCTAGAGATGGGAGGTTTCCGGGGCAGAGCGCTTGAGTCGAAGAGCGTATTGGCGTTGGAATGTTATGTTCTGAAGCCTTGGGGGTCGAGCCCCTTATATAGGGCCCCTAGGGGCGCCCTCCACGTGTCCTTCGATCCGTAAAACTCTCGGTCAGCCCTTATCCCTCCATGATCGGGCTCGAGGTTTGACGAGGGCGACCGGGAACCAGGGGGCGCCCGGGTTGACTCAGTCTGCTGGCTTCTCACTGACATGAACTCTTATCGCTTTGTTGGCTTGAGCCCAGGGCGCCCGAGGCATCCGGGGCGCCCGGGAGCACGGGGGCACCCGGGAGCATGGGGGTGCCCCGCACAGAGAGATTCTGAAGCGTTTTCTTGCTCAACTCTTGTTTAGCTTTGACTTAGGGCGCCCGGGACCTCCCGGGTGCCCAACCCAGCTGCTGCACCTCTCCTTTGGGGCGTTCTAAGCTGCAAAGACTCGTTCCTTCGGTCCTGCATCCAGGGTTACTACCAAACAAAACAAGGCAAGCATGTTAGCGAATTTTACAGCCGTAGCTGTCTTGGTTCTAACTTTGGGTCTCCCAAATGGAGTCCTAGGTCGAACCGATGGCTACTGTTCCCTCGATGGGGAACGCGTCCTCACCTACTCCTCTCGGGAGAATTTACCTTTTGCCAACCGGCTCCTCCGGTTGGGCTTTTGCCCGATGCACCTAACCAGGTCTTCGTGCCCACCTTCTGAGCAGGTCTTTGGTGCCCAGTGCTTTGCCAGGACTTCGTGCCCAGTCCTCAACCAGGACTTCGTGCCCACCATCCGAGCAGGTCTTCTGTGCCCAGCTCCTTGCCAGGGCTTCATGCCCAGTCCTTGATCAGGACTTCGTGCCTAGTGTACCTAGGGCTTCTTTTCATATATACTTAGCAACCATGTTAGATCAATATTATACCTTAACTTTTGAACCCTTTGCCATTATCAAAACCCAGGTTCGACTTGGGTGCTGTCTGCACCAACAATCTCCCCCTTTTTGATTTATGGCAACCCGATTCAAAAAGTTAAGTTAATCAAAACAAGTAGAATATTAGTTTAGTTTTCTCCCCCTTTAAGGATTCTCCCCCTAGGTTTTTCAAAAGTTCGTGGGGTTAAAAAAACTTTCTAAGTCTTAAAGATGGAGTTTGATTATTCGATACTTAGAACATTTTTCAAAAGAAGTTTTATAAAACTTTTTCCAAAAAAAATTTTGGGCACTTGAAGATTTACACTTAGAAATTTTACATTTTTAGAAAAATTTCAAGTCAATAAATTTCACTCTCTTTAGTACTTTAGAAGGTTTATACTTAGAAACTTTTCTATTAGAGAAGTTTGAAAGTAAGTACTTTAGAGATTGCAAGCATCTTAGGTCAAGTACTTAGAAATAATTTTGAAAAATGGTTTAAGTCAAGTACTTAGCGATTTTTGTAACCAGTTTAGGTTAAGTACTTTGGAAATTTTTTAAAACAGTTTAAGCCAAGTACTTAGACAATTTTTTTTTAAAATAGTTTAAGTCAAGTACTTAAAAAAAAACCAGTGTAAGTTACGTACTTGTAAAAAAATAGTTTAAAACAACATTTTCAAGTACTTAGACAAAGTTTTGAAATGGACAGATTTGAAAACAGTTTTAAATTAAGTACTTTTTGAAGAAAGGATAAAGAAAATTTTGAAAAAAATTTTAAACCTATCTTCTTTCCTTTCCAATCTCTCCCCCATTGCCATATATCAAAAAAGACAAAGCAATATAGTAAAAAATTGTATCAGGATATAGCAAAAGAATAATGTGATGTACTGAACCAATTCAAGACATAAACTGAACCAAATCAATATGAATTATCTCTATAGGGTCCTGTCTAACCCAATTAGCTACTTACTAACTGTTATAAACAGTAGTTTTCGCTAGGGTTAGTCAAGTTAAGTGTTCTGTTCAAGTTAGATTTTCTAAGCTTGACACTTAACCTGATTACTGTTTCATTTGTATTTAGTGCCCCAATTGCTGCAGATGCACTGACTTAAAGCATCTTGAATTAAGGCAAAGACCTAAGCATCTCAACCCATTCTAGGTTATCAGTCAAAAGTACCCTAAGGTGCTTGTGAGATGCTAGCTTCTAGATCTATAGGTGCATGCAGTTCTAAGGTTATGGCCTAGGCTAAGTCCATTTACGAAAAAACCCTAACTTTGAAGGGGTAGTTTTTGCACAAAAAAAACTAAGTCGAAAAATTGACTTTTAAAATTGTAAAAAGATTTTGAAAATTAAGTAAAGTAGTTTTAAAATTATTTTCAAACTGATTTTAAAAGCAAGTAAAGGGAAAAATAGAAAAATAGAGTAAACCTACTCTACCAGGCATAATCCTAACAAAGATCAGATAGTCAACAGAAGCAAGTAGTCAACAGAAGCAAGTAGTCAACTCCATAAGTCAGCTGGTAAAACAGAGAACCAGCATAGTCATACAAGTCAAATATAAGTCAACCCTACTCAGTAGGGGTAGTCAAATAGTCAACCATACAATGCCAAACTAATCTAGGAGGAGGGACCAGGATGATCAGATGAGCTGGGCTGCCAAGATCGAAATAGCGCCATCATCTCATGATACCGTGCGTCGTTGGTTTCCCTATCGGCTCTAAGGGCATTCATATAGTCAGTGTAATAGTCCTGATTTGCCTCCATTTCATCAGCATGATTTGCCTCCACTTCCTCCCGGAGGCTCTGGACATGTGTCTCGAGCCGTGTCACTCTCTCGTAGAGTGTCTGTGGTGGGGGCTCGTCTATGTGCTCTCGAACCTCGGCTGCCAGATCTGCAACATCGACCTCAATGTTCTCATCGGAGTCGATCTAGGGTCCGGCTCTCTGACGCCTCCACGATAAAACCCCGGTACCCGAGACCTCTATACTAGCTAGGGAAAAGTTCCTAAAACCTATCTCATCGAAGTCAGTCATCGTGGCCATCTCTCCCTCGGTGATGTTACAGCCGTGATAATGTAGAATGGAAGTAATGATGTGGCAATAGGGAGTGCGTACCCGCCCCTGCATGGTAACACTGGACGCATGTAGGATCGTGTGGAACATGTGGAGTCCAATGTCGATATCAAAATGATGAATCAATGCGTATAGGAGGAAAGTGTGGAAGGGTCACATGGTAGCAACGTCTCTAGTAGATAAGGGCAGAATGCAGTGGACTATAACTCTATAAAGAGCATAGTCCTGGACCTGAAGGTCAACAGACTGAAATCGTCTGGCCAAGGGGTTCCTAGCATCCCTATAGAAGTAGGAGTGTAGAGTATCTAGGTCAATATGAGAGTAGGGAGCATCAATGGAGGATTCCTAGGGGGATAACATCAAAAGGTGGACTGAGAGTGTTGTAGTTCAAGAAATCGGTTGAGGAGTGAAGGTGTGATTGTCAAGGGTATCCCTTGAACGGTAGTGATAAACATAAGATCATCTTGTCTAATTATGTTGTTATAAAATTCTGCACATAGGGATGTGTTAATTGAATGAGTGCAGAAAACAAGGTTGTCTAATTGGTAAAAGTTGATAACATTCATGGCCAATGGACAAGATTGAGTGAAGAAT
Organism: Boesenbergia rotunda; assembly: GCA_024364735.1. Taxonomy (NCBI): domain Eukaryota; kingdom Viridiplantae; phylum Streptophyta; class Magnoliopsida; order Zingiberales; family Zingiberaceae; genus Boesenbergia; species Boesenbergia rotunda. Next base: position 403,972 of record JAGFNQ010003107.1, read on the forward strand.
TGCCTATTTAGGTAACTTGTCTTTATAGGTTTATATGTTGTTCGAGCAAATCTATTGCAAAGTTCTAAGGTTGGGAACCTAGGATCGGGACTAGGTTCGGTACCGGGGTTTGATTGGTTTGCTCGGCGTTTTCTAAGATAAGAATCATGCATTTAATAAAAAGGAATTCAAGTAAAATAGTTTTAAATGCAAAAAAAACAACAATTATACCGAGTAGCCATTCGGGGAAGCATGGTCGAGGTTGAGGGAGCAAGAACGTCACTTGGTTGCCTTGGAAGGAAAAGAGTTAGAGAGGAGAAAGGTTTTGGGTGTGGCAAGATGAGGAGGATTCGGGTGGCTTATATAGGCATTTAAGCTGGGGCGCCCGGGTCAGATGGTCACTATTTTTAGCAGTGACCTGCTACTGGATGGGGGCGCCCGTGATAGCCTGGGCGCCCTGGTCAGAAAACATAGCAGCTTTGCTGCTTTTGACCGGTCCTGGGGGCGCCCGCAAGGTCCGGGGCGCCCTAACTAGGGAGATATGGCAGTTTTTCTGCCTTGAACGAAGTGAGAGAGATGTGGGGGGCGCCCGAGGAGTCACGGGCGCCCGGGTTAGGTTGGATTTGACAACTTTGATGTTTTTTTGACTAGTTTGACCATGGTTTAATTATTTTGACCATGGTATGACTGCTTTGACCAGGGTATGACTATTTTGACCATGGTTTGACTATTTTGACCATGGTTTGACTATTATTAAATCAAGTAATAATCAAGTCCGTTCTAAGCTATAGAATTTAATATTTGTATTTAAACAAGAATACAGGTATGAATTTCAATTATGTTAAAAAAAAATTTTCATCTCACCCATTCTAAAGTTATCAATCATGTTAGCCTTATGGGGTTTTGTGAGACAGGTTTTTAGTAGACATAATTATTTTGAAAAATCATGGTTTATTTTGAAAAAGTTAAATTAGTTTTGAAAACAATTATTTTGAATTTATTTTAACAACAATGTTTGAATCTACAATTAACTGAAAATTTGTGTTAGATTCAAATTTGACAAAGAATAATTTGAATTTGACTTTCAAAAATTGGCTTCCAGGTCTTGGCGAGGCACTAGGCCTTCTTTGGTCGTAGCCTTATTGGATCATCAACCCTTTTCTTGACAAAGCCTTTTAATGAAATTTCATTTTCAAGATTATTTTTTGAAAAATTCTGGTCTAACTAGTTTGGATCTTGGATCGGTAGCTTCGGCTAGTTTCACCAATCTAAAGAGACCAAGTAGAGTATACTTGACCTTATTAGAAGAGGCTTCCCTAACGTACTATCATCTCACCTCCACCCAATACTAGGTTGTTCAAATTTCAGTTAAGTTGGTTCAGTCCTTAAACTAACCAGTCCTATGTCTAAGCATGGTAAATTGCAAAAAAAAAATTAAATAAACAAGCAATCATGCAATTTAAAACAAGAACAGAAATTTATCTAACTATGAATATTGTTTTTAATTTGGCTCCCCCTGGACTAAAGCCACGATAATGGTTTGGCAAGATGTGAATCTTATCCTTGGGGATCCAATACTGATTTGATCAAGTTTGTTTGTTCAGGCACAGTTTGGGTACCCATGCTTGAATTTTAGGTCTGGACTGATTCAGTACAGCATAGTATGATCTTTGTCTAGACTTGGTTCTATAGCCTAACCCGGATTGATTTAGAACCGACTTCTGTTTTCCAAGAATCATGTCTAGACCCTTGGACCCAGAAGTGAATCATTATAAGGCTGTTCTGAGGTCCTTGACTTAAGTTTTCAAGGAGGAGTTCTCTTTCTCAAGTTTTTCAACCTGAGTAGAGGTTCCTTCTTGAACCTTCTCAGTTAAGGATCCAGAGTCAGCTCCCTCTTTCAGGAATTTTACTTCCTATCGGAGAGATTCGACTCGGAGTTTGGCTCTCGCCAAGTCTCGAGAAAGATAGGTAATTAATTCGTTTAATTGATTTCTCAAAAAACCACTTACAGTGATTCTGCCATCCTCTGAAAATGTGAGCTTGCCGTCGTCTGGCTCCGATTCTGACTCGGTCTCGATTTCTTCTGAGGCGGTTAGTGTGAGCAGGTTCGACTGTGGGGCCTCTTCTTCTTCTTCGGAGGAATACTCATCCCACGTTGCTTGAAGAGCCTTCTTTTGTCTTGCTTTCTTGGCTTCTTTTAGGTTAAGGCATTCCGATTTGAAATGACCCTTTTTGTTGCATTCGAAACAAGTCACACATGATTTGTTCTTAGTTGGTTCAGCTGGATCATCCTTCTTTCAGCTGACTTTTCTTCTATTGGATTGATTCTTCAATTCCTTGTAGTAGTTTCGGGCAAGCCAGACCAGCTTGGGCCGATCTCCTTCGCTGGCATTTGTGTCTGAATCTGAATCAGACTCTGGCTCAGGTTGAGGCTTTTTCTTGGTTATTTTTCCAGCTTTACCTGCAACAAAAGCGATGCCCTTCTCGGCCAGATTGCAGTTAGTCTGCTTATGCAATTCTAATTTAGAAAATAGTTCATCTAACTTAATTTTAGAGAGATCCCTTGAAACTTTGTACGCATCTACCATAGATGCCCACAAAGTGTTTCTTGGGAAAGCGTTAAGGGTGTACCTTATCAGGTCACAGTTTTCTACCTTGTGACAGATGGTGTGTAGACCGTTCATCAACTCCTGAATTCTGGCGTGGAGCTGCGCTGTAAATTCGCTGTCGTTTATCTTGATGATGTACAACTTGTTCAGCAGAAGGTCCCTCTTACTGATTCGGGTGTCGGAGGTTCCTTCGTGTAATTCAATCAGCTTACCCCAGAGTTCTTTTGCGCTGTTGAATGGACCCACCGAGTTCAGCTCCTCCTTAGTTAGGCCACATTGGAGCGTTTGGGTCGCTTTGGCATCAGCTTCAATTTTCCTTTTGAGTGAAGCGTCCCAATCAGTGTAAGATTGTTGTACTCCATCAGCATTCTTCGGTATTTTCAGTCCGAACTGGATGATTATACACATGTCCACCTGAGTTTTCAGGTGGACTTCCATCCTACTCTTCCAGTAGAAGAAGTCTTATCCACTGAAGAGCGGTGGTCTTGCGATACTAAAGCCTTCTTGCATGGCCATTAATTATTTACTAAAAAAGGCAGAGAAAAGAAAAGAAATATCCCAAGACTTGGTCTTGGATTAGCAGTGCAGGAAAAAAAATAATTATCGAGTGGTGTTGCACCAGTCTTGATTAACAATAAAATTTTAAAGAGAGAAAAAAAATTAAAACAATTCGAAGAAAATCCGAAAAATTCTCAAATTGGTGGTTGCACTAAATTTTGAGCATCCTCGCTCTGATACCACTTATTGGATCGAGAGAATACGATAGGGGGGGTGAATATCGTAAAACGATTTTCAGATTCGAGAATAAGAGAATACGCAGCGGAATTGAAAACACAGCACAAAAACACACAGATTTACTTGGTTCGGAGTCACGGTCGGCTGCTACTCCAAGCCCCACGATCATTGACCGTTTACTGCAGACAATTCTATATGTGCGTAAATGTTTACAAATAAAGGATTATAGTTATAGTACAATAAACATAAGTTGAGCTCTTCGTTACCGACTTCCGGTCTGGATCGAACTTCGGAGCAACGGGTTGTCGTCGGTGCTTGAATCTTGAGATGGGAGGTTTCCGGGGCAGAGCGCTTGAGTTGAAGAGCGTATTGGCGTTGGAATGTTGTGTTCTGAAGCCTTGGGGGTCGAGCTCCTTATATAGGGCCCCTGGGGGCGCCCGGAATGCTGGGGGCGCCCTCCACGTGTCCTTCGATCCGTAAAACTCTCAGTCAGCCCTTATCCCTCCAGGATCGGGCTCGAGGTTTGACGGGGGCGCCCGGGAAGCAGGGGCGCCCGGGTTGACTCGGTCTGCTGGCTTCTCGCTGACTTGAACTCTTATCGCTTCGTTGGCTTGAGCCCAGGGCGCCCGAGGCATCCGGGGTGCCCGGGAGCATGGGGGTGCCCCGCCCAGAGAGCTTCCGAAGCGTTTTCTTGCTCAACTCTTGTTTGGCTTTGACTTAGGGCGCCCGGGACCTCTCGGGCGCCCAACCTAGCTGCTACCCCTCTCCTTTGGGGCGTTTTGAGCTGCAGAGACTCGTTCCTTCGGTTCTGCATCCAGGGTGAGTACCAAACAAAACAAGGCAAGCATGTTAGCGAATTTTACAGCCGTAGCTGTCTTGGTTCTGACTTTGGGTCTCCCGAATGGAGCCCTAGGTCGAACCGACGCCTACTGTTCCCTCGATGGGGAACGCATCCTCACCTACTCCTCTCGGGAGAATTTACCTTTTGCCAACCGGCTCCTCCAGTTGGGCTTTTGACCGATGCACCTGACCAGGTCTTCGTGCCCACCTTCCGAGCAGGTCTTCGGTGCCCAGTCCTCGACCAGGACTTCGTGCCCACCTTCCGAGCAGGTCTTCTGTGCCCAGCTCCTTGCCAGGGCTTCGTGCCCAGACCTTGACCAGGACTTCATGCCTTGTGTACCTAGGGCTTCTTTTCCTGTATACTTAGCAACCATGTTAGATCAACATTATACCTTAATTTTTGAACCCTTTGCCATTATCAAAATCCAGGTTCGACTTGGGTGCTGTCTGCACCAACAGTAGCCTCTTCCACGTCCTCTTGTTGAATGTTCTCCTCTTTCATTGTTGTTGTTCGAAACACATTCTTGTTCATAAGCATGGCCTCATCCATATCAATGACCTCTTCCACGTTGGCTTATATTCTTAGAGAAGCTTTTATCTTTCATAAGAACTGGCTAAAGAGAGGTCTTAAGAAGTTATTGAGAAATTTCATCATTTATCTTTTTCTTTTCTTCATGGGCTTGTAGTGAACCCAGGAGCTGCTCTATCGTTATGGCATGTAGATCCTTTATCTCTTTGATGATAGTTGTAATACTATCAAATCTTGAATCCAGTGATCGAAGAATTTTCTTAATAATAGTTATTTCTTCTAGTTTCTCTCCATTTCTCTTTAGTTGATTGAAAATGGTAAAGACTCTAGAAAAATAATCAAACACCAGCTCGCCATCCTTCATTCGAAGAGCATCAAATTGACTTCTTAATGTATGAAGGCGTACTTTATTCACTTTTTCTTTTTCTTGATATGAGATTTGGAGTTTTTCCCATGCTTTCTTAGCTGAAGTAGCACTTTAGATTTTCTCAAAATCATCCTCATCAAAAGCTTGATCAATGAGGAAGAGAGTCTTCTTGTCTCTCTGTCTTAAATCTCTCAGACTATTTTTTTTAGTTTGAGATTGCGTTGAGTCATCACTTGGCTCGTCGTAGCCTTTCTCTATAACTTCCCAAACATCATGAGCTCCAAGAAGCGACTTCATCTTGATACTCCAATTATTATAACTACTCATCTTGAGCGTTGGAACTTGGAAGGGAATCATACCTCCATTGGTCATAGCTCTGATACCACTTTGTTGGAAGAAAAATAGAAGAAAAAATTGAAGAGGAGTTTTACTCTGGTGGAAGAGGAGAGAATAAGAAAAAACTAAACAACTCAACTTATTTTCATTCATCAAAAGGTTATATATTTATAAGCTTAGTGGATAAGTATCAGCTCCACATACATTGAATCTAGACACTTTTATTTTATCAAGAAACTTTATCCATATCTATAATTACACTTCATCCATCCATGCATGATTTACCAAGTCAACAAATTCTATCTCTATCTACTAACTTTATTTTATTTTTAAATTAATATTTATCTATAATCAAGTTTAATCTTCAACATTTCTATAGTTTATAATTTATTTTAGCGAGTAAAGGAACAAAAAGTAAGATAGCTCTCAGGGGAAATGACTTATACATCTAATTGGTCATGATTATTTATCTAGTAGAGAGAGATTGTTTTATTTGACAATTTATGAGAAATTCTGTTTACTGCAGGAATATTGACACTAACGGATCATGCTCTCTGGTTTGAAGCTTTAAAAGTTGACTTATGATAAGCCAAAGATATATGACCTTGTAGATGATCTAAAACAGTCCATCAAGCCTAAATTAACTGATCCTTGGGGTTCACGTCTTTTTGACAAGGCAGTCATGTACAACTCCTATCACTGTAAGCTATCACACTATTGTTCACTACTTTAAATTCAATTCATATTATTTATAACAATTTCACAGATCTTTCTTGATTTCAGCCCATCCCATGGCTATCATACAATTTTTTTGTTATTGAGGTCTATTTTTTTCTTAGAAGTTTAACTTGTAGTCTAGATGCAAAAAATGTAATAATATTACATTTCATGGCTGTGCATGGGTAATTAATATTATCACTTTTTATTAATGTGAGGTGGTTTTAAAGATATTGTTGTTATTGAATTGGATTAAAATTATATGATTTTTGATTCCACAGGCAAGAAATGATATTTTAGAAGATGCAAAGTGGGAAAATTTGATCCAATAATATTGTAAGATATTTTAGAATTCATATGTATGAATCTCTATCTATTGTGGGTATTATTTAGTTTTGTAAACATGGCTCAGAAGTTTGTGGAATATGAGTATTATATTCTTTTTTGATTTAATTGAATGCATGTAGGTTCCTGATTAATGATACTTTGATGATGTTTGGATTGATTTTTATATAATGTTTGATTGATATATAGTCTGAAGTGTGGTTACCACAATACTTTTTAATTATTTAAATAATTTATCTTTTAAATATAAGACAATGGTTTTGTAAATATATTATTTAAATAAGACAATGATTTTAAAATAATACAAAACACAATCAAAGATAACAATTTTAAATTATTGTCAAACTATTGTCTTTCAATTGAAAATACAAAGGTTTTTTGTGAAACTGTTGTCTACTCCTCCGAAAGACATCGATTTAAACACACTGATGCAGGTCTAACCCATGTTAAAGTCCAATATAACATTTCAAATTTCAAAAGGGCATAACTTTTGACTCGAGACTTGAAATCAGACTCTGTCAGTGGCTACGGGTCTAGAATTCAAAAAGCTACGTTTGTTATGAGTAAAACCATAATTGCCATTGAGCTTTAACATGAGACATATGCCTTATAGAGATTTTGTCACACCTATATCTTCAAGATTTCTATCTCCCAATGTCTATCCTCAGATGGAAGATGATGATTTTGTTGTTGATCAATATGAGCGCTTTTGTGGAGTATGTGGAAGAATGGCCCATCCAGCTGTTATATACCACTTATTCCAAAGAGCTGCTAACAGTCCTATAGAACTTTATAGTTTATTTCAACCTTAATAAACTTCTAAGCAACATGAGTACTTCCAACCACAATCACTAGTTCCTGATCCACCTCAATACTACAATCAAGATTAGATGGATCATCAATATTTTGACTACAGATGCATGCAAGGAGTTAAGTAAGCTTTTCAAAAATTCCAGTGTATACCAGAATTCCAAGATGATTCAATATTGGATGGGCCACATTAATCTCAACATATTGAGCAAACTTTCAAAGAAGAAAACCAAGACTTAGCAACTCTTACTCCAGTAAGATGTAACCTATAGTACAAGATTCTAAAAAGCTCTTAGTGCAATGGGGAGCTTGGTTTTTACAAACACTTCATCAAATTAATGGAGATACTGATTCTGACTTTATATCTCTCCATGACTCCTCTATGTTAGGATCTTGGGATGGCTAGAGAGGGGGGTGTGAATAGTCACCCACCAAAACTTGCTTCTTTCTTCCTACGATCAGGTTAGCAGCGGAAAATAAAATAGAAAGAAACACAAACAGAAACTAACACAAGTGTTTATAAGGTTCGGGGATAACTTGCCCCTACTCCTTATCATGCCAGTGAGGTGGGAGATCCCTTAATCGTCGGCAGATCAGACCCCAGAGTGAATCCGGCTAAAACTATCTTCTTCTTGATGGAGTAACCTCTCCACAGATGTCTCAGATGTATATCAAATGAAGCACAGGAGACTCGAGAGTGAAGCTTACGCAACAGATGAAGCAGATAGCTCAAGCAAGAAGAGAATACAGAGAACACAAACAACTCCACTCAACAGCCAAACCCTTTGCTCTGTTGTTCTTTTGCTTCATTCGTTGTTTTCTCTGCTTCACCAACCTCTTCTTCTTAAGCTTCTCTCCTACACACCTACAAGCATCGTCACCCATTGACCACTTCTGAGCTCTCAGCCTACTGATCCTCTTCAGCTGAAGCTTCAGGTCACTGACCCCTCTGAGCTCTCAGCATACTGATCCTCTTCAGCTGAAGCTTCAGGTCGTCAAGTGTCATTGAAACCTACAAGTGTATATCAAACAAAATAGCACCATCGAAAGTCACCCTGGACCCTTATTCTTGCTCCTTCATTTGATATTCCAAGCTATGTGTTATCTGCACACTTACAGATCCATTAGCGAAGCAAATTAGAAGCAAATCAGAAATCTAACAACAATTTGAATTAAAGTTCCGAGGTGTTGATCGGTCACCTTGACCGATCAGACAACCTCTTGACCAATTAGACTCTATCCTGATCGATCCAATGATGTTCTGATCGATCTCACTAATCGATCAGAGACCAGGGGATCGGTCACTAGACCGATCCCTAAACATACTAGAAATTCAGCCAAAACCTTTGATCAGTCTCACTAACCGATCAAGGAAGAGACTGATTGGTCCAGCTGACCGATCAGCCTAATGTCTAACTGATCAGGCTCCATCCTGATCGGTCCAGGCTGGTGATGATCGGTCGCACTAACCGATCAGATTTCTTTATGTGATCACACAGAATATTTTCTGATCGGTCACCAGACTGTTCAGAAAACCTTCTATTTCCTCATAAGCTTTCTGGATCGAACAACAGACCGATCAGACATCAAGAGAATTTGTGCCAACACCCTGATCAGATTTTAGACTAATCTAGCCAGATCATTTGATTAATTCATGGCCAAATTCTAACCATGACTAACTCAAGTTAGACCCTGAGGTCAGAGAACAGGCTCCCTTCTCTGACTCAGTCTAGTCTGGAGAATGAGCTACCGAGCCCTCTCCGACTTATCCCGGTCCAGAGAACTAGCTACTGAGCCCTCTCTGACCAAAGTCCAGAGAACAAGCTGTCGAGCCCTCTCTGACACATCTTGGTCCAGAGAATGAGCTACTGAGCCCTCTCTGACACATCTCGGTCCAGAGAATGAGCTACTGAGCCCTCTCTGACCTAAATCTGGATAACGAGCTAACGAGCCCTCTCCGACTCAACGCGGTCCAAAGAACGAGCTACCGAGCCCTCTCTGACCTAAGTCCGGAGAATGAGCTACCGAGCCCTCTCCGACTCAACCCAGTCCAGAGAACGAGCTACCGAGCCCTCTCTGACCTAAGTCCGAAGAACGAGCTGCCGAGCCCTCTTCGACTCAGCCTGATCCAGAGAACGAGCTACCGAGCCCTCTCTGACCAGAGTCCGGAGAACGAGCTACCGAGCCCTCTCCGACTCATCTCGGTCCAAAGAATGAGCTACCGAGACCTCTCTGACCAGAGTCCGGAGAACGAGCTACCGAGCCCTCTCCGACTCAACTCGGTCCAGAGAAAAGCTACTGTGCCCTCTCTGACCTAAGTCCGGAGACCAAGCTACCGAGCCCTCTCCGACTCATCCCGGTCCAGAGAACGAGCTACCAAGCCCTCTGCGACCAGTACACTTAATCTGAACTTAACTATTTGATCTCAATTCTCACTCAACCGAACTTAAATCGGTGTCAACATCAAAACAACAATTAGGTTAGACAGCATCAACACTCTATTGCCTTACATGACATTGACGTAGGTGATAGTACTCAGGACAAGGACAGAACCTTTGGTGCATTTCTATTCACACTAGCTGATGTTTTTGTTGAAGACCCTAAAGATAATGAAGATAGTTTATATATATTTGTTGATGAAGCCATAGATGGGGTGGATATTGATGCGAATAGTTGGGTGGATGGTAATGAAATAAGTGTACTCTTCGATGCGTTTAATGAAGATGATAGGGTGGATGTAAGTGTATGGACTCATGAATTGGAAGACACGTCTCAAAGATCACCTTCTTTGATTACTCAACCAATTGGAGAGTTGGATTTGAAATGGTTGAGGACATGTCTAGGGACTTGTGCAATGGAAGCAAAGCCCCAAGAATCACCAATTTCAGAGGCATCACCATTAGAGCCAGAGTTAGAGCCACTACAAAGATTTGAGGGAATCACATCCGCTTGTTCGGAAATTTCAAGTAACTCTCAACAATGCAAGGTCAGTATTTCTAGAGATATTTTTAGAAAATTTCATAGAAGTACCAATAGTCGATTTTGTAGGATGTGACTCATTTTGTAATTCATGCACAGTTAAACTTGATACAATTCTTATCCTTTCTTATCTTACATATGTTTTGGAGTTGTGCTATTTTGTTGATTGTGTAGATTTTCATAAAGCCTATAATTGGATCCTGCATTTGAACCGTCTTCGACCTCCTGAGTGTACATACAAGAAGACAATAAAGGAGAGAGCTATATTTCATCCTATGTTGAAAGCTTTCTCCCAACCATGGGCAATTGAAAACAAAGTCTGGAAGTATCGCACTCCGGCCAGAGCGAGATTTCGATGAAATTACCATGGTGATTGAGCTAATGACAAACAAACACATTTTGGGAGGCAACCCAAGCTCTTTACTTGCTTTCATTTTATTTTTTAGTTTCTATCTAGTTTTATAACTCAATCCCACTACTTATTTTTCTTTTTTTTTTGTCATTGACAGGATTTAAAGCTAAGAAGAAGTGTGGATACAAGCTAAAGAAGGGTGTCTTATCATAATTCAGATAATTTTCAAAATTTTTGTTGGTAACGCTCTTATCTTTTTGAACCTTCTCTACATTAGTATTTTGTTTTCATTGAGACAATGAAAAGTTTTAAGTCTGAGGGATGCATGTATGCATTGGGTTATTAGCTAGTTTTAGTTGTGTTTTCCCTTTATAATAAAATTGTTATAGTCGCATCTATCATAATATTGTTTTGATTTATTATTAAGTAAAAATGCTTACACATTTATTCTTCATTAATGTTATTTGATTTAGTACTAGTATATTTGGTGAATGATTTCCCTCTATCTCTAGTAAAATAAAGTGAGCATAGTCATATTGAAATGTTTGAGTGTTGACCTTGGTTTAGAATCACCCTTAACATTGGCTAGTTTGGATAGTAGATAACTCCATAAATAGTCATGATTCATAGAACTAATTAGTACTTGTGTTTCCTTGGTGATCTCTTAGACTACATCTTAGTTACTGGATAAGGCTCAGATAATTAAAGTTCACTTGGAACAATCATAATATTTCCGCATTTGTATTTGCATTTGTAAATATATGCATATGTGTTAGTGCTATACTTTTAAAGTACAAAAAAATCATATGAATAAGGAATATAAAAAAATAGTATCGTGAGTGGAAATTAGCATCTCACCCCTTTGAGACTAAGTTAGGTTACTGGGAAAATAAATACTAAGTTTCTCTTATCCCTGAGCTTGCCTTTGAGACTTTGGGTAGATTAAGAGGGATGAACCGAGCATAAGACAGGTAAGTGCCTATTGTCGGGAGCATAGGGAGCACAGTTAAATAATGACTTGACTAAGCATAGAGATTGAAATTTGAAAGACTATGACCACTTATGACACTGAGCACAGAGAATTAATATTTAGGCCACACTTATATTGTTTTAATAACATGCTTATCAATGAAACTAGTTGACAGAGTTAGACTAATTCACCAAAGATGATGATGCACTATGTTGACACATGAATTAAAATTACGGATATTTTTCTTGAGGACAAGCAAACATTTAAGTCTAGGGTGTGATGTGCATATATTATATATAACTTTATACATTGTTTAACGCACATGTACATATATTTCACGAATATATGCTAATTTAATACACCCTATTTTGTATGACTTTGCTACTTTACTTCATTTTGGTTCAGAGATCTGTTTCTTTACTTGTTTTCATTGATAGGACATGAATTGGAGCAAAAATGAAAGCGGAAGCCAAACCAGAGCTAAAGTTGAACTGGAGTCATGTGGGCTCAAACGGCCCCGTGCCCACCACACGGCCGGGTCGTACCCCTTGGCACAGCCTGTGCCACTCATCTAGACTATGTCATAGTGGGGTCGTGCCCCTCAGTCGAAGTTGGCACGACCCCCTGCCTCTCCAGCTGAGGGAGGCATGACGGGTATATGCCATCAGGCACGACCCCATGCCCTTTTGGCCGTAGGAGGCACGGTGGGGCCGTGTCATCCGGTATGATCCCGTGCCTCCTGTGCCCGAGTGTTATGCCTTGCACAATCCCATGACACGGGTTGTGCATCACCCCTATAAAAGGTGCCCTTCTCGCTTTTTAGGCGATCTTTAGCTAGGGCTTTGTCCTAGGGCCTTGGGAAAAGGGTCCTCCCCTTTAGGGGAGACCCTAGAACCACTCGCCACCTTTTCGACGATCCCTCTACCTCTGGAGCGAGGAGATCCTCCAAGAAGACCATGCTACAAGGATAAGCATTCTCTTCTCTCTTCTACCTAAATTTTGAGTTGTAGATGCTTAATATCTTGTCTTCTTGTTTATTCCCTTTATGATAGAGTAGTTCTCCATATCTAAGATATAGGAAGTAGCTACTATGTGATGTTGATGTATAACTATGTATTTGTACATTTTCTCATTCAATGAAGTATTTGTTGTCTTGTTCTATATGTGATATGTCTTATATGTGTTTGTGAACGGCTTGTGTGGTGAATATATATAGTTATGAGGGTTTGACCACCATGTAGAGGAAGTGTTTGAGATTATACAATCGAGGAGCCTTAGTGACAGAGGCTACCTTTAATCCAACATCTCGGGTATTGTCTCAAAATGGAGTTCAATTCTTTATAAGAGATTAGGTAACACTACTTAATGAGTTTCTCTTTATCCCGTATTAAGAAGTATTTAGCATAATCTAAAGACGTATGACCAGGGGCCCTTAGTGATAAAGGGTTACCTTTAACTGAACTCTCTAGATTACCTACTCTACTTAATGGCATTAGATATCCATGGAGGAAATACTCTGGTGCCCTTCTGTAGGATTAATACCGGTACCAAGTTAAGATCACTACAAGAATATGGACACAGAGATTAGGAAATGAATAATCTATAGAGCATCAACAAGTATTGTAGTGAAACCAAAATCTTAGATTCCACCCATCCACCCTTTCCCAAAGATCAACTCTTCCTCTCTCTTCTTCTCTCTCTTTATCTATCTCTAGCAAGCGTCCAAAATCAACCCTGCAATCATCTAGATAGCTTACTTTGCAGACTCAACTAGTGCATAATCAACAAACCTTATGGAATGATATTTTATTACTTGATAAGGTTCCCATGCATTTGCGGGATCACCATCAAGTTTTTGGCACCGTGCCGAAAACTGTTCGCATGAAGATTAATCAATAAATAAATTAGCTAGTATTGATACTTTTTCTTTATTTTTGTCTATAGTCTGCTTTTCTATTTCTTTTCTTTTCCATATTACATTTCATTTCTTATTTTAAATTTTGTATTTTCCTTTTGTATAAAGCTTAATTTTGCATTTTCTTATTTTTATTTATGCATTTCATTCCATGTTTCCAATTTCTGTATTTGATTTATAGTTTTTACTTATATGATCCCATGAGCTTTAACATGAGAGATAGCTGATCATAAAATTAAATTTCAAAATTAAAAATTTTTTAGAGATTAATTTTAGAAAAGCTAATTTTTTAGAAGTTAATCATTATGTTTTGACGGATCAGAAAAATTAGTAAATTTTTAAGAGTCAAAAAATATTTTTAAGGATTTTAATTCAAAAATTCCTACTTCAGTTAAGAAAATATTTTTTGATCTTATTTTCATTTCAAAATGTTTTATCTTCCTATTGATTATATCTAAATTTTGACAAAAATTTTCAACATTTTTTTAATGTTAAATAATTTGTTATAGATTTTTAATGAAAAATAATTTTTTTAATTTCAAAATCTTTTAGATCTTTGACAAAATCAATTCTTTCATATTTTACATAGAAAAAAATAATAGTAAATTATTTTGTAATATGATTATATTTTTATGGATTTATTTTCTATTTCTGGCAAATATAATTCTTTTGAGAAAAAATAGTTTTCTCATGAATTTTTCTAATGATCAAAATAATAATTTTTTGAATTGACAAAAAAAATTTGTACAAATATTTTATTATACTTACTCTATTTTTTTGATGTGACTTAGGGGAGAGTGATAACTACCATTTTGTTAATTAAATTAGGCTTTCAAATTAATGTTTTGATCCACTTTTATATGCTTAAGTTTGCATTTACATTAGGTTTCATGAATTGTCTCTATTTTAGCTATTGCTTCGAATCTTTGTATATTTGAGATATTTTGGCACTTAAATTTGAATCTAATTTTGTAGGCTTCAATTGACCATGGACCTAGATCAGATTGGGTCAAACTTGAGTCAGAATTGGATCCGGATCAAGATGATCAAGCATCGGATTAATATGGGTCGTCCGATCAAGAAATGGCTAGATCTGAGCCATCTATCAACTTCTGGCCAATTCGAGCCCAAGATAGAGCTAATCAAGTTCACAGATCAAGATCTGGAGTTTTGAGCCAAATCAGAGTCCATCTGACTGTCGGATCAAGCTTAAGAGGAGTTTTAACCGTCCATCCAAGAGGCAGAGAGCTCTGAGCCATCCGTTGTAGATCTGATTGATCTGAGCTAAGGTGAAGTAGATCAGAGCCATTGATGGAGATCTGCAGATTTTGGTTCAGATCTGAGTTGATCCAACAGTCAGATGAGATCAGAATGATCACAGCCGTCCATTTTCAAATGGGATTAATTAAAAATAGAATTCCCTCTTCCACTCGAGGGTCGTTGCCGGTCGTCGCAGCATCGCGAGATCCAATTTTCCAGTTCTCTTTTCTTCGTTTCTTCATCGATTTCTTATCTGTTTCTTCTCCGATCGCGCGGCCAACATCAAGATTTGTTTGTTTGCAAGATTCAGATCGTCGAGGTAGTTATCTTGTTCAGTTTTGCTAATTGAATTATCACAGCTGAGAGGAGCTCAGGGGAGGGTTTCGTCGGAGCTCCATTCCATCGATCGTTTCCATCTGATCACGGGGTTTTCATCAACCGAAGCTGAAGGATCGTTCAGAGGGGTTCTCCGATGATATTCTGAAGGTTTTTGAGTTCGATCGCTTATCAGCGTGTCAAGATGGAGAGCGTGGTGGAAGCGTTTCAGCTACTGACCGATCACGCTGACCGGGCAGAGATGCCTCTGATTGGTCCCCTGACCGATCAGAAGAGGACCTGATCGGTCGGTTGACCGATCAGGAAGGCCAACTCGTAGCAAACTGATCCGGGGAGCTTTTCTTCGGGTGTTTTTGAGTTCAGAGGGTTTCTAGCTCATCCTTTGTGTGACAGCAAAGGGAAATCTTGACAAATAGATGATTTGATGTTTAATTTAGGATAACTTTTGTTCCAAGCACTTGTTTTCTTTACATTGCTCTAGTTTGTTCAAATTACACTTCAAGTCAAGTTCTTGAGCCATGTTTTATTCTAGTTTTCTTTAATCTGCAATTAGTTTCATGCCATTAGTTTCCTGCAATTTGATATTGAATTTCAATTCCATAGTTTTGCAATTTAATTGCTCAGTTGTTAAATAGGTTAAGTTTGGTTCCCGCACTTTCCTAATTTATTTCTGCTTAGTTAAGCCCATTTTATTCCAAATTGTTATTTCATCTCTTATCGCAAAACCCCCCATTTTATTAGAAAACCCAAATCATTAAATGACAACAACCTTCAAGCTTGAACTAAACATTCACAACTAGTCCTTGGAAAAATACGACCTGAGACCCCTATTCTACATTTAATTTTGTTAGCCAAGGGTTTTCAGCTTATAAATATCTAAATTTGAGGCTCATTCGTGACACTTGTATTGGGCGACATCAAATTTTTGGCGTCGTTGCCAGGGAGAAATAATGGTTAAGTTATGGGGGAGAATGCAATTTTAGTTGCATATATTTATTTCTTACACTTTATTACAATATTTGATATTACAATTGTTTGTTTCTTTAATCAATTATATTGTTGATTAACCCTAACTTTAACTCAGGTTGATGAGTATCAAAAAAAAAAAAGGGAGATTGTAAGTACCCTAGGTTAGTTAATGTGTTCGACTGAGTTAAGTTAGATTTTGTATGTGTTTGATATCTTGTGTCTAAGTTTGCAGGAACTTATGAACATAAGAAGTCGAGCGGAAGATGCACCATGCGAGAAGGATGGCATGGGAAGGGAGTCTAAGGGCTCGGTGTATCTAAGGGACGAGGAGTTGTAGAAAAGTACACTGATAGAGCAAGAAGGACACACAATGTTAGAGAGACGAGAAACCGAGGAGAAGCTTGCTCGAGGAGAAAGCTAGAGTTTGGATTAGGTGAGCTTAATCCTGGATGGCTGGAGCATCACCTAAGCGATCAAATCGAAAAAAGATTAATGAATGAAGTTAACAATTTTTAGATGAATAGTGTTTGAGGCGTCTCAGTTGTGACTAAAGGCACCTCGAATGAACATTACTTGAGATGCCCTAAGTGTCATCTGAGTTGCCTCAGATGAATAGTAGTTGAAGTGTCTTAGTTTACATTGAGAGTGCCTCCAACGCCGAAGAGATGTTGAAGAGTTGTTGTCTATGTGGATAAAACTTGATTCATTGAGAAGGTAAGTACCCCAGGTTGATTTTGATGTGGTCAACCGATTTAAGTTAGGTCCTGGTGTTTTTAATCCCTCTATCTAAGTGTGCAAGAGCTTAGGAGCGGAGGAATTCGAGCGTAAGATGCAGTGGACCAGAAAGATTGCACAGGGAAGTGAGCCAATGGGCTCAGTGCATCTGAGGGATGCGGAAGCTATGGAAGAGTACACCAGTGGAGCGAGAAGGATATGTGCGACGTCCGAGGGACGAGAAGCCGGATGGAAGGACAATCGAGGTGCGAAAGGTCGGAGTCAGGTTCGGGTGAGCCTAACTCTGATTAGCCAAAAATCACCCAAGAAGACTGGAAGTGACGCTGGAGAGTCGTCAGTAGTTGCTCACCAAACCCACTCTCGGGCGCCAGAGAACTAGGCGCCCGAGCACTCGGGCGCCCCTATCCATACAGGCGCCCGAGAGGTTGTTTTTAGCCGTTTGTGAACGTTACTCTTTAGATAACTATCAAGCCACATGTTAGGCACCCAAGAGCACACGAGCGCCCTATAAGTTGTTGGATCGATAGCATACGATAGAGGGGGGTGAATATCGTAAACCGTTTTGGATTTGGAGAGCGAATGCACAGCTGAAATTAACACGAAAACCAAACGCGAACACAAGGATTTACTTGGTTCGGAGTCGCGGTCGGCTCCTACTCCAAGGCCTACAGTCGTTGACCGTTTACTGCGGGCATTTCTACATGTGCGCAAAATGTTTAAAGCAGAATATCACAATTGTAGTACAGTAAACTGAAACTTAACACTCTTCATTACCGACGCCTGGTGTAGATTGTACATCAGAGCAGAGGGTCATCGTCGGCACTTGTATCTCGAGATGGGAGGTTTCCGGAGTAGAGCGCCAGAGTCGAAGAGCGTATTGGCGTTGGAAGAATGTGTTCAGAAGCCTTGGGGGTCGAGCTCCTTATATAGTGAGCTTGGGCGCCCGGGACGTTGGGGGCGCCCTCCACGTGTCACTTGATCCGGCAAACTCTCGGTCAGATATTATCCCTCCAGGATTGGGCTAAGGTTTGATGGGGGCGCCCGGGACGCAGGGGCGCCCGGGTTGACTCGGTCCGTTGGCTTCTCGCTGAGTTAAACTCTATCCGCTTCGTTGGCTTGAGCCCAGGGCACCCGAGGCATCCGGGGCGCCCGGGAGCATGGGGGCACCCCGCCCAATGAGCTTCCGAAGCTTTTTCTTGCTCAACTCTTGTTTAGCTTTTACCTAGGGCGCCCGGGACCTTCCGACCGCCCAACCCAACTGCTGCCTCTTCCCTTTGAGGCGTTCTGAGCGACAGACACTCATTCCTTCAGTCCTGCATCCAGGGTTAGTACCAAACATGATAAAGCAAGTATGTTAGTGAGTCTTACAGCCGTAGCTGTCTTGGTTCTGACTTTAGGTCTCCTAAATGGAGCCCTAGGTCGAACCGACGCCTATTGTTCTCTCGATGGGGAACGCGTCCTCACCTACTCCTCTCAGGAGAATTTACCTGTTGCCAACCGGCTCCTCCGGTTAGACTTTTGCCCAGCAGTCCTTCGCCAGGTGCCTAGCTATCCTTCGTCAGGTCTTCAGTACTAGGCAGTCCTTCGCCTAGTGCCCAGCAGTCCTTCGCCAGGTCTTTGGTTCCAAGCAGTCCTTCGCCAGGTTTTTGGTTCCAAGCAGTCCCTCGCCTGGTGCCTAGCAGTCCTTCGCTAAGTCTTCGACTCCTAGCAGTCCTTCGCTAGGTGCCCAGCAGCCCTTCGCCAAGTCTTAGGGTTCCGATGCCTAGCAATCCTTCTCTAGGTGGCTAGCAGTCCTTCGCTAGGACTTCAATCTACACACTCAAGTAGCATGTTAGATAAACATAACATCTTAACTTTTGAACCCTTTGCCATTATCAAAACATAGGTTCGACTTGGGTGATGTCTGCACCAACAATCTCCTCCTTTTTGATTTATGGCAACCCGATTCAAAAAGTTAAGTTAGTCAAGACAAGTGATATAACAATTTAGTTTCCTCCCCCTGGAAGGAATCTCCCCCTTGGTTTTTCAAAGGTTTGTGGGGTTTTGAAAAAATTTCTAAGTCTAAAGATGGAATTAATTTTTCAACACTTAGAACATTTTTCAAAAGAAATTTTAGAAAAATATTTTCCAAAAAGAATTTGGTTGGGCACTTTGGAAAATTTGTACTTAGAAAAAAATTTGCAAGAAAAAAAATTTTCAATCTCTTTAGTACTTTAGAAGTTTTAAACTTAGAAACTTTTCTATTAGAGATGTTTAGAAATAAGTACTTAGAGATATTTTGAACATTGCTTAACTTTATGTACTTACAAACTACTTTTGAAAACCGCTTGGGTCAAGTACTTAGAACCAATTTTGAAATTAACTTAGGTTAAGTACTTAGACAAAAAAAAATAGTTTTGAAATACCTGGATTAAGTACTTTGAAATAGTTTTGAAAAACTTAGATTAAATACTTTGAAATAGTTTTGAAAAACTTAGATTAAGTACTTTGAAATAGTTTTGATAAACTTAGATTAAGTACTTTGAAATAGTTTTGAAAAACTTAGATTAAGTACTTTGAACCAGTTTTGAAAAACTTAGATTAAGTACTTTGAAACAGTTTTGAAAAACTTAGATTAAGTACTTTGAATAGTTTTGAAAAACTTAGATTAAGTACTATGAATAGTTTTGAAAAACTTAGATTAAGTACTTTGAACCAGTTTTGAAAAACTTAGATTAAGTACTTTGAATGGTTTTGAATACTTTTTGAAGAAAGGATAATGTTTTTTAAAAATTTATTTAAAAATTTTAAACTTTTTCCTATCTCTCCCCCTTTGCCATATATCAAAAACAAAGTAATATAGCAAAAAAAAAAATGAATTGCATAAGGATATACAAGAATAATGTGTTGTACTGAACCAATTTCAAATATAAGCTGAACCAAATCAATTTAAATTATCTCTGTAGGGCCCTGTCTAACCCAATTAGCTACTTACTAACTGTTATAAATAGTAGTTTTCGCTAGGGTTAGTCAAGTTAAGTGTTCTGTTCAAGTTAGATTTTCTAAACTTGACACTTTACCTGATTACTGTTTAAGTTGTATTTAGTGTCCCAATTGCTGCAGATGCACTGACTTAAAGCATCATGAATTAAGGCAAAGACCTAAGCATCTCAACCTATTCTAGGTTATCATTCAAAAGTACCCTAAGGTGCTTTGTGAGATGCTGGCTTCTAGATCTATAGGTGCATGCAGTTCTAGGGTTAGGGCCTAGGCTAAGTCCATTTGCGAAAAAGACCCTAGTTTTGAAGGGAGTAGTTTTAAATAAAACTAAGTCGGAAAATTGACTTTTAAAATTGTAAAAAGATTTTGAAAATTAAGTAAAGCAGTTTTAAAATTATTTTCAAACTGATTTTCAAATCAAGTAAAACAGTAGAGTAAACTTATTCTACCAAGCATAATCCTAACTGCCTTCTTAGTGAGCTGAACTCAGATTCAGGTAGGGGTTTGATGAATATGTCGGCTAAGTTAGATTTAGAATCTACATGCTTAAGGACTATCTCACCCCTGGCTACGAGATCTCTTACAAAGTGGTGTTTAACTTCTATGTGTTTAGTTCTGGAGTGTTGGATTGGGTTTTTAGTCAGATTAATTAAGCTTATATTATCAATGTAGACCTGAGTTTGAGTGTAGTTAGGCTGGAAGTCTT
Source organism: Boesenbergia rotunda (assembly GCA_024364735.1). Classification (NCBI taxonomy): domain Eukaryota; kingdom Viridiplantae; phylum Streptophyta; class Magnoliopsida; order Zingiberales; family Zingiberaceae; genus Boesenbergia; species Boesenbergia rotunda. Next base: position 424,440 of record JAGFNQ010003107.1, read on the forward strand.
TATGAGTGTGTATCATCCATAAGAGTTGTGCTATACATTCTCCTAAAGCTACATACTCAGCTTCAGTTATGGATAGAGCTACACAATGTTGTTTTCTGCTGCACCAACTTACTAGACTATTTCTTAACAGTTGGCAGCTTCCACTTGTGCTCTTTCTATCTAATTTACAACCAGCGTAGTCAAAATCAAAGTATCCTAACAAGTCAAAGGTTGAGGTCCTAGGATACCAAATCCCTACATTTAGGGTGCCCTTAACATATCTTAGTATTCTTTTTAAGGCTGCTAAGTGCGTTTCCTTAGCATAGGTTTGGTATCTAGCACACATTCCTACGGCAAAGAGGATATCAGGTCTACTGGCTGTAAGGTACAGTAGACTTCCAATCATACTCATATAAAGTTTAAGGTCTACTGGTTTACCATCAGGGTCACTATCTATTTTTACATTTGTGGCCATGGGGGTACTTATGCTTTTAGAGTTATCCATTTTAAATTTCTTTATTAACTCCTTAGCATATTTGGATTGATGGACATAATTTCCATCCTTAGTTTGCTTAATTTGTAACCCTAGAAAGAAATTGAGCTCACTAACTAAGCTCATTTCAAATTCATTTTCCATTATTTTAACAAATTCTTTTAGGAAGTTCGAGTTGGTTGACCCAAAGATTATGTCATCGACGTAGATTTAGGCAATAAAGATTTCTTTTCCTAAGGTTTTAATAAATAGGGTTGAGTCAATTTGTCCTTGATTAAATTCTTTAGAAATTAAGTAGGTTGATAAACGTTCATACCAGGCCCTAGGTGCTTGTTTTAGTCCATAAAGTGCTTTGTGAGTTTGTAAACATGGTCAGTCTTTCTAAGTCCTCAAAATCAGGAGGTTGTCTATATAAACTTCTTCCTTAATGAATCCATTTAGAAAAGCTGACTTTACATCCATTTGTATAATTTAAATCCTTTATGGGATGCAAAGGCTAATAACATCCTAATGGACTCAAGTCTAGCTACCGGGCATAGGTTTCGTCATAATCTAACCCTTCTACTTGACTGAATCCTTTTGCTACTAAGCGGGCTTTATTTCTAACTATTTCTCCTTGATCATTTAGCTTATTCCTAAAAACCCACTTAGTGTCAATGATGGATTTGCCCTCAGGTTTAGGTACTAGTTCCCAGACTTGGTTCCTCTCAAATTGGGCTAACTCTTCTTGCATAGCTATGATCCAATCAGGATCAGGTAGGGCT
>JAGFNQ010003108.1:0-79467 GCA_024364735.1 Boesenbergia rotunda
AGAGAGGTGCAATTGGGTGCTAGTATATGATGCATACTTGTAATGAGTTAACAACCCAATGATTTATGCAAACATTCAATTAGTTGATAGCATAATGTGATAGTTACATATATGTGATATGTAATCGGTATAATTACCTACCTTCATAGCTAAGAATAACTTGATGGCCACAGCCATGGTGGTTCTTATCTGTGGTTGGATATCAACCTATTTGGAGATGTTCCTACGATCTCCGAATTGATAAAAAGGGTTTTCAATTGAAAATAAATAGGATTTATTAATGTATGTTGATACATTCTTTAATCAATCTTCTCACATAAGCTCAATTTGTATTTCTAGGTTAATCACTCGATCATGTCTTCTCTAAACTTGCGTTCCATTTTGGACACCAATAAACTGACTGGGCCAAACTTCATGGACTGGCTTCGAAACCTGAGGATAGTCCTCAAGGCAGAAAGCTTGCTTATGTCCTTGAAAATCAACTTCCCGACCGTCCTCCAGAAAATGCAACTCCAGACCAATTGTTGGCCTATCAGAAACATGTGACCGATTCTGAACTTGCGAGTTGCATCATGCTAGCCTCTATGGTACCTGAGCTGCAAAAGCAGCATGAGCATATGGATGCTTATACCATCATCTTCCATCTTAATGAGTTATTTGAAGAGCAGGCGAGATCCGAAAGGTTCGAAGTCTCCAGACTCCTCTTCACCTCCAGGATGCAAGAAGGCACTTCTGCCTCACAGTTCGTGTTAAAGATGTTGGGGTACATTGAGCGACTGAGCACACTCGGTTTTGCAATGGATCATGAACTAAGTATTGACTTAATTCTGAATTGTTTGCCCAAAAGTTGTTCACAATTTGTGATGAACTATCGGATGAACAAGCTGGAAACTACCATTCCTGAGTTGATCAACATGCTGAAGACTGTTGAGCCTTCTGTAAAGCAGGATCAGAAGACGGTACTGTTAGTTGGTTCCTCGAAGAAAGGTTCTAAGAGGAAGGCCAAAGAACAGAATAAAGGAAAGAAGAAAAAGGCCAAAAAGACTGAAAAGAAACCAAAAGGAACTTGCCATCATTGTGGCAAGGAGGGTCACTGGCGAAGAAACTGCAAGGTTTATCTTGAGTCCTTGAAGAATAAGGCATCCGATGCCCCATCCTCTTCAGGTATCTTCGTTATTGAATGTCACTCTATTTCCTCAAATACCTGGGTACTTGATACTGGGTGTAGCTCACATATATGTAATGACATACAGGGGCTAAGGAATAGAAGAAGACTCGTCAAGGGAGAAGCAAATTTGCGAGTTGGAAATGGAGCAAAGATTGTTGCTGTTGCCATCGGAACATATTTGCTAAAGCTCCCCACTGGACGTGTCTTAGAATTGGATAATTGTTATTTTGTTCCTTCATTAATAAAGAACATTGTATCTATTTCATGTTTGAATGAAAATGGTTTCATTTAACTTTTAGTTAAAAATTTTTGTAAAAAACCTTTAATTGGGTTTCTTATGGGGATTGAACTTTATGCAATGGTATCTACACGTTAGATTTATCCGGTGACGTTTTCAATATCGAAGTTAGCAACAAACGTGCTCGAATAGATAATCGAATAGACTCCTACACTGGCATTGTCGTCTTGGCCATATAAGTAAGAAACGCATGACCGAATTACACCGATGTGGAATTCTGGAATCATTTGAACCCGGTTCATTTGATACATGCGAATCATGCTTAAAAGGCAAGATGACCAAATTACCCTTTTCCGGAAAAGGTAATCCAGTGGGAGAATTGCTTGGTCTAATACATACTGATGTATGTGGACCAATGTCAACTCTTGCACAAGGAGGCTATAGCTACTTCATCACCTTTATCGATGATCACTCACGATTCGGGTATGTGTTCTTGATGAAACACAAATCTGAAGCTTTTGAGAAATTCAAAGAGTTCAGAAATGAAGTAGAGAAACAACTTGGCAAAAGTATTAAGATACTTCGATCCGATCGGGGTGGTGAATACTTGAGTCAAGAGTTTCAAGATTATCTTAGGGACAATGGGATATTGTCTCAATGGACTCCGCCGTATACACCACAGCATAATGGTGTATCTGAGAGGCGTAACCGAACCTTGATGGACATGGTTAGATCCATGATGAACCATGCAACTCTTCCAAATCCTTTTGGGGCTATGCACTTAAGACAGCTGTTTACTTGCTAAACAGAGTCCCGACCAAGGTAGTCTCTACTACTCCATATGAGATATGGAATAGTAAGAAACCTCACTTAACTCACCTTAAGATATGGGGTTGTCCTGCTTATGTGAAGCGGACTGTATCAGACAAATTGGATGCTAAGTCTGATAAATGTCTATTTATTGGATACCCTAAGGAAACGAAGGGTTACCAATTCTATCATCCCTTGGAACAAAAGGTGTTTGTTTCAAGGCATGCTGTATTTCTGGAAAAAGAATTTCTTTTACAAGAAAACAGTGGGAGTGGCATTGAACTTGATGAAGTTCAAGAAACTCCAATAGACATTACAGAGACACCTAGTCTAGACCCACAACCGATAACTCATAGTGATGAGCTATCAGTTGAACCTAAAACAACACCACCTCTTCGTAGGTCTGATAGGACACGCAATATTCCAGAGAGATACGGATTTCTCGTAAGTGAATCGAACGACGTGTTACTCATAAGCGATGATGAACCTATCAGTTATGAAGATGTTCTGAAAAGTTCAGAAAAGGAAAAATGGCTTGAAGCCATGAAGTCGGAAATGGATTCCATGTACGAAAACCAAGTATGGGACTTGGTTAACCCACCTGAAGGGATTAAGCCCATAGGGTGCAAGTGGGTTTTCAAGAAGAAAACCGACATGGAAGGTAAGTCCATTCGGATGCTCCTGGCCATAGCAGCTCATTATGATTATGAGATATGGCAAATGGATGTGAAAACAACTTTCCTTAATGGAAACCTGCTTGAGGATGTATGCGTGATACAACCTGAAGGTTTCACATCGGTTGACAAAACCAAAATATGCAAGCTTCGGCGATCCATATATGGACTGAAGCAAGCATCCAGGAGCTGGAACATCCGTTTTGATGAGACAATCAAAGAGTTTGATTTCTCACAAAATCCTGACGAACCTTGTGTGTACAAGAAGGTTAGTGGGAGTGCAGTCGTATTCCTAGTATTATATGTCGATGACATATTACTTATAGGAAACGATATATCAGTCTTACAGACAGTTAAAATTTGGTTGTCCAAAACTTTCTCCATGAAAGACCTGGGAGAAGCAACCTATATCCTTGGGATTAGAATCTATAGAGATAGATCAAAAGGTTGCTTGGTCTTTCGCAGTCTACATATATAGACCGAGTGCTAAAAGGGTTTAGCATGTCGGAATCCAAGAAAGGTTACCTTCCCATCAGGCATGGGATCAACCTTTCAAAGTCTATGTGTCCGCGCACAGAAGACGAGAGGATTTGCATGAATAAGATTCCTTATGCATCCGCGATAGGATCTATCATGTATGCTTGTTATGTACTAGGCCCGATGTATCGTATGCTCTGAGTGTCACGAGCAGATACCAGTCTGATCCAGGAATGGATCATTGGGCGGCTGTCAAGACAATCCGTAAGTACTTAAGAAGAACTAAGGATGTGTTCCTAATATATGGAGAAGGAGATATGGTAATACGTGGGTATACAGATGCCCAGACAGATAAGGATGACTCCAAATCTCAGTCTGGATTCGTATTTACTTTGAATGGAAGCGCAATAAGTTGGAAGAGTTCCAAACAAGACATCGTAGCGGATTCTACCACGGAAGCAGTTTGGATCAAGAAGTTTGTCTCGAAACTTGATGAGGTTCCAACCATTGATGAAGCAATACCGGTTTATTGCGACAACAATGAGCTATTGCACAAGCAAAGGAACCAAGGTCTCATCAGCATCCAAACACGTGCTTCGCCGCTATCATCTGATCAGAGAGATTATAAGTAGGAATGAATACAAATTGAGAAAATTCCCACTGAAAGGAATTTAGCGGATCCTTTAACTAAGGCTTGCCTCAAAACATGTTTGAGGGTCATGTTAGAGCCTGTGGTATTGGATACCGTAGCGATTGGCATTAGGCCAAGTGGGAGTTTGTTAGTGATATGAGAGAAGTGTCCTAAGGCAATCGCCTTATGATTGTAAACATTTATTTTAATAAATGATAATTCACTATTTGAGTATACATGTTTGTGTATTTGATTGGGATCTTAAACTCATCTACTGAATGTCCGCAATACAATTCACAGTATAAGAGAATTTGTGATGGGATCACAACTAGTGATTATCTCTACATGTGCAATTGTGAAGTATTGAAAATATCCCTAGTCGATGAATTGATAAAAACGGACACTATCAATTCTGTTGAGACTAGCATGGGTTATTCTCTAATCAGCTGATTCTCACTGGCTGGTGACATTGGGATGTCCGGAGATAAACATGGATGCTAGTTAAGGGAACTAGTTCATTGGAGTGACTAGCTGTAAAACTTCATATGGTAATCTATATAGATATGTCAATGAAGTTCTTACTGTAGCTTAAGTGCGATGTTCCTTTGACTTGCGGTGTTCAAGTCATCTTGGTCATAGAGACTTATACTTTAACATCTTAAGCAAGCATCTCCAAGGAGGTGTAGACCCAGGATGATTGGGTATAAGCCGAAGTGCCCGAAGATGTTTAAGCAGCCTACAAAGGATTCACCACTCCTTCGAGGAGATGTATACCCAGGCCTATCGTCGGATTGTTACTCAAAGCCTCTGGCCAGAGCATATCATGTTTAGAGTATGAGTCTCTTAAATACATGAGAGTAATTAGAAATCCAAAGGAGAGAAAGACACTACTTGGGCTAGGTGTGACGTAGTCAGCCTAGTGGGGACTGACACAAATAGACCGTGTCCTAACCAAGTGGGTACAAGATGGTGAAGAGAATGGGGCACGATTCATTAGAGCTGCTGAAGGGTTTCGGAATTACTTCTGAGGTCAAACCGTTGATCTTTCGATTAATTGGGGGTCATGATATATTACTAGGTGCCACTCATGACCGATCTATAATTGGTTGATTATAGACGGCCAACATAAATCGAAAGCCTATTTAGTCACACGCACTATGAGTAATCCGAGGGATTTAAAACGAGTTGAAAATTGATTTTCCGTTCAAGAGAAATAAGTCGAATCTGAGCTAATCAGAGGCGCAACGGAAGCTAAAAATGGCTAAGTCTTTTGAAGGCTTATTGGGCGAATTAAATGAGTTTAATTCACGAATGGTTCGGCTCGGTTTGGCCGGCCAAAGAGGGTGTCAAACCCCTTTGGTTTGGCCGGCCACCATCATGGGGAGAAACCAATTTATTTGGTTTAATTAATAAAATAAATCTAGCGCGATTTGTTTTATAAATTATGGATAAATTGTATAAAGAAATTTATATAAATAAATTTATGGAAATTTATTCTTTTTATGGAAATTAAAATGATCCATGGAATGGTTTATTTTAATTTTATAAAATCAATTATGAATTGATTTTTCATAATAAAGAAGAATTATAATTTTCTTATAAAATTTTATTCCATAATTAAAGGAGAAAAGATATTTGTTTTATTATAAAGTTAGTTATAATAAAACTTGGCTTAAACGGAATAATTAATAAGAGAATTTATAGGATAAATTTCTTATGAAAAATTCCGTTAAAGAGGAGACTTGGCAAGGGAGAAGCAACTATATAAGGAACTAAAGGCAAGCCTTGAATTCCCAATCAATTAATCAAGAGATTAGTTGCTCCCTCTCTCTCTCTCTACATGCCTCTCTCTCTCTAGGGCCGGTGCCCCTCTCTCTCTAGGGTCGGCTCTCTCTCCTCCCCTAGGGCCGGCGCAACTCCCAAGGTGGGCGTGAGCTTCATCCACCAAGACGACCTCGAAGAAGAAGACGCGGATCGCATCTCCTTCCTTCCCGGAATTTGGATTCCGATTCATGGTGGTTAGTTTCCTATCTTCTCTCTTGATCTTCTAGTTGTGCCTATAGAGAATCTAGTAGTTCTCGTCGGTACAAAACTCGTGACTTTGCGAAGTCATCCCGAAGAGAACTCGGCGTGGACGCGAATAGACGTGGAGCTTCCAAGGGACGCTACAGTTGGATCTCGTCCCTTACTTCAAGTTACGCGAGGTACTAAGTAAATTAGTTTACTTTTCCGTAAAGTTTTAATTTATAATCATGTCCACACATCTTAAGGTTGTATGCTAGATACGAGGTTAAAATAATTTAGGAAATTATTTTATGCTAATTCTTCCGCTGCACGTAAAAATTTAAAATTTTACGAACCCGTATCCTTGTCAACATGCACCCGGTCCCAACATGTGGTACAAGCCGGGGTCCCCCATGATGTTGAGATTTATGTTTAAGTACTTATAATTATGATTTTCAAATAAGCATCCTTATGTTATGTGCATTTAACTCATGCATTCATTCATGCTATGCATCTATTCCATGTCAAGTATTTTATATGCTTATGTTTTATGTCAAGAACTTGTCTATGTTAAGTATTTTATGTGCTTATATTTTATGTCAAGTACTTCTTATGCCATGAGATCTATGCACTTTCATTAAATGTTATGCACTTCTATATGATTATGTATTTTCATGTACATCTATATGCCTCCTCATGTCAAATGTTATATGAATACCTTCTCATGATATACTTTTGTTTTATGTTACACTCTTTATGTTATACCCTTTCTATGATATGTGACGAATGGTTTTAGTGAGTTGGAAAGGGTCTTACTAAGCCTATGTGCTTATAAGTTTTATTTTCTTATATCGCAGATCAAGCAAGAGGATACTAAGCTAAGGGAAGCAACAGGAGGGGCAAGTGTGTGTGTGTGGCAGTGACATGGCAAAAGAAAAAGATCCTATTACTCATAATTGTCATATGTCTTATGTTTTACATTGTTATCTTTAGTTTTATGCTATACTTTATGATGGCTTTCCTAAAAGAACAACTTACTAGGAAAATTTTATTACATATGTTGCTTATGAACAACTTATGTTGATTCCTATATCGTGCTTTATTGCTATGCTTATCATTTCTAAACTAGGATGTTAGCATGCTATACCATGATGTGTTCATTTAGAACAATATGATGGCTTTAAGCTTGATGGGAGGATAAGTTATGTTTAATGCAAGCATGTTCAAGAATGTTATGTCTCACATGTTGTGTCTTATGTTACGAAAATGCTAAGTTTACCATGTAACCATGTTTAAGAATGATAGCTAAGATATGTCAACATGATTCAAGTTTTAATTGCATAGTTTAAACGCATATGTATGAAGTTTTAAATTATCCCGCTGATTTAAGATCTCCATATGCGTATATGTATGTTCGCGTAGCGCCGCCTTTTGCCTACATCGTAGGGCAGGAAGGGCGAGCGTTACAAGTAGTACCTCGTCGCAATGGGAGGATTGTGAGACAGCCTGAAAGGTACATGTTTTTGGGAGAGTCTTCGGACTTGATCCCAGGAAAATAGGAACCAGATCCCTGGACCTATGACGAGGCCCTCCAAGACAAAGATGCAGATTCTTGGCAAAGGGCAATGAAATCCGAGATAGAATCAATGGATTCTAACCATATCTAGGAGCTAGTAGAACCACCCAATGGTATAAAAGCCATTGGATGCAAGTAGATCTACAAAAGAAAGAGAGGATTAGACGGGAAGGTTGAGACCTTCAAGGCAAGGCTTGTTGCGAAAGGGTACACTCAGAAAGAGGGTATCGATTATGAGGAAACCTTTTCGCCTGTAGCTATGCTCAAGTCGATCCGGATTCTCTTATCTATAGCAGCTCATATGGATTATGAGGTCTGGCAGTTGGATGTCAAGACGGCCTTCCTTAACAGGAGTCTTGACGAGACCATCTACATGCAGCAACCAGAAGGTTTCATTACCAAAGGCAAAGAGCATCTAGTATGTAAGCTTAATCGATTTATCTATGGGTTGAAGCAAGCTTCAAGATCTTGGAACATCCGCTTTGACGAAGTAATCCAATCATATGGGTTTACTCAAAGTCCGGATGAGTCGTGTGTGTATAAGAGATGTGACGGAAACGTCGTGGTGTTTCTTGTACTTTCTGTAGATGACATTTTGTTAATTGGCAACAATGAGGGTCTGGCTATCAAAGCAGTTTGATATAAAGGACTTAGGAGAAGCAGCACACATCCTTGGGATCAAGGTTATAAGGGATCGCAAGAAAAGGATGTTGTGTCTATCCCAAGTTTCATATGTTGACACAGTCTTGTCTCGTTATAGCATGGAAAACTCCAAGAAAGGATTTTTGCCCTACAGACATGAAGTCCCACTCTCTAAAGAGATGTGTCCGAAGACATCAGAGGAGATGGAGGAGATGAAGGCTATTCCATATGCTTCAGCGGTCGGAAGCCTCATGTATGCTATGTTATGCACGAGACCTGATATCTGTTTTGCCATAGGCATGGTTAGCAGATATCAGAGTAACCCTGGACAGGGACATTGGACAACGGTAAAGCATATTTTGAAATACCTAAGACGGACTAGGGATTATATGTTGGTTTACCGGGAAAACCAATTAATCCCTATGGGTTATACGGACTCATATTTCCAATCAGATAGGGACAAACGTAAGTCTACCTCAGGTTTTGTGTTTACTTTAGGAGGTGGAGCTATTATCTGGAGGAGTGTCAAGCAGAAGTGCGTGGCAGACTCCACCATGGAAGATGAGTATGTGGCAGCCTCAGAGGCAACCAAGGAAGCTGTATGGCTTAGAAACTTCATGATGGACTTGGATGTGATTCCTGATTTGCCCAAAACAGTCATAATCTTTTGTGATAACAACGGTGAAGTTACAAACTCGAAGGAACCATGAGCCCATAAAGTGAGTAAACATATAGAGCGCAAGTACCACCTGATACAAGAAATCGTAAAGCGAGGAGAAGTAGCTGTCGCCAAGATTGCATCGGAGGACAACCTGGCAGACCGCTTCACGAAAGCTCTTCCATCTAGAGCTTTTGTCAGGCATGTGGAGGGAATGAGAGTCAGATGTATGGCAGTAGGAGAACAGCAATGTCTTTAAGTATAAGTGGGAGATTGTTGGATGTGTATACTAAAAGATATGACTTTCTTATATGAACATTATTTATGAAAAGAAAATCACACTACACTAGGTGTTTGTTTATAATAGTACATACACGAAGTCCCATTGCTTAGCATTGTAGATAACATGGTGTGTGGTGTCACACGGAAGATCATGTTATCAGTCCCTTACTTAGCATAAATAGAGGCTCACAACCTAGATGGAAATGGATAAACCATCGGGACGGTTGTAGTATAGTTAGGTGTGGTTGGTCTTGACCATAAGACTACACTAGTGTGCTATGAGTGCATTGAGTAGGACCGAAACCCAAGGTTATCCAATTTTGTACTGACTAAATAAATTGGATAGGACCTCAATTGTTATTATAGAGGACGATCCCTTAATCTCGAAATAATATTGGGTATATATTATTATTTATTATTTCTTTGATTTATCAAAGGGCGAGATCTATTCTGCTAGATCGACAGACCCGATATGTCGGGAAATAATATTAGTAATATGATGTGCTGATAATTATTAACGAAATCCATGTACTGGAGAGTCAGGATGATGATGCCCTCTTGATGAGCTCAAAAGGTTCACCGTGTCAAACCCTGCAGGTGGATTTGATCTAGCACGCTGAAAAAGGTTTAGTGGTACTAATCAAGGATCCAGAAGTTAATTAAGTAAAATTATTAGTAATTTAATTAATTAACGGGTATGCGCGATCTTAAACACGGGGGGATGGACGACTCGTAATATGTGGAGCCATATAAAAATATGGGGGTTGGTGAGGTGAGTTCAATTAAAATCCTTTAGTGGAATGGATCCTAATTAATGGATTGGGTTTGGATCCATTAGCAGGCCAAGAACCAAATCCTCCTCTTGGTCCCTGGCTTAGCCCTATATATACCCTATGAGATCAAGAAACCAAACCAATTGATCAAACCTAAGAGCCTAGGAAAAACCCTCCCCCTCTCCTTCTCTCTTCTTCTCTCGGCGCCGACTAGGAGAAGGGATTCCCCTTCGATTTCCTTGATTCCTCCTCAACCAAGCTTCGGCCAAGATCAAAGGATCAAGTTAGGAATCTCTTCTACCTTGTTTGAGACTTGGGAAAGGCAGAGGAGGCGCCGCGCCGGCGAGGTGAAGAAGGCGGCGCAAGGGTGTCTTGCGGCGGCGGCGTATGAAGGAAGAAGAAGGGGTATTTAGGTATTTTGTGGCTGAGAAGAGGGTTGTCCTTTGTCTTCTTCTCTTCTTCATCTTCCTCTGAAGGTGCACCGTTGATTCGGAGGGCTTGGAGCCAGCTCCGGTGGACGGCGGCGTAAAGAAAGGGAGGAGGTGTCGGTGGCGCAAACCCTAGGGTTTCGGGTTTGCGGCCGGATTGTAGAAGCGGTTTGGTGGGAGTTCTTGGTGATCTCAGATCGTGGTAGATCATCACCCACACGACGTCCGTGAAGAGAGGGTCATAAGGTAGAAGACTGCGAGGTGATTGGAGAGGTATAACTTTCCATAAGCTCCTTTGTATATCCTTATGTTGTGCATGTGTTGTGTGGATATGTCTCGTCATTTTATGTGTAAGAATTTCATGTTTTGCTTGCAAAATATATTTAATGAATTCTTAACTGGACCCCGACTATGAATACAAAAGTCGGCGATCAATTCGTCGCCTTTTCCGCGGTCGAATGGTCGAGCAAATCACGAAGCCGATTTTGGTAATTGGCTGAGTTGTGATTTGGATTATTCGATACGACACGAGATGGTTGATGGGAAACTGCTCTCCCTTCAGGTTAAAAATTTTAATCCGTAGGCGTGGAGAGGTTTCTTGGATCGACTAAGTATTCGCTTAGGAAACCCGCCAAGGAATAACCAACTATATGATGTCTCTGGTCCAATTGAGTTTGATGATGATGCAACAGAAGGTCCACCAAATTCAAATACATACGGCTCTCCATGAGAATACCAGTTGTAATAATCTGGAACAAACCCATACCTGGCGATATGAGTTTTCATTGTATCTTCATCATGGAAAGCTGTATTTCTACATTTGCGTTGATTACATGGACACATCAACTCTGTGTCATTCAAACACTCAAGATGACACTTTGCAAAGTTCACAAATTCTTCCACTCTAGCAAAAAATTCATCACGGATAAATCCATTATCTAACCTATTATACATCCATGCCTTGTTCGGATATATTGTATCTGAATTCAGATAAGACAATTTAATCAAACCACACATATTATGATCATATTAAAATTTGATATTGATGCTATACTAAGAAATTAATCTAATTAATCAAATTTGATCTAATTAATGAATCAATTAATCTAATTAATCAAACAATTAATCAACCAATTAATCTAATTATTCAAACATGATATAATTAATGAATCAATTAAACTAATTAATCAAACAATTAATCAACTAATTAATATAATTATCCAAACAATTAATCTAAAATTAATCAAACATGTTCTAATTAATGAGCATTCTTTTTAATCTAATTAATAAAACAATCAAACATCTTAATAATCAAATTATTCAAACAATTAATCCAAAATTAATCAAACAATTGATAAATTAATTACACAATTAATGAATTAACAAAGAAATTAATAATTAAATTAATTAACTGATTAATTAATTTATTAATTAAATAATATTTGCCCTTTTGCTGCAGCCGTCGGCCGCAGCAGGCGTCGCCGGCTACAGCAAGCGGCCGACGGCCATAGCTGGTGGCGGCGCCCGCAGCAAGCTGCGTGCGGCCGGGGTGGCCGCACGAGGTCGTGCCAAGGCTGAACAAGCCGCATCACCCCCGCCTGCCCGGAGAAGACCACACCGCCGGGAAACCACAAACCAACGAAGAAAATAGCGCAAATGTGGCTTAGGGAGCGTACCTGGGATCGGAGGAGGATTCGCCGAAGGAGAATCGCCGAGATCGTCGGAGAGGGGAGAGCTAAGGCTTTGACCGATCGCATGGCCGTGGGGGGGGGGGGGGGGGGGGACCTGGCGACGCATTTTTAACCTATTATTGCGACGGACAAGTTAATTGCGTCGCAATAGCAACGACTTTGACCAATTCCATCGCTATATTTAGGGGTTTGACCTGGCGCTCAAATGTAGCGACGGACAATAAAATAGTCTATCGCTATTCACTATTATTTTTGTAGTGGTTAGACATTCTAGGGATAATTTTTTAGATGAGTATGACAAGTTAAGGAGGCGGTTCTATTTTTTTTAAAAGAAATACAACAACTAAGATGAAAATATTTTTGGAAAATCATTAAATAATCTTTTGAAAATATTCTGTTGTTTGAAATTTTTTCCTTGGAAAAATTATCTTTGAAAAGCTTGGAAAAATAATTTTTGAACAGGCTTAGAAAAATTGTCTTTGAAATTTTTTTGAAAATTTTCAAGAAAACACTTTTGAAAATAGTTTCAAAACTTTTGATAATGATTTTTGAATAATGCCTTTGAAAAAGTATTTGAAAAATCCTTTAAAAATCTTTTGTAAATATTTTTTGTTTGAAATATTTTGAAAAATTTGCTTGAAAAAAATCCCACAAAAATTTTTTTTTGAAAAATGTATTGAAATTTTTTTTGAAAATATTTTTTGGTAGAACTTAGAAAATTTTCTTAGAAATATTTTAGAAAAAATACGTTATAAAAATTCTTGAAAAATATTTTTTTGAAAAATATATTGAAATTATATTGAAAAAATTTGTACATGGAAAATTCTTTGGAAATTGTTTTAAGTGTTAAAACCTTTGAAATTCTTCCTAAAATAGATCTGACACCTAATTTGTTCTCTATTTTTGATTATCTAAAAGGTCTTAAGTACAAGTTAGTTGTTATGAATGATTGTCATTTGCCTATACTATACCTAATTTTGATCAATAATAAAGGGGTGGGTAAAGGGTGTAAAGCATAGAAAATTTTAAAATCCAAAAATCATACAAATGCTTAAGAAAATAAACGTCATTACAACTATCAACATGCTATTATTGTTTTGCATATTTTTGTAATTTTAACCTAGATTGTCATTACATAAAAAATGAGGAGACTATTGGTGCAGTTAGCACTAATAGTCAAACGCAAGTTTTGATGTACGATAAAAAGTTAAAGTTAGATATTGTGGTTTCTAATCTATTTATCAAGTATGCAAGATTGAAAAACTTGAGAAGCCCTAACACTAGGCTAAAGTCCAATTAGGTCTACAGTACTTGATAACTAGTAGGAAGTACAGTTAGGTCCATGGAACCTAACAACTGATTGAAGATAAGATACGTTGATATCTAACAGGATGTCCAGTTGGATCTGCGGACCTGACAAATGATTGAAGTCTATATTGGACATCTGGCAAGAAGACCTAGTAGGTCAAGAAGTTAAGTAAAGTCTACAAATTATAAGTGGAGATAAGTCACTAGAGGATAAGATCAGTGAGTGGGACTTAAGCACTAGTCCAACTTAGATCCATTTCGGAAGTCTAAGTTGAGACCAAAACTAATACCTAGCCTTGGGAAGACAGGATCTAATTGCTCACAATAATATATATATATATATATATATTTGTTGTTGTGCTAACTCGTTAATACAGGCTTTAATATTCTGGACCAAGGTAGTCCAAGTGTGTGGAAGGGATCCAGGTGTATGGAATTGAGTCACCTCAAAGGCATAGAGGCCTGGGAGGGGATAATGTTTCGACGAGCAAACTCTCATTCATTATTGATTGAGCCGCTTCAATACAATAGAGGCACTTGGGATAGAGGTGCCTAGAAGGATAGAGACACCTGGATGTAGTTAAGTTGCGATTAGGCCAGATCTGGATCAAGTTTGACTCGAATAGAGTTGGCACAATGGAGATAAAGGCATCTAGATGTTCCTATAAATAAAGGGTTCACCAAGCTGCTTAAAATGAATGACTATAGAGGCTCTTGCGGTCTTTCTGCTACTTCATTTTCATGCTGCAATTGTACTACCACTCAACTACTCCTGACCAATGTCGGAAGATCGACACCAACACACGAGCGCATCTTGATTTCTACATTTGTGTTGGTAACTAATTTAATTTCTATGCAAATTTCTTATACTTGCAAATGAAAGTGTAGGGTGTTACACTTTCCTATTTTTGTATACTTGATTACTCTATCTGTAAAATATGACAAGTAATTTTAAAGATTAAATCAAGAAATAACCTTGTAGAATTTTATGAAAAATTTTTAGAAATTTTTCTAGATCCTTGGTGGAATTTATAGGTTATAATGGATAAATAAACGAATATAATTAGGTTATCCGATTTATTAAAGGAGAAGTTTAATATATATATATATATATATATATATATATATATTTATATATATTGATTAAAAACCTTATCTAGCTCGATTAAGATGCCGAAATCTCTTCTTCTTCCTTCTTCGTCCAACATCATGTTCTCGCCATCTCCACCGAGAACCAAGTGCCAAAGCCGGTTGTGATTCCCTCCTTCTGTTGGGACCTGGTGCATGTTGACATGGATGCGGATTCATAATTTCAAAATTAATTACGTGCAGCGGAAGGTTTAGCATAAATAATTTCTCTAAATCATTTAACCACACATCTAAGCATGCAATTTTATCTTGTGTAGACATGATCATATATTTGAAATTTTGCAGAAACATAAACTAATTTATGTATTACCTTGCGTAACTCAAAGGAAGGGACGAGATCCAACCGTAAGCGTCCCTTGGAAGCTCCGCCTCTATTCGCGTCCACGCCGACTATCTTCGGGATGACTTCGCAAAGCCACGAGTTTCATGTTCTCGAGAACTACTAGATTCTCTGAGAACGCGACGAGAAAAACCAAGAGAGAAGTCGGAAGACTAACCACAAAAGGATAGCCGGAATCAAAATTCCGGCGAAGCAAAAGAAGAGGCTTGCAGCAAAAGGATCCTTGCGGCAAACTCTAATTCCGGCAGCACCTTCTTCCGGCCAAGAGATGGCCGGAGCTTCCTTCTCCAGCAGTAGGTGGTGGTCGGCAGGTGCTCCTTATTGGGGCTGGTTGGCGCACGGCAAGAAGGGGAGAAGAGAAGGAGAGAAAGAGAGGGAGAGAGCATATGTCTTCATCTCTACGATTATCACCCAAGCCTTGCCTTGGGTCCTTTATATAGTGGCCTCTCAACCATCAAGCCACTCAAATATGGAATAACTTATTCCATCATGCCAAGTTTCATTTTATATCATGGTTAAAATCATATTTTAATTCATGATAAAAAATCAATCAAGTCTCTTCTCTCCTATGGAATAAATTTCCTTATCATGGTAAATCAATCCATGATTGATTTTATAAAATAAACCAATCCATGGTTCATTTTAATTTCCATGAAAAATAAACCAAACCTTGGTTTATTATATAAAAATTTATATCATCCATAATTCTATAAAACAAACCACATTTGGTTTATTTTATAAATTGAACGAAAAACTTGGTTCTCTCCCTTTGTTGTGGCCGGCCATGCAAAGAGGATGGAGGCCCTCTTTGGTCGGCCCATCCATGCCAAGCCCCAATGAATTAAACTTATTTAATTCATCTATTAAGTCTTCAAAAGACTTAGCCATTTTACACTTCCGATGCGTCTCTGAAAAATTCAGATTCGACTTATCGTTTGGCTCAACCAAACTTAATCTCTCTTGATTGGAAAATTCAATTTTCAACTCGTTTTAAATCCCTCAGATTACTCGTAGTGCGTGTGACTAAATAGGCTTTCGATTTATGTTGGCCATCTATAATTAATCAATTATAGAACGATCATGAGTGGTACCTAGTAGTACATCATGATCCCCAATTAATCGAAAGATCAACGGTTGACCTCAGAAATAATTCTGAAATCCTTCAGCAGCTATAATGAATCGTGCCCCATTCCCTTCACCATCTTATACCCACTTGATTCAGGACATGGTCTATGCGTGTCAGTCCCCACTAGGCTGACTACGTCACACCTAGCCCAAATAACGTTTTCTCGTCCTACGGATTCTAATTACTCTCATGTATTTAAGAGATTCATACTCTGAACATGTCATGCTCTGGCCAGAGGCTTCAAGTTACAATCCGACGATAGGCCTCGGGTATACATCTCCTAGCAAGGAGTGGTGAATCCTTTGTAGGCTGTTCAAACATCTTCGGGCACTTCGGCTTATACCCAATCATCCTAGGTCCACACCTCCTTGGAGATGCTTGCTTATAATGTCAAAGTATAAGTCTCCATGACCAAGATGACTTGAACACCACAAGTCAAAGGAACATCGCAGTTAAGCTGCAGTAAGAACTTCATTGACATATCTATATGTAGACTATCATATGAAGTTTTACAACCAGTCACTCTAATGAACTAGTTCCCTTAACTAGCATTCATGTTTATCTCCGGACATCTCAATGTCACCAGCCAGTGAGAATCAGCTGATTAGAGAATAACCATGCTAGTCTCAACAGAATTGATAGTGTCCGTATTTATCAATTCATCGACTAGGGATAATTTCAATACTTCACAATTGCACATGTAGAGATAATCACTAGTTGTGAATTCATCACAAATTCTCTCATGCTGTGAATTGTATTGAGGACATTCAGTAAATGAGTTTAAGATCTCAATCAAATACACAAACATGTATACTCAAATAGTGAATATTCATTTATTAGAATAAATGATTACAATCATAAGGCGATTGCCTTAGGACACTTCTCTCATATCACTAACACCTTCCCACTTGGCCTAATGCCAATCGCTACTGTAACGCCCGCTTTTTTTTCCCGTAAAGCGGCGTTACGTTAACATACATAGGGGCATGTGAACATTGTAAGGCAGCGGAATACTTAATACTTACACATACATGCACCTATCTATTTTTTTCCTATCATGGTGACATGGAACTTATCATATCAACATCATACTTACCATCATGTCATAATGTCACATAGTCATCCATTAGGCACATAAGTAGCAAACGTAAGTTGTTCTAGACAACACCATCATAAGGTTAACATAAAACTTGTAATTATATCTTTCCTTGGCCAAGTCACTACCACACACTCATTTGTGCCTCTCCTGCTGCTTCCTTAGTATCCTCTTGCTTGATCTGCGGTATAAAAAAAGTAAGACTATAAGCACATAGGCTTAGTAAGACCCTTTTCTACTAACTAAAACCATTCGTCATTTAAACATAAGCACACGAACATTAACATCACTAGGTGCTTAACATAAAACATAAGCATATAAAATTCACTTAGCATGACATAGTTCTTAACATAGAACATGAGCATAAAGCATATAACATTTTCTATTATGGCATAGTTCCTTAACATCAATCATAATCATAAACCCTTTTCTATCATGGCATACTTCTTAACATCAAACATAAACATAAAGCATTTTTCTATCATGGCATAATTCTTAACATCAAACATAAACTTAAAACATTTTTCTATCATGGCATAATTCTTAACATAAGCATAAACATAAACCTTTTCTATCATGGCATAATGCATAACATGAATGAATGCATGAGTCAAAATGCATATACATAAGGATGCTTAATTTTAAAATCATACTTTTAGATACTTAAACAAAATCATAACATCATTGGGGTCCCCGGCTTGTACCACATTCATACATCATATGCGCGCATCCCTAAGTAAATACGAGGTAGCTAGTCTCGACCTACTAGGGTAAGGACAGCATCATCGGTAGTCCCCGAACCGTGGACAGCTTCATCGGTAGTCCAGAACCGTGGACCTTACCTAGGTCCGGTACAAGCCCATTCATAAAATAAAATACTTTCACATACTTCTTTATTCATAAATATACATAGCATAATCATTCATTCTTAATACCTAACATCATCATTATGCCTTGAAGGCATGAACCTTATCTTCGTTCATCATTTTCATTCCATATCATCATTATGCCTCGAAGGCATGAACTTTAACTTCATTCATCATTTTTAGTCAAAAACATGACATGCATACATAATCATGTCCTAATGTATAAATGTAACGCCCGCTTTTTCCCACACCTTAAGGTGTGGCGAGGAATGTGTCGTTACGCTAAACATACATGTACGTATAAAACATCTTAATGCAGCGGAATAATTTTTTTTCTTTATACACATGCGTTTTACCATGCAACTAATACTTGAACATGTATACATGCCTAAACTTGTCATCCATGAACCTAGTGTCATTGGACTTAGCATATTAACGACATGCATGGCATCATGATCTAACCATTCCATAGCTTATTCATAATCATCATAAGTAGCAGTAACTTATCCATAACCATAGCATCATGAGTCTTAAGCCGTTCATTTGGCATAACCATTATAAACATAGCATAAAATTTAAGGAGGCATTTTCAAAACCCAAGACATGCAATATGTGTAAATAAAAGGATCCTTTGCCAAGTCACCGCCACACACACACATGCTCTTGCCTCTCCTGCTGCTTCCCTTAGTAACCTCTTGCTTGATCTGCGGTACGAGGAAAATAAGACTATAAGCACACAGGCTTAGTAAGACCCTTTCCTACACACTAAAACCATACGTCACTTAAACATAAACATGTCAAGTATCTGACATACATAATTCTGAACATAAAACATAAGCATAATCTTGGCGTAAGTCGTAAGCATATGAACAACTAATCATAGCATGATTCATAACATAAACATAAGTCTACAACATACTTAGCATAGCATAATTCTTAACGTACATGAGCATGAAACATACTTATTCATGGCATAATTCTTAGCATACATGAATATGAAACCTACTTATTCATGACATAATTCTTAGCATACATGAATATGAAACATACTTATTCATGACATAATTCTTAGCATACATGCACATGAAACATACTTATTCATAGCATAATTCTTAGCATACATGAATATACAATATACTTACCCTGACGTGATGCATAACATGAATGTATGCATGAGTCAAATGCATTTACTACATAAGGATGCTTAATTTTTCAAAATCGTACTTTTAAATGCATAACATAAACATAACATCATTGGGGTCCCCGGCTTGTACCACATACATACACCATAAGCGCGCATCCCTAAGTAAATACGAGGTAGCGAGCCCCGATCTAATAGGGTAGGAACAGCTACGGTAGTTCCAAACACCGGGGCGTTCTTAAGGTACTCATCCCTGTTGGACAGCTTCGGTAGTCCCAGAACCGTGGACAGCTTCGGTAGTCCAGAACCGGGGCGTTCTGAAGGTGCCCATCCCTTGGACCCTTACTTTGGTCCGGTACAAGCCCATTCATAAAAATAAAATAATTATGCATTCTTCATCATTCATACTTGTCATTCATACTTATCATTCATACTTATGCCGTATCATCGTTATGCCTTCATCATTCATACTTATCATTCATACTTAAGGCATAACCATCATCTTCATTCATACTTATCATTCTTTATTTATAAAATAGAACATGCATGCATAATCATGGTTCTGGACATAAACATTCTCTTGGTTCATAAAGCTCGCATGATCATGGCACATAATAAACATGCAATTCATACATGATACATTTCATCTAGCATACATACTCCTACATCAATTACATATATTCATGGTATATGATCTAAATATTCATGAGTAAAACATAACATAAAATCTAACATACAAGGTCATGTTACATCACACACATAAACTAAAATTTCAGTGATATAAAGATCCTTACATCCTGCTTAACTATGTACTAACCTCATGGTAACTTTTAAACATGCATCCTTGAGACCCTAACCCAATCCAAACCCTAGGTTTGGGTCTTGGCCGAAACCTTAAGAGAACATGGGTCCATAGAAAATTTGCCTAGGTCATGATTAACATCCCATACCTTATCTATCATGCCATGGAAAACCATTTGAACCCTTGATTGACTTAACCCTAAGTCCTAGGCCTAACTCATATGTTGGCCGAAACCCTAAAAGGGTAACAAGCCCATAGGAAAATTTATATAAACCACCATTATTACCCATAAGATATCATAGGAAACATACTAATCATGCTTGGAAAGGTTGGAGTTTACCCTAGCCCTTTAACCTTGATATGGCCGAAAACCCTAGGGGGTTTTAGGATGCTACAAAACTTTCAAAAATCATACTTTTATGCTTAACCTATCATGAGTAAACATTTGCAACAAAAGAGGAGATCTTTAACATGATTTTTAGCCCAAAACATGGCTTGGCCGAAACCTTCACAAGTCCTAACTTTTGATGTTTCAACATCTCATGCCAATAAGAACTTAGATCATGACAAATAACTTAGAAGCTATCATACCACAGGTGAGGGGGTCTTACCTTCCCTTATCTTGGATTAAATCCTTGGATAAAGAAATAGAAAGAACCTTCTTGACTCCAAACTTCTCCTTAGCCCTTGTAGTCTTGTAGAGGGCCTTAGATCTTCAAGATGAAGTTCCCTTGTGAAACTTTTCCAATGGAAAAGGGGGCTTGTAGTTTCGGCTAGGAGGGGAGGAAGAAGAAGGGGAGAGCAAAATGAGTTGATGGAAGAAGAGAGGAGAAATGTAACTCCTTCTCTTATGCTTTTATGCACATTAAGGAAGGTAAGTGAAGAGTCATGGTGTCTCCTTCCTTGATGACTCTTCATTCTCTCCCAAGCCTTAACTAAAATCCACTTCATTCCCTCATAACACTCCCTTGCTAGGTGAATTGGTTGGTGCATGCATGGTGGTCCAAGAGGTCCAAGGTTCAATCCTTGGTGCATGCACTTTATTTCTATTTAATTTTTATTTATTTTTCCTTATTTCCAAAAATTCCCCTAAACTTCATCCATAATCATGCTAATATTCCTAATTAAAATCCATTTATTTTTATATTAAGTTCTACCTAAAATCTACCAATAATTATGGTACTAGAAAGCCCATATAAGGCCCATTAGTATTTAGATTCTCAATTTAAATGAGATAATCATGGATTTCTAGGCTAAGATTCATGCTAATATTTCGAGGTCCTTCGAAAAATTATCTAGACATGCTCAATATTTTAAAGAAAATATTAATAAAATTTTTCGGGTCGTTACAATCCCCCATACCTCTTGAAAGTTCGTCCTCGAACTTAGAATAACTCCGGGTATTTGCGTCTCATCTCGTCCTCGCGTTCCCAGGTAGCTTCCTCGAACCTTTGACTTTGCCATAGGACCTTAACTAAGGGTACCTCCTTGTTCCTTAGCTGCTTGACTTCCCGATCCATGATCTGGATAGGTCGACTTTCATAACTTAGGTCTTCCTGAACTTGTACTGTCTGGGGCTCAATCACTTTATCCTTATCTGGAATACACTTCTTGAGCATTGACACATGGAACACGTTATGAATAGCTGCCATCTCCTGAGGCAGCTCCAGTTCATATGCCACCTTGCCAACTCTTTTCAGGATCAGGTACGATCCCACATATCGCGGACTCAGTTTCCCTTTCTTCCCGAATCTCGTTACCCCTTTCATAGGAGCCACTTTGAGGAACACCCAATCTCCAACATTAAATTCCAGTGGTCTACGCCGGACATCTGCATAACTCTTCTGCCGCTCTGAGCAGCTTCTATCCGTTGTCGAATGTTCTGTATAGCTCGGGTGGTGCTGTCGATAACATCCGTGCTGAGTCCCATTTCCTTCTTTTCACCACCTTCATACCAACAGATCGGAGACCTACATCTCCTCCCATATAAGGCTTCATAAGGTGCCATCCCGATAGTAGCTTGGTAGCTATTATTGTAAGCGAATTCCGCTAAACATAGATATCGGCACCAGCTTCCTTTGAAATCCAAGGCACAAGCTCGCAACATGTCCTCTAGTACTTGATTCACTCGTTCAGTTTGCCCGTCAGTCTGAGGGTGAAAGGCGGTGCTGAATCGTAGTTTAGTGCCCAGAGACCTCTGAACACACTCCCAAAAATGCGAGGTAAAGCTACCATCCCTATCTGATATGATGGTCTTGGTAACTCCATGAAGTCTGATTATCTCCTTAGCATATAATTGGGCTAGTGTCATCAATAACTCCATGGTATAATTATATGCATATGTCATAATTATATATACTTATTTTAAATATGGGTAAACCTAACAATAGTAGGCTTCTGAAATATTAATTCTCAACCTGAGTCACGCATTATATTAGTTGTATGGTTATTATAGAATAGGTGGGATCCTATTTATTGTAAGGTAATCTTATATATTATATATAGGATAACGGTGCAATATTTGTTGATAATGCTAATATATATATATATTATAATGGACCCATAATCTATAATAGGTGTTAATATAATTTTGGACTCTACCCTATGCATCCCAACCTAAGTTATACCGTATGACTTATACCACTAATTATATCAGTATTAGTACCATGGAACTAATGCTATATGCTATCCTAGGTGAGGGTGTTAAAATCTTGTGAATGTAGGCTATCGGAAAATTTCCTACGTGTGACTATACTATGGGTTATACATAATAGCATAAATTATAGTTATAGATATAATACCTATAATTGCTTATGGGAAAATATGCGTAGGTGATAACTCATAGGTTGGAAGGATACAGGTCAACCTGTATGTAGTCTCCTATCAAGAACCTATATGATCGGTAAATTAGTATAGTCATATTTATACTAATTCTTATATTAGTACACCCTCTCATATTATTATCATTTGCTTGATGTAATATAATACAATTATATTATACGATTGGTAACTCATATAATGTACAGGTTATATAACATTTCGTTAACACTAAGTTCACCTTATTTACTAACATTATGATGGTGCTCAATTCATACCATGTTTATAAACATAAGGTTGAGTCACACTCATGACTAATTGTATTATGACTAACTTAGACCTTATTGGTTCACAAAACTAACCGAACTCAATGAAATAGATGAGTTGCCATCACGCCCATAATGAAGAATATCATGGCAGTAGCTATCACTCCCTCGTTCATCTCCCCTTGGCCTGCCTCAGGATCTTCTACCGTTTCCATCGGATCCTCTTCTTCTATCTCGGGAACCTCCTCGGCCACTTCGGGGTCTTCCTCAAACATCCCGGGGTTTTCCTCAAACATCTCGAGCATCTCGGGATCTTCCTCAAGCATCTCGGGATCTTCCTCGATCATCGGGTCTTCCTCAAACATCTCGAGCATCTCGGGATCTTCCTCAATCATCTCGGGATCCTCCTCATACATCTCGGGACCCTCCTCGTACATCTCGGGATCCTCCTCGTACATCTCGGGATCTTCCTCAGAGTCCCCCAGATCCTCCGGAAACCCATGATGAAGAAGTTGCCTACATAATTCCGTATATGAGATACGACATCCATGCTGCCCCCAGATCTGATAAGCAACCTCTCTCTCATGATTGGGCAATGAACGAAGCAGAGCTCCAATCCTATGATCATCCATGATTGGAAACCCTTCCTGCTCGAGTTTCCTGAATAGCCGATCCAACTTCCCCATATTGCCTTGGATCCCAAGGACCGGACTATACTCCACCTCTTCTATTTGCTCCAGCAGCTCACGACTCCGCCCATGGTAATGACTCATGGTGCCAATCTCATGCAACATCTGGAATTGAAGAAAAAACAACACTGTCAGTACAGAACTGACAAAAACTAGAACAGAACTAGTTTTTTTTTCAATTCACAGATATATACAGAGAAAAGCACACCAGATAAACTCAGTTTCCTTTACCCTAATAATTACAATAATTCATTTTTTTTCTATCCCTACCCGCATATCCAATCCTAAAGTATTTGATTTTTTTCCTAAATAAAATAAAAGAAAGTATCGTTCATGTTCACATATCTTACAAGTGCTTTCCATTATCTATCATAAGACATCATTCATACTTGCATATTCCAGAAACATAACATATTCTAAAAGTACTTATTATCATAAAATCTGCAGAGGGGTACTTACTTGGAAGCTGCAGGAAGAAGCTTGATTTGTGTGTAGGGAGATGGCAACGGCTCTGATACCAACCTGTAACGCCCGCCCTTTTCCCACACCTTAAGGTGTGGCGAGGAAGGTGTCGTTACGCTAAACATACATGTACGTATAAAACATCTTAATGCAGGGGATAATTTTTTTCTTTATACACATACGTTTTACTATGAAACTAATACTTNAGATAGTGCCTCCATATCTTAAGAGTGAAAACCACAGCGGCTAATTCCAGATCATGGGTGGGGTAATTCTGTTCATGTTCTTTAAGTTGCCTCGAGGCGTAGGCAATGACTTTACCATTCTGCATAAGCACCGCTCCAAGTCCCAATCGGGAGGCATCGCTATACATGTCGAAGCCCTGGTTACTTTCCCGAAGGGCAAGAATTGGAGTACTTGTAAGTCTCCTTTTTAGCTCCAAAAAACTCCTTTAGCAATTTTCTGTCCATACATATTTCTTATTCTGCCGGGTGAGAGCTGTTAGAGGGGCGGCAATTCTTGCGAAGTCTTCCACAAATTTCCGATAATAGACCGCCAGCCCAAGAAAACTTCTGATTTCGCTGGCGTTCCTCGGCCGGCCCCAGTTATTCACAGCTTCAATATTTGTTGGGTCTACTATGACCCCATCTTTGGAAATAATATGCCCCAAAAAGCCCACTTGGTCAAGCCAGAACTCACATTTAGAGAACTTGGCGTACAGTTGTTTCTCCCGCAGAGTCTGGAGTACTATCCTCAGATGGTTGGCGTGCTCTTCTTGGTCTCTCGAATAAATAAGGATATCATCGATGAAGACGATCACAAATTTGTCAAGAAAAGACGAGAATACCCGATTCATAAGGTCCATAAACATCGCAGGAGCATTGGTCACGCCGAAGGGCATGACAACAAACTCAAAATGCCCGTACCTTGTTCGGAAGGCCGTCTTCGGGATATCATCCGGTTTTACTTTGACTTGATGATAACCAGACCTCAAATCGATTTTCGAGAACACGGTAGCTCCTTTTAGTTGGTCAAACAGGTCATCTATCCTCGGAAGTGTTAGTGATATGAGAGAAGTGTCCTAAGGCAATCGCCTTATGATTGTAAATATTCATTTTAATAAATGATAATTCACTATTTGAGTATATGTTTGTGTATTTGATTGGGATCTTAAACTCATCTACTGAATGTCCGCAATACAATTCACAGCATAAGAGAATTTGTGATGGGATCACAACCAGTGATTATCTCTAAATGTGCAATTGTGAAGTATTGAAAATATCCCTAGTCGATGAATTGATAAAAACGGACATTATCAATTCTGTTGAGACTAGCATGGGTTATTCTCTAATCAGCTGATTCTCATTGGCTGGTGACATTGGGATGTCCGGAGATAAACATGGATGCTAGTTAAGGGAACTAGTTCATTGGAGTGACTAGCTGTAAAACTTCATATGGTAATCTATATAGATATGTCAATGAAGTTCTTACTACAGCTTAAGTGCGATGTTCCTTTGACTTGTGGTGTTCAAGTCATCTTGGTCATGGAGACTTATACTTTAACATCTTAAGCAAGCATCTCCTAGGAGGTGTGGGCCCAGGATGATTGGGTATAAGCTGAAGTACTCGAAGATGTTTGAGCAGCCTATAAAGGATTCACCACTCCTTGCGAGGAGATGTATACCCAGGCCTATCGTCAGATTGTTACTCAAAGCCTCTGGCCAGAGCATATCATGTTTAGAGTGCGAGTCTCTTAAATACATGAGAGTAATTAGAAATCCAAAGGACGAGAAAGACACTACTTGGGCTAGGTGTGACGTAGTCAGCCTAGTGGGGACTGACACAAATAGACCGTGTCCTGAACCAAGTGGGTATAAGATGGTGAAGGGAATGGGGCACGATTCATTAGAGTTGCTGAAGGGTTTCGGAATTACTTCTGAGTTCAAACCGTTGATCTTTCGATTAATTGGGGGTCATGATGTACTACTAGGTGCCACTCATGACCGTTCTATAATTGGTTAATTATAGATGGCCAACATAAATCGAAAGCCTATTTAGTCACACGCACTACGAGTAATCCAAGGGATTTAAAACGAGTTGAAAATTGGATTTTCCAATCAAGAGAAATAAGTCGAATCTGAGTTAATCAGAGGCGCAACGGAAACTTAAAATGGCTAAGTCTTTTGAAGGCTTGTTGGGCGAATTAAATGAGTTTAATTCGCGATCGGTTCGGCTCGGTTTGGCCAACCAAAGAGGGTGATAACCCCCTTTGGTTTGGCCGGCCACAACAAGGGGAAGAAACCAATTTATTTGGTTTAATTAATAAAATAAATCTAGCGCGATTTGTTTTATAAATTATGGATAAATAAATTTGTATAAAGAAATTTATATAAATAAATTTATAGAAATTTATTCTTTTTATGGAAATTAAAATGATCCATGGAATGGTTTATTTTAATTTTATAAAATCAATTATGAATTGATTTTTTCATAATAAGAAAGTTTATAAATTTCTTATAAAATTTATTCCATAATTAAAGGAGAGAAGAACTTGTTTTATTATAAAGTTAGTTATAATAAAACTAGGCATAACGGAATAAGTCATAAGAAATTTTATAAGATAAAATTCTTATGATAACTAATTCCGTTAATTCCGTTAAAAGAGAGACTTGGTAAGGGAGAGGCCACTATATAAAGGAACCAAAGGCAAGCCTTGAATTCCTAATCGATATAGAGCTATCAAGAGATTAACTCTCTCCCTCTCTCTCTTTTATTCTCTCTTCTTTCTTCCCCTTAGGGCCGGCGCCCCTTAGGGCATCCTAGGGCCGGCGCCCTCCTTGAGAGCTAGGGCCGGCGCACCTCCAACCTTTGGTTGCCATGAGCCATCAAGAAGAAGGAGAAGCCAACCAAGAAGAAGAAGAAGCGGATCACATCTCCTTCCTTCCTGGAATTTAGATTCCGATTCTTGGTGGTTAGTTTCCTTTCTTTTCTCTTGATCTTCTAGTTGTGCTTTAGAGAATCTAGTAGTTCTCGTCGGCACAAAACTCGTGACTTTGCGAAGTCATCCCGAAGAGAACTCGGCGTGGACGCGAATAGAGGCGGAGCTTCCAAGGGACGCTATGGTTGGATCTCGTCCCTTTTCTTCGAGTTACGCGAGGTACAAAGTAAATTAGTTTACTTTTCCGCAATGTTTTAATTTATGATTACGTCCACACATCATAAGGTCGCATGCTAGATACGTGGTTAAAATAATTTGTAAAATTATTTTATGCTAATTCTTCCGCTGCACGTAAAATTTTAAAAATATTACGAACCCGTATCCATGTCAACATGCACCCGGTCCCAACAGGAAGGGGTGTAACGCTCGTTTTTTTTTTCTTTTCATAAAGCGGCGTTACGTTAACATACTTAGGCCATGTAGACATCCTAATGCAGCGGAAACCTTTAAACTTACACCTACATGCACTTACTACCATTCCTAGCATCATAACATGGGAACTTGGCATATTAACGTTATACTTAGCATCATATCATGTCATACTTAGCATCATGTCATACTTAGTATCATATCATGTCATACTTTAGCATCATGTCATAGAGTCACATTCAAGTGCTTAATAGTAAAGGTAGAGTTCTATCATAAGACAAGCAACCATATTGCTCCTTGGCCAAGTCACTATCACACACATTCTTTGATGCCCTCCTGCTGCTTCCTTACTGTCCCCTTACGTGATCTGCGGTATAAGGATATAAGACTATAAGAACACAGACTTAGTAAGACTCTTTCCTACTCACTAAAACCATTCATCATTTAATCATGAGCATATAAGACATTAACATACTTAGTGCCTTACTTAGAACATAAACTTTTCCATCACTTAGCATACATTCGTCATGGCATGAACATAACTCAAACACATTCGTAGCATGGCATAACATAACCATAAAAACATTCATGGCGTGGCATAATACTTGACATAGACATCAACATCGTAAACATTTATAGCATGGCATAATACTTGGCATAGACATAATCATAATCAACATAACCTCATAAACATTCTTAGCATGAACCTAAATAAAATCATGGCATTCCAACTTAGCATAAACATAATTAAATCATGGCAACCTAAACTAGCATGAACATAAATAAAATCATGACATTCTAACTTAGCATAAACATAAATAAATCATGACATCCTAAACTAGCATGAACATAAATAAAATCATGGCATTCTAACTTAGCATAAACATAAATAAATCATGGCATCCTAAACTAGCATGAACATAAATAAAATCATGGCATTCTAACTTAGCATAAACATAAATAAATCATGGCATCCTAAACTAGCATGAACATAAATAAAATCATGGCATCCTAAATTAGCATAAACATAATTAAATCATGGCGTTCTTACTTAACATAACCACAATTAAAGCATGGCATCATAAATTAACATAAACACAATTAAATCATGGCATCATATATTTGCATGAATATACATAAAATCATTTGCATAAACATACCTTGCATAAACTTACTTTGCATAACATTCTTATCATAAATATAATGCATAACATGGATGGATGCATGTGGCAATTGCATATATATATAAGGATGCTTAATCTTGAAAAACATGCTTTTAAATACTTTAACATAATCATAACATTCATTGGACCCTGGCTTGTACCACATTCATTCATCATATGCGCGCATCCCTAAATAAATACAAGGTAGCTAATCTCGACCTACTAGGGTAAGGACAGCTTCATCGATAGTCCCGAACCGTAAGGACAGCTTCATCGGTAGTCCCGAACCGTGGATAGCTTCATCGGTAGTCCAGAACCGTGGACCTTACTTAGGTCCGGTACAAGCCCATAAAATAAAATAAAATGCTTTCTCATGCTTTCTCATTCATCATCATTCATAGCATATTCATTCATTCATCATACTTAACATCATCGTTATGCCTTAAAGGCATCATCATTCATAGCATATTCATTCATTCATCATACTTAAACTTCATTCATCATTTTCATTCTTAGACATGGCATATGTACACATCATTCATAAAGCATGGCATACATACAAATTATTCATATAACATGGCATACATACATATCATTCATAAAACATGGCATACATACATATCATTCATAAATCATGGCACATGTCTAAACATTTTATGACCTAACATATATTTCATGACATATAAACTAAGGGTTTGGTTAACATAGAATTCTTCCACCTTACTTAACATACATCTTAATAACCTATACCCAAGCATCTTGGTAGGTTTAACCCAACCCTAGCCCTAGGTTAGGTACTTGGCCGAAAGCCCCAAGGAAACCCTAGGTCCATGAAACTTCATCTAACTTCCCAAACAACATCTCCTACATTCATACTAGGCCATAGGAAATATTTGAGTTCATACTTAAGACCAACCCCTAATCCTTTAACCCTATTCTTGCTCTTGGCCGAAACTTCAAGGCCATGGGGGCATGGAGAAATTCCATTAAAACCCCAAATCAATTGCTCAAACACCAACCATACCTTACCATAGGGCCATTGGGGTCCTTACTTGAAATAAGTCCTAACTTTCCACCCTATTAGGGTACTTGGCCGAAACCTATAGGGTCTCTAGGCCATGTGAAACATTCACATAAACACCCTCCATCTCCCTTATATCATGACAAAACATAAAACATATACTTGAAGTTTTAAACCCCACCCTACACATGGGTTCTTGATGTTGGCTGAAACCCTAGGGTATCCTAGGGTATCCCAAAAATTCCCAAAAATTATATTTAATCTCTAAACATCATGAGAGAACATTAAACAACATTATCAAGATTTTTGGCATAATTATAGACCTTAAAATCATGGTGGCCGAAACCCACAAGCCTAAGGTTCTTGGTTTTCTTTTCTTTCAACATCAAATCCAAAAACTAACCAATATATCATGCTAAAAATCATGGAAATCATAAGGAACTATTATACCACAGGTGAGGGAGTCTTACCTTGGTTGATCTTGATTTTTAAACCTTAAAAGAGAGAAGGATGGAAATCTTGTTGCCTCTTGACCACCCTTAGCCCTTGTACTCTTGTGGAGACCTTAGATCTTGGAGATGAAGCCTTGGTGGAAGTTTTTCCAAGGGAGAACTCCTCCTTGGAGTTTCGGCTAGAATGAGGAGGGAGGAGGGGAGCAAATGCAATTGATGGAAGGAAGAAAGAAACTCCCAAACCCCCCCTCTTTATCACCCATTAAGGAGGTAAATGAAGAGTCTCTCCATGACCCTTCATCTTCTTCTAAGCCTTAACCAATCTCCATCTCATTCTCTTATAACATTCCCTTGCTAGATGAGTTGGTTAAAGCATACATGGTTGTACAAGAGGTCCAAGGTTCAATCCTTGGCCTATGCACCTTATTTTTATTTTATTTTTCCTTTTTATTTTCTATTATTTTCCCAAAATTCTGAAAATTCTTTAAAAATTCCCCCATAATTATGTTAATATTTCTCATTAAAATTTCTTTATATTTCTATAAATTTTTTATCTAAAATCTACCAATAATTATGGTACTAAAAAGCCCATATAAGACCTATTAGTGCCCTTTTTCCCAATTTAAATGAGAAAACATGGATTTTCTAGGCCAAAGTTCGCATTAATATTTCTAGGTCCCTTGGAAAATTATCTAGACATGCTTAATATTTTAAGAAAATATTAAGAGAATTTTCCGGGTCGTTACAAGGGGATACCTGTTCTTGATCGTTACATTATTCAGTGCCCGATAATCTATGCACATCCGCATAGACCCGTCTTTCTTCTTCACAAACAGTACTGGAGCTCCTCATGGGGAATGACTAGGGCGAATAAATCCCTTATCGAGCAACTCTTGTAGCTGTTCTTGAAGTTCTTTGAATTCAACCGGCACCATACGGTAGGGTGCCTTGGAGATCGGGTTAGTACCAGGAACTAATTCGATCTCGAATTCCACCTCTCTGTCAGGAGCTAACCCCGGTAACTCATCCGGGAATACCTTTGGGTACTCGCATACCACTCTGACATCTTCCAACTTCTGATCCTTTGTTTGACTTACATCCACCACATGTGCTAGAAAACCAGTATATCCCTTGTCTAACATCTTCCGTGCTTTGAGAGTCGATAAGAATTTCTCGGCCCTTTTCCTTGGCTCCTTGATAAATTCAAACGTAGACTCGGCCTCGGGTTGAAAGACCACCCTTCATTTACGGCACTCGACAGAAGCACCGTATTTGCTAAGAAAATCCATTCCCATTATAACATCATAGTTCGGCATGTCAAGTACTATGAGATCGCAGTAGAGTTCTCTTCCCGCAATTCCGACTGGTACCGCACGCAGCACGTGAGTAGATGTCATTATTTCTCCCGAAGGCAGGGTTGTTAAGAACTTGCAGATTAAAACTTGTGGAGACATATCTATCTTCTTAGTACAGAATGTAGAGATGAATGAGTGCGTTGCCCCAGTATCAAATAATACGGTAGCATGCTGACTATAAATAAGGATCTAACCTGTAACCACCGTTGAAGCATTCACAGCATCCTCCTTAGTAATAGAAAACACCCTGGCATCCGCCATAGTTGGTGGGGCCTCCAATCTCTCTAGGCTCATCAGGGTACCCTCCGGCTCCGCTTGCATATAATGTAGTTTCGCGGGTGCACCCTGGTATTGAACGAGCTATTGTGGAGGTGTCTTCTTGGTAGGGCAGTAAGAGGCCATGTGCCCTTCTACTCCGCAGATGAAGCACCGGTTCGTACCTCTGCGGCATTCCCCGGGGTGCATTTTCCCGCATGTAGCACATAGGGGAAACCGGGACTGTTTATTTGCTAGGCCCCCTTGGGGGTTGTTCAATGGCTGCCGTTTACGCCCTAGTTCCCTTTCCAATTAGCGTTGGTACCCTGAGGTTTCTGCCCCCCTGAGTGTTAACAAAAGGAAGGAATATTAGGGATAATGAAAAGTAATGAATCGAGAATCCCGGAGTGAACTTAATTCTTACTTTCATTTAATGCCTTCCTTTGTTGGTTGATATTGTTCAGGTAATGTTCGGTGAGTAGGGCACTACTAAATAGCTCCTCTGCAGTCTGCGGTCTATTAACTCCGCCGGCCACATTCAGAGCTATTTCGGGCCGCAACATCTTCAACATAAGTTGGACCCTTTCTTTCTCAGTGCGAACCAGCTCAGGGGATAAACGAGCCAATCGGTTAAATTTCTTTACAGCTTCATTGACCGAGAGGTTGCCCTGTCGGAATTTCGTGAACTCGTCGTAATGTTTGTTTGTGACACGCATATTGAAGAACTCTTCAAAGAACTCTGATTCGAAATCCGACCACGTCATCTGGTTCACCTGTCTCTTGGCCTTGACCCGTTCCCACTACATTCTGGCATCCCCAGAAAGGCAGAATGATGCACAATTGATCTTCTCATGTTCTGGCCAATCCAGCAGCTCCATGGTACTCTCCACGGTCTTGAACCATGCTTAAGCGTCCCACGGTTCACCGACACTCGAGAAATTTTCTGGCTTCAGCCTCAATCACTGGATCAGGTAAGCATCTTGTCGTGCTACAGTGGTCAAGCCTGACGGAGGAGTTTGCATAACCGTAGGCGCGACAGGTACAACAGTCTTGTTCGCCGGGGGAGTAGTAGAATTTTCTTGTTGATTAATTAGGGTATTAATGGTTTGCTGCTGTTCGGTGACTTGACGCTGGAGTTGGGTCACCAATTGCATCAGGTCAGGTGAGGGAGTAGTCTCATTAAGTCTGTTACTCTGCCTTCTAGCCATGCTTTCCTTCATAAAGGACAAGCATGGATAATATGAGTTATTGTTATACCTACCCCATATTAAATTCTAAATTATTTGATTCCTCATAAATAAAATTAAAGAAGTATGGTTCATGTTCACATATCTTACTAATACTTTTCACTATCTATCATAAGACAGCATTCATACTTGCATATTCCAGAAACATAACATATTCTAAAAGTACTTACTATTATAAAATATGCAAAGGGGTACTTACTTGGTAGCTGCAGGAAGAAGCTTGATGTGTGTGTAGTGAGATGGCAACGCTCTGATACCAACCTGTAACGCCCGCCTTTTTCCCACACCTTAAGGTGTGGCGAGGAAGGCGTCGTTACGCTAAACATACATGTACGTATAAAACATCTTAATGCAGCGGAATAATTTTTTTTCTTTATACACATGCGTTTTACCATGCAACTAATACTTGAACATGTATACATGCCTAAACTTGTCATCCATGAACCTATTGTCATTGGACTTAGCATATTAACGACATGTATGACATCATGATATAACCCTTCCATAGCTTATTCATAATCATCATAAGTAGCAGTAACTTATCCGTAACCATAACATCATGAGTCTTAAGCCGTTCATTAGGCATAACCATTATAAACATAGCATAAAATTTAATGAGGCATTTTCAAAACCCAAGACATGCAATATGTGTAAATAAAAAGGATCCTTTGCCAAGTCACCGCCACACACACACATCCTCTTGCCTCTCCTGCTGCTTCCCTTAGTAACCTCTTGCTTAATCTGCGGTACGAGGAAAATAAGACTATAAACACACAGGCTTAGTAAGACCCTTTCCTACTCACTAAAACCATACGTCAGTTAAACATAAACATGTCAAGTATCTGACATACATAATTCTGAACATACAACATAAGCATAATCTTAGCGTAAGTCGTAAGCATATGAACAACTAACATAGCATGATTCATAACATAAACATAAGTCTACAACATACTTAGCATAGCATAATTCTTAACGATCATGAGCATGAAACATACTTATTCATGGCATAATTCTTAGCATACATGAATATGAAACATACTTATTCATGACATAATTCTTAGCATACATGAATATGAAACATACTTATTCATGACATAATTCTTAGCATACATGCACATGAAACATACTTATTCATAGCATAATTCTTAGCATACATGAATATGAAACATATTTATTCATGACATAATTCTTAGCATACATGAATATGACACATACTTATTCATGAAATAATTCTTAGCATACATGCACATGAAACATACTTATTCATAGCATAATTCTTAGCATACATGAATATGAAACATACTTATTCATAGCATAATTCTTAGCATACATGAATATGAAACATACTTATTCATGACATAATTCTTAGCATACATGAATATACAATATACTTACCCTGGCGTGATGCATAACATGAATGTATGCATGAGTCAAATGCATTTACTACATAAGGATGCTTAATTTTCAAAATCATACTTTTAAATGCTTAACATAAACATAACATCATTAGGGTCCCCGGCTTGTACCACATACATACATCATAAGCGCGCATCCCTAAGTAAATACGAGGTAGCGAGCCCCGACCTACTAGGGTAGGAACAGCTACGGTAGTTCCAAACGCCGGAGCGTTCTTAAGGTACCCATCCCTGTTGGACAGCTTCGGTAGTCCCAGAACCGTGGACAGCTTCGGTAGTCCAGAATCAAGGCGTTCTTAAGGTGCCCATCCCTTGGACCTTTACTTCGGTCCGGTACAAGCCCATTCATAAAAATAAAATAATTATGCATGCTTCATCATTCATACTTGTCATTCATACTTATCATTCATACTTATGTCGTATCATCGTTATGCCTTCATCATTCATACTTAAGGCATAACAATCATCTTCATTCATACTTATCATTCTTTATTTATAAAATAGAACATGCATACATAATCATGGTTCATAAAGCTCGCATGATCATGGCACATAATAAACATGCAATTCATACATGATACATTTCATCTAGCATACATACTCCTACATCAATTACATATATTCATGGTATATGATCTAAATATTCATGAGTAAAACATAACATAAAATCTAACATACAAGGTCATGTTACATCACACACATAAACTAAAATTTCAGTGATATAAAGATCCTTACATCCTGCTTAACTATGTACTAACCTCATGGTAACTTTTAAACATGCATCCTTGAGACTCTAACCCAATCCAAACCCTAGGTTTGGG
Organism: Boesenbergia rotunda; assembly: GCA_024364735.1. NCBI lineage: Eukaryota > Viridiplantae > Streptophyta > Magnoliopsida > Zingiberales > Zingiberaceae > Boesenbergia > Boesenbergia rotunda. The sequence goes on from JAGFNQ010003108.1 coordinate 35,214, forward strand.
TCTTGGCTGAAACCTTAAGAGAACATGGGTCCATAGAAAATTTGCCTAGGTCATGATTAACATCCCATACCTTATCTATCATGCCATGGAAAACCATTTGAACCCTTGATTGGACTTAACCCTAAGTCCTAGGCCTAACTCATATGTTGGCCAAAACCCTAAAAGGGTAACAAGCCCATAGGAAAATTTATATAAACCACCATTATTACCCATAAGATATCATAGGAAACATACTAATCATGCTTGTAAAGGTTGGAGTTTACCCTAGCCCTTTAACCTTGATATGGCCGAAAACCCTAGGGGGTTTTAGGATGCTACAAAACTTTCAAAAATCATACTTTTATGCTTAACCTATCATGAGTAAACATTTGCAACAAAAGAGGAGATCTTTAACGTGATTTTTAGCCCAAAACATGGCTTGGCCGAAACCTTCACAAGTCCTAACTTTTGATGTTTCAACATCTCATGCCAATAAGAACTTAGATCATGAAAAATAACATAGAAGCTATCATACCACAGGTGAGGGGGTCTTACCTTCCCTTATCTTGGATTAAATCCTTGGATAAAGAAATAGAAAGAACCTTCTTGACTCTAAACTTCTCCTTAGCCCTTGTAGTCTTGTAGAGGGCCTTAGATCTTCAAGATGAAGTTCCCTTGTGAAACTTTTCCAAGGGAAAAGGGGGCTTGTGGTTTCAGCTAGGAGGGGAGGAAGAAGAAGGGGAGAGCAAAATGACTTGATGGAAGAAGAGAGGAGAAATGGAACTCCTTCTCTTATGCTTTTATGCCACATTAAGGAGGGTAAGTGAAGAGTCATGGTGTCTCCTCCCTTGATGACTCTTTATTCTCTCCCAAGCCTTAACTAAAATCCACTTCATTCCCTCATAGGACTCCCTTGCTAGGTGAATTGGTTGGTGCATGCATGGTGGTCCAAGAGGTCCAAGGTTCAATCCTTGGCGCATGCACTTTATTTTGATTTTATTTTTATTTTATTTTTTTTTCTTATTTTTGAAAATTCCCCTAAACTTCATCCCTAATCATGCTAATATTCCTAATTAAAATTCATTTATTTTTATATTAAGTTCTACCTAAAATCCACCAATAATCATGGTACTAGAAAGCCCATATAAGACCCATTAGTATTTAGATTCTCAATTTAAATGAGATAATCATGGATTTCTAGGCTATGATTCATACTAATATTTCGAGGTCCTTCGGAAAATTATCTAGACATGCTCAATATTTTAAAGAAAATATTAATAAAATTTTCTGGGTCGTTACACTTTATAGAGTTCTAGTCTGCTGCATTCTACCTTTATCCACTAGGGACGTTGCGACCATGTGACCATTCCACACCTTCCTATTGTACGCATTGATCCATCACCTAGATATCGACATTGGACTCCACATGTTCCAGACGATTCTCTATGTGTCAAGTGTTACCACTCAGGGGCGGGTACGCACCCCTTACTGCCACATCATCACCTCCATTCTTCATCATCACGGTTGTAACATCACGGTTATTTTATTTTTATTTTATTTTATTTTTCTTATTTTTGAAAATTCCCCTAAACTTCATCCCTAATCATGCTAATATTCCTAATTAAAATTCATTTATTTTTATATTAAGTTCTACCTAAAATCCACCAATAATCATGGTACTAGAAAGCCCATATAAGGCCCATTAGTATTTAGATTCTCAATTTAAATGAGATAATCATGGATTTCTAGGCTAAGATTCGTACTAATATTTCGAGGTCCTTCGGAAAATTATTTAGACATGCTCAATATTTTAAAGAAAATATTAATAAAATTTTCTGGGTCGTTACACTTTATAGAGTTCTAGTCTGCTGCATTCTACCTTTATCCACTAGGGACGTTGCGACCATGTGACCATTCCACACCTTCCTATTGTACGCATTGATCCATCACCTAGATATCGACATTGGACTCCACATGTTCCACACGATTCTCTATGCGTTCAGTGTTACCACTCAGGGGCAGGTACGCACCCCTTACTGCCACATCATCACCTCCATTCTTCATCATCACGGTTGTAACATCACTGATGGAGAGATGACCGCGATGACTGAATTTGATGAAATAAGTTTTAGGAACTTTTCCCTAGCGGGCATAGAGGTTCGGGTATCGGGGTTTTTATCATGGAGACGTCAGCGAGCCAGACCCCAGATGAACTCTAATGAGGAGATAGAGGTCGATGTCGCAGATTTGGCGGCCGAGATTCGAGAGCAGATAGACGAGACTCCTCCTCCGACGAGTGTCGCGATGCTAGCTCTACTTCGGACAGAGGTACACAGTCTGAGGGAGGAAGTAGAAGCTAATCACGTAGAGCATATGGATGCCCGCAGGGCCGATCGAGAGACTAGCGACTCACGGTATCATGAGATGATGTCGTTATTTTGCTCCTGGCAGCCCAGCTCATCTGATCGTCCCGGTCCCTCCTCCTAGTTCAGATTGGCATTGTACTATTGATTGGTTGACTACCCTACTTAGTAGCGTTGACTTGTATTTGACTGTGATGTGACTATCCTGGTTCTCACTTTGACCAGTTGACTTATCTAGGTGACTAGTTTCTTTATTAATTGATCTTTATCAGTTGCTATGCTTGGTAGAATAGGTTTACTCTACTTCTGTGTTTCTTTTAAAACTGTTTTATTACTTATCAGTTTCTACTTAATTTGAACAATTTTTTTGAATTTTTAAAAACTAATTTGTCGACTTAGTTTTTATTAAAAAATTACCCCTTTCAAAACTAGGGCTTTTTCGCAAATGGACTTAGCTTAGGCCCTAAACCTAGAACTGCATGTACCTATAGATCTAGAAGTCAGCATCTCACAAGCACCTTAGGGTACTTTTTGATTGATCACCTAGAATGGGTTGAGATGCTTAGGTCTTTGCCTTGATTCAAGATGATTACGTCTGTGCATCTGCAGTAATTGGGGCACTAAATACCAATAAACAGTAATCAAGTTAAGTGTCAAGCTTAGAAAATCTAACTTAAACAAAACACTTAACTTGACTAACCTTAGTGAAAGCTACTGTTAATAACAGTTAGTAAGTAGCTAATTGGGTTAGACAGGACCCAAAAGAGAAAATTAGAATTGATTTGATACAGTTTATATCTTGAATTGGTTCAGTACAGTACCTTACTTCTTTTGCTATAATGTTTTGCTATATTTTTTTTGATATATGGCAAAGGGGGAGAGATTGGAAAGGAGAGAAGGTTTAAAATTATTTTTCAAAATTTAAAACTTTATTAATCTCCTTTTTCAAAAAGTAAAATCCCTTATGTCAATTGCACAAAATTATTTCTAAGAACTTGACTTAAACTATTTTCAAAATTTCTCTAAAGTACTTAATTTAAATTTCAATAATAGAAAAATTTCTAAGTTTAATTTCAAAATTTTTCTTGAAAACTTTCTAAAGTGCTTGGGAAAACTTTTTAGCGAAAACTAAGTATTGACTTGCAAAATTTCTAAGTATAAATTCTTTAAGTGCAAATTTTCCAAGTGCACAACTCAAAAATTATTTTTGGAAAATAATTTCTAACTTACCCAAAAAGTTTTGTTTGGAAAATATTCTCTTTTTTTTTTGGAAAAGATTCTAAGTGTTGAAAAATAATTTCCCTTGTAGACTTAGAAATTTTTTCAAACCCCGCGAACCTTTGAAAAATCTAGGGGGAGATTCCATCCAGGGGGAGGAAATGAAATTGGAATTTTATCTATTTTTGTTTTAACTTAACTTTTTGAACCGGTTTGTCATAAATCAAAAAGGGGAAGATTGTTGGTGCAGGCAGCACCTAAGTCGAACCTGGGTTTTGATATTGGCAAAGAGTTCAAAAGTTAAGATGTTATGTTGGTCTAATGTGCTCACTGAGTGTGCAGGAAGAAGTCCTGGCGAAGGGTTGCTGGGCACCTAGCGAAGCACTGCTAGGCATCGAAATCTGAAGACCTGGCGAAGGACTACTAGGCACCTGGCGAAGGGCTGCTGGGAATCTAAGATCTAGCGAAGGACTGCTAGGCACCTGGCGAAGGACTGCTAGGAAACAAAGTCCTAGCGAAGGGCCTGGCTAGGACCACGCCTGGCGAAGGCTGCTGAGGGAATGCACAAAGTCCAACCGGAGGAGCCGGTTGGCAAAAGATAAACTCTCCTAAGAGGAGTAGGTGAGGACGCGTTCCCCGTCGAGGGAACAGTAGGCGTCGGTTCGACCTAGGGTTCCATTTGGGAGACCCGAAGTCAGAACCAAGACAGCTAAGGCTGTATAAACCTAAAATTTCTTGCCTTGTTTGTTGTGGAACTAACCTTGGATGCAAGGACCAAAGGAACATGTTTCTGCAGCTCAGAACGCCCCAAAGGAGAGGGGCAGCAGCTGGACTAGGCGCCCGGGAGGTCCCGGGCGCCCAATGTCAAAGCCAAATCAACAACTAAGCAAGAAATCGCTTTGGAAGCTCACTGGGCCAGGCGCCCTCAAGCTCCCGAGCGCCCTGGATGCCTCGGGCGCCCTGGGTCCAAGCCAACCAAGCAATCGAAGAGAATTCAAGCGAGAAGTCAGCAGACCAAGTCAACCGGGGCACCCCCAGTGTCCTGGGCGCCCCCGTCAGCTCCGAGCCTGATTCTGGAGGGATAAGCACTGACCGAGCTTTGGATGAGAGTTCTCGGATCTGAAGGCACGTGTCAGGAGCCCCCAGCATCCTGGGCGCCCCCGGGAGTGCTATAAAAGGGCTCGACCCCTAAGGCTTCAAAATAAATGCTTCCAACGCCTCTACGCTCTTCGACTCAAGCGCTTACTCCGAAAACCTCCAATCTCGAGATTCAAGCGTCGACGACGACCCTCTGCTTCGAAGCATGATCCACACCGGGCGTTGGTAACGAAGAGTTTAATTTTATTTACTGCACTACAACTGTAACATTCTCTGTAAATATTTGCGCACATATAGAATTGCCCGCAGTAAACGATCAAGGACCGTGGGCCTTGGAGTAGGAGCCGACCGCGACTCCGAACCAAGTAAAAGTGCTTGTGTTCTTATGCTGTGTTTATTTAAATTTCCGCTGCGTATTCTCTTTTTAAATCCGAAATGCTTTAACGATATTCACCCCCCCCTCTATCGTGTTTTCTCGATCCAACAATGTCAACCTCCTGACTCGTGTCTCCCTTGGCCTCCTCTGGCCTCTCCCATGATCGTCATCCACAACCACGAGCACGGTGGAGACAACTCAAAACGACGAGGCATACTTGTTAACAAAACCAAAACGCATTATTTAGATATAATTTTATCCAAATTTAAAACCAACATACTTCTTGTTTGCCGGGAGAGATCTTGTCGCTGCCAAGTCTCAAAACACAACCATGTCAAAACAATGACTCCGCAAAATACAACCAAATCTATAAAATACATATTGACCTCGTAAAACAACTCCGTAAACCCACAAACACCAAAACATCCAAAACATGGCTCTGATACCAAAAATTGTCACGCCCCCAGAGGCACATGCTTACTCGAAAATCGGACAGTATCTCCCCTGTACGATAGATAAGTTGGGACAAATAGTACATCACTTATAACATAAAAGATGGCTCAGCCATCATAAGAGGAAATAAAAGCACACCCACGCAGTTTATATAAACAAGAATGATAAAAATAAATTACACTTAAACACTAGAAAACCGTTATTGTCTTTTAGCTGAAATAGAGCTAAAGCAAGTCCGAAATACCGACGAACTCCAACATGAGTCCAAAAATGAATATATCTCTACTATGACAATATCGGACTAATAAAATATATCTAGTCTAGGAAATAAAAATACGGAAATAACAAAAATGCAGAAATAAAGTACTGTGATAATAACCTAAATATGGAAACAAACTCGACAACGTGGGAATGACAACTAGATCCTCTCCTGGCTCCAAGTAGTGCAACTACCTGCTACTTGAAACAAAAATAGGAAGCAGGGGTGATGAGTCCGGGCGGACTCAACAAGTATATGAATAGACAATAGCATGACATCTTAAAGATATAAGAAACAACAGAATTCAACAGAGTATAGTCTCTAAGAAATAGAGGACACCAAAGCCTGTATAAAACAACGTGAAAACATGCGACATAGCATAGCATCAAACAAACATGCATGTCAACCAAATGCAGCAACCATAGCTCATAAAAATGAAACAACCACAAGATGCATAAATGCAATAGATACATATAATTCAATGACATGTGTCACCCCTGACGCCAGTCAAGCCGCCAACACATCACATCTGTGTGGCCGAGTGAGTAGGGTTGTGACAACTGTATGCACTCCAACAAATACCATTGATATATGTGGTTGAGTGGACAGGATGCTGGGAAGTCAACTATTCCAAAACCCCGATATATAGGGGAGCTATCAACAACTCTGATATCCCTCGGAAACAACGGTGAGGGTGTCAACTGATTGCCTACATCTCCAACATCCACTATACAAGAGTGGTCGAGTGTGGCATAACAGGACGGTTGCTCCCACTCTAGCAACTACCACAACCATATGGAAGCCCAACAGTCGCCAACATGCAACGGTGCAGGTATGGTGCATGATACCAATAAGCACAAACAACTGAATAACAACGATGCAACAACAAAAGCAACATCAAAAGCAATAAACCAGGAATCAACCAGAAAACTAACGAATATGCAACTAAACTACTAGGTAGGGTGTCTCTAATGCAACTGTCCTAGTGGTGTTTAATGAACAACTAAGTACACGTGTACGAGCGGTACTTTACAGAAAGGAAAATCAACGAGAGACTGTACGGATATAAATTTTTGATTTAAACTTGAAGATGAACCATGAAAGGTATTAACAGACGATATAAAATAACAATAACAAGGAACATGGTCATGCAGACCTATTTAGACATAACAAGTCATGCATTAAGATAAAAGAACTACTAGAGTACAAAGGAGAAGTACCCGCCTTTTATGTAGAACATGTCCAAATAAATATCCCACGATCAACCGTGCAAGTCCAAAGTCAATGTCCTGTATCAAGGACTAAATTTAGCTACTAATAAAATAAAATAATTAACCCAATTAGCTAAACAAAATATGAAACACAATTAGGACAAATCCTAATTACAACCTTTATTTAATTAACTCGTAAACTACAACGAATCCCTTTTTCCCTAACCTAATTATTGTAATTAGGTTATCAGATCAAATTTCGAAGAATAACACCACAATTAGATAATCCTCAGAAATCCAAGCATGTAAACATTACTAAGGTTAAAGGAAAACTCCAATTAAGAACAAATCCATGAATAATACTGCCAAACATAGAATTGATCCAAAGCTTCCCAATTCGATTTAAACAAACTTCATCTCTGTCACATGATTCTTTCCCAAACTTGCAACCTCACCTCAAATACCACACGGGTTAACTAATTTACTCAAAACTCCAAGAACTAAGTTGCCACCCAAGATCAAACCTCACAGTAGGGATAAAAAATCAATTTAACACGGGATCTAGCATTCATTCGCATGAGTTTACCACAAGAAACCCAATCTGACCACATCTCACCTGTGGTTGATGTCGACGACCCCTGCTTTTGATCGGATCCGGTGATCTCAGCCACAATGATGAAAGCATCCACCACAACTCCAATCCGACATAGGATCGCACCCACGCAGAGCCTACATAACTTGAAAACGATCCTCGATAGTAGACCTCGGCTGCGTGCATTTCTTGCAAGCAGAACAGGGGAAGAATCAAGGATCGCTCGAAGATCAGAAGAACCAAAAAAGATCGTTGTGACTGATGCGTGAGGTGTCGGCTAGTGTTTCCACGCAAGGTAGCGGCGTGATCCAGGAGACGGGCGTGCGATGCCCTGTTTGCGCCCGCCGGAGAAGATAGAAGAAGAAGAAGAAGAAGAAGAAGAAGAAGAAGGGGAAAAGAAGTCGGAAGGGGTTGCAGCGTCGGGGCGAAACCGCTCGTGCGGTAGACGTCGAGGCGAAGAGGAAAGGAGAGAAGGATTTCGGGTGAAAAAGTTAGGGTATATAATGTTTTTGGCTTTTTTGCAATAAAGCCCTCCATGTTCTGTTAATCTCAACAAGGCCCTTAGTTTTTGGTTTTTATCGTTTAAGCCCTCGCATTTTCAATGTTTAACATCCTTTCATAACACAACCTGACATATTCCCATATACTAGAAAAATCATTGACTGTCCATAGTAAAACAGCTCTAAGTGAGAAAATTTTCTCTCAATATGCATCATATGCATCAAGACCTATATCCCATAAGCATTTTAAGTGATCAATTAGAGGTGCTAAATAGACATAAATATCATTTCTCGGTTGTTTGAGACGAAAAATCAACATAGTGACCATCATAAATTTTCTATTCATACAGAATCTTGGAGGAAGGTTGTATGTGATCATTACAATTAGCCAACCACTATATGGAAAACTCATTGAACCATGAGGATTAATCCCATCTACTGATATGATCAATCTTAAATTTCTTGGCTCAGATGCAAAATCTGGCCAGTTATAATCCACTACGTTCTAAGAAGGTTGATCAACTGGATGACGTAAGTATCCTTCACAAATTCTTTTGTCAGCATGCAAAGTTAACTCATTATATATAGTCTTGTTCTGAAACCATCTTTGAAATCTTGGAATAGGTGAGAAGTACCAAAGGACTTTTGTAGGAACACCTTTATTTATTGTAGATTTTTTACCCAACTTCCACCTTGGCATCCCACAAATAGGACAATTGGTAAAATCCTCATAATCCTTTCGGTATAAGATACAATCATTAGGAAAAGCATGAATTTTCAAATAATTCATCCCTAATGCACATAAACTTTTCTTTGGATTATACAAAGATAAAGGTAATTCATTGTCATCTGGAAGCATGTCTACAATCTGTTGGGATCTTCAAGCGACAAAAACACAAAACACAGCAGAAACAAGATCCCACGAGCGATCGATGCGAAAGAAAACTCGTACAAAGTATATCTATCTAATAGATTTATCTACTGTTTATACCTTTGGAGCGTGCCCTTACGTTTATCCCGCTCGTCCAAGCGCCGTCGGATCTCTTGCACGTTCAAATGTCCATGCCTCTATTCGTATCCACACAAACACGATATCTTTACTTCGGAGAAGAACTACCTTAGTTGTGCTAGCAACTTGAAGTAGTTCACAAAACACCAAGAACCCAAGATGTGAGTTTTGGCCAAGATGGAGAAGAGAAGGAAGAGGGGAAAGAAAATGACAAGTTGTCATCCAAATGACAAGGGAAAAACTCTTTTATACTTATATCATGAGGAGTTTTTGCCTTTTAAACTTCCCTTCATTAAACATTTTAATGTAACTCTCTAACTTTTCATGTAACACTCTAATGGTGAGAAACTCTCCATCTTCCTCTCTTATTAATTCATTAAAAATTTTAATGAATTAATATTTCATCCAAATGTGGTTGAGTCTAATCTAAATGAGTTTAACTCAAATTAGATCTCAATCCATAATCCAATTGGATTCACTTGAGTCTAACTCAATTAATCCAATTCCAATTAAATCTTAGCCAAATCAAGATCAATTAATCTCCGAAGCATCGTGTCCTTTGTGTGTGACCCAATAGGCTCTCGTAACGTTGGCAATGTGTCTAAACCAATTTAGACACCAAAGCAATGAGCGGCATCTAGCAATGCATCAATGCTACCCAAGTAACAAGAAAGTCGAGATCCGATTTAACCTCCGTGACTATGGCAATGTATGACCTTGTCCTTCTATCCTTGATATCTAGATTGACAAATGAGGCATAGACCGTGTCATCCTCAATCAATCGGGTGTTTCTTGATCCCCGAGTAGACTCACTCAAACAAATGAGCTCAATATCTCATATTGACTCATTTGAGCATGGCCATGCGTTTCAGTAGTCCTACTCGATCAAGGGGCCCACATATATCACTCCCGTCATATGGGAGGGATAGATCTCATCTACATCACTCACATCCCTCCGCATAATTCATTACATACCCAGTGATCGCCTTTATAGTCCACCCTGTTACGGGTGACGTTTGACGATACCAAAGTACATAACTCCTTATGTAGGGAACCGTAATGACTTCAGGTCTAAGGACTATTCATACTAATAATCACATGAGAAAGTTTATGACACTCATATGACAATCTATGAAACTTTCTCAAGATGGGTCATTCAGTACACATTCTCCAATGTATACCCATGTGTCAACTTGATATCATATATCCATGACTTGTGAGCTCAAGTCATCAGTTGACCTACATGCTAGTCTCCATGTATTAATATTGTCCTTGAATATTAATACTTGACTAGGAATGGTTTAGAGTAGTGTTCTCTACATTATCTCACTATCGATTCAACCAATCGATATAATGTAGATAAGAACCAACTACCCAAGGACATTATTATACTTAGTTATTTGGCATAAATACAAAGTAAGTATAATAACCAAACATGCCTTTATTAATGATAGAATATGATACAAAAATATCCCCAGTCAATCATGACATAATTGGCTCTAGGACTCCTACTAACAATCTCGCACTAGCACTAGTGCCAATCACTGTAATATCTAATACCCAGTGACCTGGTATTACCATCATGCTTCTTTTGTGCCAAAGCCTTGGTCAAAGGATCTACGATGTTAGAATCAGTGTGTACTTGATAGATACCATTTTATTGATCATTTGAGTTGCTAAAATCCATGTTTGACCTATGTTTTTATTGCTTAATTGTGAAATTGCCCTAGGTTTTAGGATTTCCTCTTATTTTGGACTTAATTGCAAATTTACACATTGTTTTGGATTATTTGGCCACTAATTTTCTGATATATTTTTGTAGGCATGAAAGGATCCTGGACCTAGAGCATATTAGGTCAAACTTGAGTCGGAAGTGAACCGGATCGAATTGTCAAGCTTACGATTAATCCGAGCCGTCCGATTCAAGAGCGGCTAGATCTGAGCCATTCAGGACGATCTGAAGCAATCTGAGCTAGGGTTAGGGTTGATCAAGCACTATGATCAAGATCTGAAGGTTTCATTCCAATCAGAGCTAAATCAACCGTTGGATCAAGCTCGGAGGACTCTAGATTGTCCATTCACAGATTGAGTTGATCTGGACCATCCGTTGTACATCTGGAGGATCCGAGCTATCACGAGGTAGATCCTGACCCCAGATCATCATCATCAAAATTTGGATCAAATCAGAGCAAGATCAGCCGTTGGATTCAGCCAATTCAATCTGGACCGTCCATTTCTAATGTATTTAATCAAAAATTCCCAGCCTTCCTTCCTCGTCGCGTCTCTGCCGCTATAGTAGGTTGTTTCCTTTCTTCTTCGTTTTCCAGCTGATTTCTTCCATCCAAGGGGCGCGACCACCTCATCTCTTCATCTAGATCAAGTCGAGGTCACTAGGGAGAGCAATCGGTGGAGTTTCAAGCTCGGAATTGGGCAAGGACAGGGCTGTTTGAGGGTTTCGGCAGTTTTGTATTTGATAGCTTTGATTTCGGTTTTGTCAAGTTCTACATCAATCCAAGCCATCTGGAGGGGTTCTCGGACAAGCTTGGAACATTCCCGCACCTTCATTTCAATCAGACAAGGCCAAATTGAAGAATTCGAATGGGTTTTCCTCCTTGAACAGTTTTGAGCTAAATTCGACCACCGATTCAGTTCCTTTGTGAATTGCTGAGCTTAGGGGTTCGAGGCCAGCCCTTGCGGGACGAACAAGGAGACCTTGAGCTAATGGAGTGATTGGGGTTTAGATTTCTATTTGCAATTTCGAGTTGTAGCTGTAATTTTATTACTGTCGCAATTTCATTTCTACATTTCTGAATTAGTTGCTGTAATTTACTTGTATGGACCATTTCTTTCTCAATTGGAGGCTCATCCTTGAGTGACAGCAAGGATTCGAAGCTGAGATGAGAGATTGAGGCTTTGCTTAGTTAAATTCCATTGCAATTAGCTGTAATTTCGAATTCTGTCAATTCTGTTATGTTTTAGTATCAGCCACCTAGTTTCAACTTCCTGAATTGTTTCAGCTTAATTTAGGTGTTAATTTCTGCACTAGTAGTAGCTAGATTGTTCGTTTACTTAACACTTCATTTAAGTTTAGTTGTTTAGCCATTAATTCATGCGTATCATTTCTGAAATTTTGCTATCTGTTCGTATCAGTTTCTTTTTATTGCCTTCTGCGTATTAGAACTTTAATTGAGTTTCTGAACTGCGTATCAAGCTAGCTTAGTTTTCATCTTCTGAATTTACTTTACGGATTATTTCACTTGCATAGCAATTCATATTGAGTTCCTGAATTCCGCTATCCCCTGTTTTCAGTATCCAATTTCTGCACATGCTGCATTTTCTTGTTCCCATTACTGAATTCTGCAGTGTTTCTTTGCATCCATGCATTTTCCATTCTGCATTATTAGTTTTGGCACAAATGTTTCCCTTTGCATTTGCATTGCTGCATCATCCCTGCAATCGGTTTCTGGAATTTTGAAGTCAATTCTGCATTCGACAGTTTTGGGATAATTGCTGGAAGGTTCAGTTTATAATTTTGTAAGATGTATTAATGGAACACTAGCTCTTCTAAATTCCATCTGAACTATAGTTGATGTGATTACTTTCAGTCTGCTTGTTTGATTGTTTATGTTTGCGTCTGATTTGTAGTTGCCTTCTGCTTTAATGCTTTGAACTTTCTGCACACCATTTTCTGCATTTCTGCCATTCCTTGCTGCATTAAACGTTGCTGAAATTCTGTCCTTGTTCTGCATTTTTGCTTCCGAATCTGAACTCCTTCACTCATTCGAGTATATGCTTAACTAGTGGCTTTGTCTTCCAAGTGAATTGATCATTTAACTTTCAGAGTGGCAGTCCACCCTTCCTGCATCAGTAGTTGAGTTTCAGCACACCAGCAGTGTTTGTATCAATGAAGATATGGCACATAATTTGTCTTGATTTACTTGCCACAGCTTGTATCAAGTAGGGATTTGGCATAGGTTTTGTATTGGACTGTTTTTGGATAATTTTGCTGCACTTGATTTAGATGTGCTATCAGCTTTGCTTTACAATTTCAGATTTGTTTTACAACTTCGACTGAGTTACATTGGGTCATTAAGTGTCACTAGTTGAGTTCCTTAGGGGAGCGTTTACTTTGTTTAGCTCATTTAGTTGAGTTCATTTATTTTCATTGCGATTTTATTTCCGATTGCAACCCAAAACCCGAATATCCATTTGAAACCCGAAAACACAAACGACACCTAAATACAAGCGCGAATCAAACAAACTCTCAACTAGTCCCCGAGAAAAATACGACCTGTGGCCCCTTTACTACGTTTTCATATTTTGATTGCAAAAAGGGTTTCCAGCACATTTATAAATTCTAAATTTGAGACCAACATTCGTGACAGTCATAGTTCGGGTCCGTCAAATTTTTGGCGTCGTTGCCGGGGAAGCAACTAGTTGATTTGTTTGATTTTTGCTTGTATACTTTTAGACATATCATTGGGTTCTATTTTATTTTGCTTTATCTTTTGTATACGATTGCTGCTATTTTTCTTGTTTGTTTTGTAACAGGGCTGCAGGTTCAAAATGTTTTCATCTACTTACCAGCAGCCGTGTCCACAGTTTCAGCAGAACCAACCATTCAATCAGTCAACAAATCAGTTTTTTCAGCCTTTCCAAAATTTTCAGCAAAATCAACCAAATTTCCAGCCACAAATTCAGATTGGGCAGCCACAATTCCAGGGTTTTGAGCAACCATTTCAGCAATCACATTCGAATTTTCAGCAACCCAATCAGTTTTTTCAGCCACCATTACAACAATTTCAGCAACCACAAAATTTCTAGCAGCCTTTTGAAAGTTTTCAGCCCCAAAATAATCAATTTCAACTTCAACCTATATAGAATTTTCAACAACCTCTTCAATATTCACAGCCATACGAGCCGAATTTTCAGCAACAAAACCAGAATTTCCAGCCCGCGCAATCTCAGTTTTTACCACCACAATTTCAACCTCAGATCCAAGATTTCCAGGGCTACCATTCTCAGCAAGTTCAACCATCCTTTCAACCACAATTTCAACATTTTCAGCAAGATTTCCAGTTTCAAGGACAGAATTTTCAACAAGACACTCAGAATTTTCAGCCCCTCCCATTTCAGCAGTTTAATCAAGGAGGCTTTGATGATCCTGATTGGGATGAGGCTCTACACCAAAGGATGATGGAGATGTGTCAACAAATCCTACAACAACAGCAAAGTTTTCAAGAACAACAACAACAATGGTTTCAAAACATGCAAGATCGATTGAATAAGATAAAAGCCCAAAGATCAGGACAATCAGATGAATCTATAGGTGTAGGGGATTGCACATAGCCCCAGGAACCACCTATATTGATTGATGCATCAGAAAATTTAGAGGATAGGATTGAGAGTGTAGGGGATTGCACTGAGCCCCAAGAATCACCCACTCCTACTGATTTAGAGGCCTGGGAGGAGATGGATAGTAGAGCTTGTAACAATCTTGACTTCGACTCTGAAACTTTTCAGGACCCTTCTAAACTTTTATTTTGTAAGAATATTGCTATTGATGGTCCTCATTTTTCTAATTTGGTTGATACAGGAATGGTTGAGGGAACATGCATGGGAGATGATTCCATAGGTGTAGGGGATTGCACTAAGCCCCAGGGACCACCACAATTACCAGAAAGTGTAGGGACTTGCATGGTGGAAGCAAGAACCCAAGGATCACCTGCTTTAGTTGAGTGTCCACCAGAACCTGAACCTGAAGTGGAGCAATTACTTGACCAGGAGGAGAACACGTATACATCTACTTTTATAGAACTTCCAGGTACTATTCAGCACGATAAGGTAAATTCTCCTCCTAATTTTTTTGAAAATTGAATAGAGGTACCTCAAACTGATTTTATTGTTTTTAATACACCTAGGGATGCATCTCTTGTAGTATTTGATTGTGAAAAATCCCTAGAGGTACCTAGTGTTGAATTTGCTGAAAATGAAGCATGTTGTACTACATCAGATGCCAATGCTGAGTGTGAAAATTTTTTAGAAGTGCCTAGTGTTGTTAATTGTTGTGATGAGTCTTTTGATATATCTTATGCTGGAAATAATTGTGAAAAATTCATTGAGGTACCTGAGATTGATTTCATGGGCTGTGACACATTGCTTGATACACCCTGGATGGAAAATAATTGTGAAATTTCTATTGATGTGCCAGAAATTGATTTCATTATCTGTGATGAATTTCTGGATGCAAATTTTGTAGGAAATAATTGTGAAAAATTTATTGAGGAACCAAAAATTGATTTAATTGGACATGATGCAGATTTGGATTCATTTTATGCAGAGACTGATATTATTTTATTTCTTTCTGACCCTGAACGCTTGAGAGAGGTATTACATTATTTTGCCTGGAAGGACTTCTGAAAGGGATCAAGAAGGAGGAGAAGATCTTACTTTAATTCGAAACACTCCATTCCTTCAATGGATTTTGAACCTGAATCGCCTTAGGCCACCGGAGCATATTTTTGCAAAGTTCAAGTGTGGGGGAGTCCAAATTCTCTCAGCCACTCATACCCCTCCACTACCAAGATGGAGGCTACTGCTTGATAGACTCCGTCCACCAGAAATAAAGGGGAGATTTTTCTTTTTTGTATTTTCTTTTATT
Source organism: Boesenbergia rotunda (assembly GCA_024364735.1). Classification (NCBI taxonomy): domain Eukaryota; kingdom Viridiplantae; phylum Streptophyta; class Magnoliopsida; order Zingiberales; family Zingiberaceae; genus Boesenbergia; species Boesenbergia rotunda. Next base: position 50,933 of record JAGFNQ010003108.1, read on the forward strand.
GCATTTTTCGTTTTCATGCTTTCTAGAAGTAGAATTTCCTTTTAAGTTGAGTCCTTGTCAATAAATACATGTTATTTCTTTTAGCACTTTTTCTTCATATTTAGGAATAAATGTATCCCTCTAGGTTATCTTCATAGCATTTTAGAGTCTTTTGGAAAATAAATTAAATTTGGTTGTTAAAACATAGGGTTTGAGCTAATGGATGAATTCTTAGATGCTTGAGTACTATTTAGCTTTAGATTCTTAATTGAAGAATTGAGATGAATTATTTTTGCCTAGTGAGATTTAGCCTTATCTTTGTGACACACATATGTTATTGTGCTTTAGAACTTACCTAGGTTCTATCAAAATCATATTTCAATGATTGGATCACATCTATAGAGACTAATCACTTTGTTTACCTTTCCATATCAATTTTGGCAAAAATCATGTTAAATCCATTTGTCTTTACTCATTTCCTACTCTTAACCCCACTTTTCTATGGGCTTGTTTGTTGCTTGAGATGTTTCTTAATGCTATTTTGCCCGAGACGGACAAAGATTTAAGTGTGGGGGAGTGACTAAAGTTTTGGATGTATTTCATGTCAAAAAGAAAAATTTTTTGCCAAGTTGAAGCCAAAAGGTGTCAAGTGAGTTGAAGCAAGGGGAGAATCTAGAGTCTTTATCATACTTTAAAGATCCAAGCTTACATGGTCAAGCTCAAATTGGTTGATGAAGAAGAAATGAAGCTGTGCCAAGTCCAAGTGGCACGCAATAGCAAGAATTTGCAAAAGGAAGTTGAGAAATTTAGTTATAAACAAAAGGAGATGGAAAGAAATACATTTGCCAAGTTGAATTTAGTTTGTGTCAAAAATGAGCAAGAAGAAGTGATTAAAGATGGAAATCAATTGAAGCATCTAGAGTTTTTATCATCAATTGAAGATCCAAGAAGTTGTGCCAAGACAAAAATCTGAAATGGAAACAAATTGCACTCAAAAAGTAGTGAGAAAAATTGTTGGTGCCAAAGCAAGGAAAAATTTTCTGTGATCAGAATTACTCACAATTGTAGTTGTATTTTGTTCGGAAAAATCAGAACCATATGCTAGAAGTTGAAGGGTAGCTGTATAAAACAGGGAGTCTGAGCAAGGTCTGAACAAAGGCTGAACTGAAAGGAGTACTGAATCTGAGTTTGTTGAGTGCTGATTTGGAGTAGCTGGACTGACCGGAGCTGGAACTGAATTGGAATGCAAGGGATGCTGTCAAGAATTCAGATCTAACCATTCGACAGCATTAGAATTCTGGAGAGCAGAGAGGTTGATACTTGAGCTGTAAATGCAGTTATAAAAAAATCAGTGAATGCTTGAGAGGCAGTTTGTGTCAACTTTTGGCTGAAATTGAATTTTCCGGGGCTGTAAATCAGGGAACAAAGATACGAATGTATCAAAGAGTGATGAGTGCATCCTTTGCTTAACAGAATTGGAAGGAAGGCTGATTTGAAGAAAGAATGGCAGCTGAATTGAATTCTAGATTGAAGCAAGAGGCAAGCAATGGAGAAATCTGAAAGTTGTGCCATTTTAAAAGGAAAATTCTGTGATCATTTCGGAAGAAGATTCTGAGCCAAAATCAGTGTATAAACTTGAAGACAATTGTGCCATGGCTGTTTTTTTTTAACAGAATTGGAAGGAAAGGAATTTTTGCAGCTGAAAAATTTGGAACATGGCAGCAAAATTTGTGCCAAACAGAGGAAGAAAGGGATGCTGACAGCAATCCACTTGCATCTGTACCGAAGCTGCAAAGAAGCTTAAATGAAGCTGTACAGATTTCAAAAGAGCTGGACAGAACTCTTTCCACTACTCAGCCATTTGCACTAACAGTTTTTGAGAAATAAGAGAATTGAAAGGAATCTGCCGTGGAGCAGAAACATTGAAACAGAAAAAAAAATGATGGAAGTGTGCAAATTTGAAAAGAATATGTATCAAGAGTGACGTACTAATTGCATTTGATGTGTCAAACTCTGATACTAACTGGTCCGAAGTGTCCAAATAAGATTTTAGGGAAGAATGAACAAAGAGGAGTTGCAACAACATCAGGGAATCAGTAGAAAAAAAAACAGAAATAGAAAGAGAGAAAAAAAATGATGAGAAAAGAGAAGGAAGAAGCAAAATGGCACAATTGAAGTTTTGGAGCTTTGACATTGTAATTTTCCTCATCCGAGTCCAAGCTTTATTTCATTTCATTTCTGACCTTGCTAGAAGATAAAAGAAGAAGAGAAAAATCAGAAAAGAGAAGAAAGAAACAAAGTTGGCACGCAAGGTGGAAATTGGCACATTGAGATCAAATGGAATTTTCTTCACCCAAATGAAAAGCATTATCCAAGTTTTACTCCATCACATTTTTTATAGCACTAGAGGACTGTCAAGAGGGCAGAGAGCATCAAAAATATCCTCAAGCACCCAAGTCCTCTACTCCATCAAAATTTTCCATTTTCTTTGCTTTTATTCCATTTCTTATCATTTTCCATGTTTTCATTTGTTTTTGTAGATATTGATCCCAATCATGAATAATGGTGGAGAGTAGATAATAAGCAAGCCTATGGTAGTGCAAGAAGCATGTGTGTTTGAGTGAGCTCCACTTCCATCATCAAGTTAGAACTTAAGGAGAGAGCTACCAAAATTTTCCTTGAAAGTCTAGTGATTTAAATTCATCTCAATGACTCATGATGGATGAAAAGGCTAAGTTATTGATTTAAGGACAAGATACTAATCCATAGAGCTTAGATTTATGAGAATTGACAACCTTAGGTAATTTCTTTTCATTTGCTTCTAATTATGCTTAAGAAAGCCTAAGGGATACATACTTAGTGTTTTCGCGAGACGCTCAAGGTTAAGTGTGGGGGAGTTGATAGATACCATTTTATTGATCATTTGAGTTGCTAAAATCCATGTTTGACCTATGTTTTTATTGCTTAATTGTGAAATTGCCCTAGGTTTTAGGATTTCCTCTTATTTTGGACTTAATTATAAATTTACACATTTTTTTGGATTATTTGGCCACTAATTTTCTGATATATTTTTGTAAGCATGAAAGGATCCTGGGCCTAGAGCATATTGGGTCAAACTTGAGTCGGAAGTGAACCGGATCGAATTGTCAAGCTTACGATTAATCCGAGCCGTCCGATTCAAGAGCGACTAGATCTGAGCCATCCGGGACGATCTGAAGCAATCCGAGCTAGGGTTAGGGTTGATCAAGCACTATGATCAAGATCTGAAGGTTTCATTCCAATCAATGCTAAATCAATCGTTGGATCAAGCTCGGAGGACTCTAGATTGTCCATTCACAGATTGAGTTGATCTGGACCATCCATTGCACATCTGGAGGATCCGAGCTACCACGAGGCACATCCTGACCCCAGATCATCATCATCAAAATTTGGATCAAATTAGAGCAAGATCAGCCGTTGGATTCAGCCAATTCAATCTGGACCGTCCATTTCTAATGTATTTAATCAAAAATTCCTAGCCTTCCTTCCTCGTCGCGTCTCCGCCGCTACAGTAGGTTGTTTCGTTTCTTCTTCATTTTCCAGATGATTTCTTCCATCCAAGGGGCGCGACCACCTCATCTCTTCATCTAGATCAAGTCGAGGTCACTAGGGAGAGCAATCGGTGGAGTTTCAAGCTCGGAATTGTGCAAGGACAGGGCTGTTTGAGGGTTTTGGCGGTTTTGTATTTGATAGCTTCGATTTCGGTTTTGTCAAGTTCTACATCAATCCAAGCCATCTGGAGGGGTTCTCGGACAAGCTTGGAACATTCCCGCACCTTCATTTCAATCAGACAAGGCCAAATTGAAGAATTCGAATGGGTTTTCCTCCTTGAACAGTTTTGAGCTAAATTCGACCACCGATTCAGTTCCTCAGTGAATTGCTGAGCTTAGGGGTTCGAGGCCAGCCCTTGCGTGACGAACAAGGAGACCTTGAGCTAATGGAGTGATTGGGGTTTAGATTTCTATTTGCAATTTCGAGTTGTAGCTGTAATTTTATTACTGTCGCAATTTCATTTCTGCATTTCTGAATTAGTTGCTGTAATTTACTTGTATGGACCGTTTCTTTCTCAATTGGAGGCTCATCCTTGAGTGACAGCAAGGATTCGAAGCTGAGATGAGAGATTGAGGCTTTGCTTAGTTAAATTCCATTGCAATTAGCTGTAATTTCGAATTCTGTCAATTCTGTTATGTTTTAGTATCAGCCACCTAGTTTCAACTCCTGAATTGTTTCAGCTTAATTTAGGTGTTAATTTCTGCACTAGTAGTAGCTAGATTGTTCGTTTACTTAACACTTCATTTAAGTTTAGTTGTTTAGCCATTAATTCATGCGTATCATTTCTGAAATTTTGCTATCTGTTCGTATCAGTTTCTTTTTATTGCCTTCTGCGTATTAGAACTTTAATTGAGTTTCTGAACTGCGTATCAAGCTAGCTTAGTTTTCATCTTCTGAATTTACTTTACGGATTATTTCACTTGCATAGCAATTCATATTGAGTTCCTGAATTCCGCTATCCCCTGTTTTCAGTATCCAATTTCTGCATATGCTGCATTTTCTTGTTCCCATTACTGAATTCTGCAGTGTTTCTTTGCATCCATGCATTTTCCATTCGGCATTATTAGTTTTGGCACAAAAGTTCCCCTTTGCATTTGCATTGCTGCATCATCCCTGCAATCGGTTTCTGGAATTTTGAAGTCAATTCTGCATTCGACAGTTTTGGGATAATTGCTGGAAGGTTCAGTTTATAATTTTGTAAGCTGTATTAATGGAACACTAGCTCTTCTAAATTCCATCTGAAATATAGTTGATGTGATTACTTTCAGTCTGCTTGTTTGATTGTTTATGTTTGCGTCTGATTTGTAGTTGCCTTCTGCTTTAATGCTTTGAACTTTCTGCACACCATTTTCTGCATTTCTGCCATTCCTTGCTGCATTAAACGTTGCTGAAATTCTGTCCTTGTTCTGCATTTTTGCTTCCGAATCTGAACTCCTTCACTCATTCGAGTATATGCTTAACTAGTGGCTTTGTCTTCCAAGTGAATTGATCATTTAACTTTCAGAGTGGCAGTCCACCCTTCCTGCATCAGTAGTTGAGTTTCAGCACACCAGCAGTGTTTGTATCAATGAAGATATGGCACATAATTTGTCTTGATTTACTTGCCACAGCTTGTATCAAGTAGGGATTTGGCATAGGTTTTGTATTGGACTGTTTTTGGATAATTTTGCTGCACTTGATTTGGATGTGCTATCAGCTTTGCTTTACAATTTTAGATTTGTTTTACAACTTCGACTGAGTTACATTGGGTCATTAAGTGTCACTAGTTGAGTTCCTTAGGGGAGCGTTTACTTTGTTTAGCTCATTTAGTTGAGTTCATTTATTTTCATTGCGATTTTATTTCCGATTGCAACCCAAAACCCGAATATCCATTTGAAACCCGAAAACACAAACGACACCTAAATACAAGCGCGAATCAAACAAACTCTCAACTAGTCCCCGAGAAATTACGACCTGTGGCCCTTTACTACGTTTTCATATTTTGATTGCAAAAAGGGTTTCCAGCACATTTATAAATTCTAAATTTGAGACCCACATTCGTGACAGTCATAGTTCGGGTCCATCAGTACTCTGCATATCCTCACATCTCCTCTATCGATGATCTCTCGAATGAGAAGGAAGCGCCGTAGTATGTGTTTGGTCCGCTGATGGGAGCGAGGTTCCTTAGCCTGCGCAATAGCCCCATTGTTGTCACAATAGAGGTCTATCGGGTCTGCTATGCTAGGAACCACACCAAGCTCTGTAATGAACTTCCGGATCCAAACAGCCTCTTTTGCCACCTCTGACGCGGCAATATACTCGGCCTCTGTTGTACAATCTGCGACTGTGTCCTGCTTCGAACTCTTCCAGCTCACAGAGCCACCATTCAGGCAAAATACATACCCTGACTGCGATCTATAGTCATCCCTGTCTGTTTGGAAGCTTGCGTCACTGTAACCCTTTACAGCTAGCTCCTCATCGCCTCCAAATATCAAGAAATATTCTTTCGTCCTTCGTAAGTACTTAAGAATATTCTTGACAGCTGTCCAGTGACATTCACCTGGATCTGACTGGTACCTGCTCGTCATGCTCAAAGCATACGAAACATCTGGACGAGTACATAGCATGGCGTACATGATAGACCCTATAGCGGATGCATAAGGGATCTGATTCATACGGTCTCTCTCCTCCTTAGAAGAGGGGCATTGAGTCTTCAAAAGACTCACACCATGTGACATTGGCAGAAATCCCTTCTTGGAATTCTGCATGGCAAAACGATTAAGCACCTTGTCAATATATGTACTCTGACTTAAGCCAAGCAATCTCTTAGATCTATCTCTATAGATCTTAATGCCTAGGATATAGGCTGCTTCACCTAAGTCCTTCATTGAGAAGCAATTCCCAAGTCACATCTTCACAGACTGTAGTGAAGGGATATCATTCCCAATGAGGAGTATGTCATCTACATACAAGATCAGGAAGATAACTGTGCTCCCACTAACCCTCTTGTAGACACAAGGTTCATCTTCATTCTTGATGAAACCAAACGCTTTGATTGCATCATCGAATCGAAGATTCCAGCTTCGAGAAGCTTGCTTTAGCCCATAAATGGACCTTTGCAACTTACATACCTTTCCAGCATGCTCTGGATCTACAAAACCCTCAGGTTGTGTCATGTACACATCCTTGAGTAGATTCCCATTTAGGAATGCGATTTTGACATCCATCTGCCAGATCTCATAATCATGGTAAGCTACAATAGCAAGCATGATCCGAATAGACTTAAACATCGCCACTGGTGAAAAGTTTATTATAGTCGATACCATGAATCTGCTTGAAAACCTTTAGCTACCAATCACCTTTATAGGTATGCATAAGACCATCCATGTCAGTCTTTCTTTTATAGACCCACTTACACCCAATGAGTTTAATCCCTCAGGTGGATCAACCAAAGTCCATACTTGGTTAGTGTACATGGATTCCATTTCGGACCTCATGGCTTCTAGCCATTTCTCAGAATCTGGGCTCATCACAGCTTCTTGATAGGATGTAGGCTCATTCAACTCAATGAGCGTACGTCATCATGGTCAGACAAGAGAAATGAGTATCTCTCAGGCTGACGACGTATCCTATCAGATCTGCGAAGGTTGGTCTACTTGAACAGCTTGTTGTTCCACAACTTCTTGTGCAACAATCATGATCCACAACACTTGTGGTGCCTGTTCAATGTCCATTAAGGCCTCAGTACTATTGCATCTTGAACTTCTTCAAGATGGATTTTACTCCCACTAGTCTTCTAGAAATAAACTCTCTTTCTAGAAAAACGTCATTTCTAGCGACAAACACTTTGCCTAGTGTGGGATTGTAAATAATATCCCTTTTTCCTTGGGATATCCTACAAAATAGCACTTATCAGATTTGGGTCCTAGTTTATCTGAGACTTGACGTCGAACGTAAGCCTCACAACCCCAAATCTTCATAAAAGACATCGTGGGACTCTCCCAGTCCATATCGTATATGGTGTCTTTATAACAGCCTTTGATGGAGCTCGGTTAAGTGTGAAAAGAGCTGTCTCTAGAGCGAAACCCCAGAAGGAAGTAGGAAGATCGTCTGACTCATCATCGATCGTACCATATCTAATAGAGTACGATTTCTCCGCTCGGACACACCATTCCACTGTGGTGTTCCAGGTGGAGTGAGTTGGGATATGATCCCACACTCTGCTAGATGGTCACGAAACTCTTGGCTAAGGTATTCACCACCTCGATCTGATCGAAGCATCTTAATACTTTTGCCAAGTTGGTTTTGTACTTCACTCTTGAATTCTTTGAACTTTTCAAAGGATTCTGACTTGTGTTTCATGAGATACACATAGCCATACCTACTGATATCATCAGTGAAAGTGATGAAGTACTGATAGCCTCCTCTAGCTGCGACATTGAAAGGGCCACATACATCAGTATGTATGAGTCCTAACAACTCTGTCGCTCTTTCGCCGTGTCCACTAAATGGAGTCTTGGTCATCTTGCCTAAAAGACAAGATTCACATGTCTCATATGATTCAAAATCAAATGAGTCCAGTAATCCATCCTTATGGAGCTGGGATATGCGACTCTCATTTATATGTCCTAAGCGACAATGCCAGAGATATGCTTGGTTCAAATCATTTGGTTTGAACCGTTTGGTATTTATGTTATAGATTGGGTTTCTAGATCTAGAAGATAGAGTCCATTTATCAATGGTGCATTACAATAGAACATATCATTTAGCATTATAGAACAACATTTGTCCTTTATGGTAAATGAAAACCCTTTCTTGTCCAAACAAGATACTGAAATAATGTTCTTAGTTAATGCAGGTACATAAAAGCACTCTTCTAGTTCTAGGATAAGCCCAGTGGGCAAAGACAAGGAATATGTTCCTACAGCAATAGCAGCAACTCTTGCTCCGTTGCCTACTCGTAGGTCCACTTCGCCCTTGGTCAATGATCTAGCTCTTTGAAGGCCCTGCACATTAGTACAAATGTGAGAAGCACATCCGGTATCTAATACCCAAGAAGAAGAGATAGATAGATTGACTTCTATAACAAAAATACCTGAGGCAGAAGTCTCACTTCTTTTCTTCTTTGCTTCCTCTAGGTAATGTTTGCAGTTCCTCTTCCAATGTCCGGTCTCACCACAATGGAAGCAGGTCCCTTCCTTGGGCACTTTTCCTTTAGCCTTGGATGTAGTAGAGTTGGTCTTGCCTTGGCTTGGGTCTTACCCTTGCCTTTAGGCTTCGATTTGCCTTTGCCCTTATTTACCATCAGTACATTACTGGTCTTGGTTTTCTTGAGATTGGGTTCAGCAGTTCTTAACATGCTGAGCATCTCAGGCAAAGGCTTATCAATTTCATTCATGTTGTAGTTCATGACAAATTAATTGTACCCTTCCGGCAACGATTGCAGGATAAGGTTAGTAGCCAATTCTTGGCCCAGTGGGAATCCTAATCTTTCAAGGTTCTCCACATACCCAATCATCTTGAGTACGTGAGTTCCTACAGGAGTTCCCTCTTGCATCTTGTATGCAAATAGGGCTTTGGACACCTCAAACCGCTCGTGCCTAGCTTGCCCTTGATATAGTTTCTTCAGATGCTCAACCATATCATGTGCATTCAGGTTCTCATGTTGCTTCTAAAGCTCAGAGTTCATGGTGGCAAGCATAAGGCATGATACATCCAATGCATCATCCTGATGCTTCTTGTAAGCATCCTTTTTAGCACGGGTGGCGGTAGCGATGAGTGCTTCTGGAAGGGGTTGCTCTAGGACGTACAATTTTCTTTCTTGTTTGAGGACTATCCTCAAGTTTCAGTACCAGTCCAGGAAATTAGCTCCGTTGAGCTTGTCCTTCTCAAGGACAGATCGTAGAGAGAGAGTATTTGACGTATTAGATGACATGGTGATCTACAACAATACAACATGCAGAGATAAGTATCATATCTAGATCATTTAATTAGGCCTTTAATTAAATAATGCTCCCACTAAATCGCCGAGCCTTTTGTAGGAGCTAGTCATGGATGTAGACAAACTCACTTTGTCCACACTACTAGCTCCAAACCAAATAGCGACTACATTTTGTGGGACAAGATCCAAATTATACTTCATCTTGAGTTAGCTTTGGCTAATCGCCCAAGACTTGGTACAATTAGGTAGGTAACATTTTACCAATTACATCGTATGCAACTCTTGAAAAAGGGTTAAGATTCACATTACACATCATCTTGAGTTAGCTTTGGCTAATTGCCCAAGACTTAGCATAATTTTCCTCTTACCCTTATTTTCCCAACATTTGGGATATGCCTCTAAGTTTCTCAATCCAATTGAGGTGACTTAGTTAAGTCTCACCCAAAGTTCGATAGCGGGACATCACAATTGTCCTCTCGCACTCTACCAAGATAAAATTCGTTGCTTTGCTTTGGCAAACCCAACAACAAATGATCGAGGTAGTTTATGAGTATCAAACCTTGGTAGGCATATTGAGTTGACTTAATTAAGATAAACATTTAAGAATGCATCACATACACACATATAGCATATATCAATATATAAGCAAGAAAATGTGACATGGTTATGACCTGTATACTACGATCTTCTCAAGCCAATGAGTAGATCGATGGTCAACCTAGGGATAACATCTTCTCCAAGAGCATCCTTCGGTCATCATGTAAGGTTGGCATCCTTCTTGTAACTTCATTCTTCAATGGACACTCTATTACTCCTTTTGTACATTACAACGTAGAAAAACTCGAGTTACATTCGAGTCTAAATCTAATTTTACAATTAGGAAGAATATAGATAAGGCACGACACGCAGGCCGTATTATGAATTACAACATGCACACACACACACACATACATCCAATCACATTGGGGTTAAGGCCATAACCATTCACCATATCAACAATCATACACAATAGATTTAGGACATTGATTTTATTATGAGTGCAAAAACAAAATCTGCCGCTTGAGCAGAAACTCACGGCGGTCCCGAGTGAGCCGCTGCCCCGATCTCCCATTCCCGAGACAGTCTCGGGGTCTCCTTTCCCGGGATGACCCGAGCGTCTGTCATCCTGAGTGGCCTCGGGAAGCCTCGGCTCGGTATGATCACAGTGGTCAGTCTTCCCGAGTGGGAGGTCGGGAGCCCGACTGCCACAACAACCAGTTATATGCAACTCACAAAATCTTGTCCTACTTCTATATCACATATAAAAGCACAAAAACTTTGTACGATCTTTCGCAAGTGGCTCTGATACCACTGTTGGGTTCTCCCGGCACCAAATCATAAAAAAATGCAGCGGAACAAGAACCCACGAGCGATCCATGCGAAAGAAAAACTCGTACAAAATTGATCTACATCTACTTCTAAAGAAGATATACCTTTGGAGCGTGCCCTTTGCTTATCCCGCTCATCCAAGGTGCGCCGGATCTCTTGCACGTTCAAGTGTCCGTGCCTCTACTTGTATCCACACGGACACAATCTCTCAACTTCGGGAGAGCTACCTTAGTTGTGCTAGCAACTTGAGGTAGCTCGCAGAACACCAAGAACCCTACAATAGGGTTTCGGCCAAACGAGGAAGAAGAGGGAGGGAAGAAGAAAGGGAAGAAGGAGTGGAAGAGAAGACCTCATCCAAAGTCACAAGGCCCTCTTTTATACTCATCCCATGAATATGAAGAGGTTTGTGTCTCTGTGGCTTCCCAATAAAGAGCACATCTTTTCATGTGGTTCTTTATCATTTCCCATGCAAGAAAAGAATCTTTTCTTTTCCCTTCATTAAACACTTTAATGAATTTCCCTTTGATCCCGACCGGGCCCCTCGGGCTTCCGACCAGTCTCCCAACCAGGTTTGCCGAGTGCCGAGCTCCCGACCTAGTCTGCTGAGCTCTGACCCAGTCTGCTAAGCTCCGACTTAGTCTGTCGAGTGCCGACCCAGTCTGCCAAGTGCCGGCCCAGTCTGCCGAATGCCGACCTAGCTTGCCGAGTGCCGACCCAGTCTGCCAAGCAGATCTCCCAATCTGACATCCCGAGTTCCCAACTCGGGCTCGGACTTCCCGAAGTATTATGTCCTTTGTGTGTGACCCAATAAGTTCTCGTGACGTTGGCAATGTGCATAAACACTTTAGACACATAAGCAATGAGCGGCATCTAGTAATGCATCATTGCTACCCAAGTAACAAGAAAAGTTGAGATTCGACTAAACCTCCGTGACTATGATAGTGTATGATCTTGTCCTTCTATCCTTGATATCTAGATTGACCAATGAGGCATAGACCGTGTCATCCTCAATCAATCTTGTGTTTCTTGATCCCCGAGTAGACTCACTCAAACAAATGAGCTCAATATCTCATACTGACTCATTTGAGCATGACCATGCATTTCAGTAGTCCTACTCGATCAAGGGGCCCACAGATATCACTCCCGTCATATGGGAGGGATAGAACCCATCTACATCACTCACATCCCTCCACATAATTCATTACATACCCAGTGATCGCCTTTATAGTCCACCCTATTACGAGTGACGTTTGACGATACCAAAGTACATAACTCCTTATGTAGGGAACCGTAGTGACTTCAGGTCTAAGGACTATTCATACCAATAGTCACATGAGAAAGTCTATGACACTGATATGACAATCTATGAAACTTTCTCATGGCGGGTCATTCAGTACACATTCTTCAATGTATACCCATGTGCCAACTTGATATCACATATCCATGACTTGTGAGCTCAAGTCATCAGTTGACCTACATGCTAGTTTCCATGCATTAATATTGTCCCTGAATATTAATGCTTAACCAGGAATAATTTAGTGTAGTGTTCTCTACATTATCTCATTATCGATTCAACTAATCGATATAATATAGATAAGAACCTACTACACAAGGACATTATTATACTTGGTCATTCGGCACAGAATACAAAGTAAGTATAATAACCAAACATACCTTTATTATTGATAGAATATGATACAAAATGCCCCTAGTCAATCATTACATAATTGGCTCTAGGGCTCCTACTAACATCAAATTGATATCACATATACATGACTTGTGAGCCCAAGTCATCAGTTGACCTACATGCTAGTCTCCATGCAATAATATTTTCCTTGAATATTAATACTTGACTAGGAATGATTTAGAGTAGTGTTCTCTATATCATCTTAATATCGATTCAACCAATCGATATAATGTAGATAAGAACCTACTACTCAAGGACATTATTATACTTAGTTATTTGGCACAAATACAAAGTAAGTATAATAACCATGTCTTTATTAATGATAGAATATGATACAAAATGTCCCTAGTCAACCATCACATGATTGGCTCTAGGGCTCCTATTAACACAAAGTGGACAAATGGACTCAAAGGTTCAAAACTTAGAAAGAGAAAATCAAGCCTTGAGGGCAAGACTTGATACATTTGAAAAGTCTCTAGAAAGATTCACAGTTGGATCTAAGGGCTTAGACATGGTGTTGGGTAGTATAAAACCTAACTATGATAGATAAAGTTTAGGCTACCGGTCTAAGACCTTCAAGGCCAACAAAAAGAAATATGCTGGGAAGACATATGATCATGGCAAGAAGGAGAAGTCCAAGGATGGCACCGGGGTGCCATTCAAAGGTAAAAAGGATAACTTAACCAAAGACAAGGTGCCTAGGGTTGAGAGGGTTCATTGTGAAGGCCAAGAGTCACCGGTGACACACCGGTGTGGCTTAGTGTGGATTAAGTCACCTAGGGAGGTGGCTAGGGCTAAGAGCTCAAGGGGGAGCTCTAGGAGCCTTTGGGGTCCATGGTAAATGGATCGCAAGAGTTTCTCTCTTAGGAAATTAGGTGAAATGTGCCAAAAAGGTTTGAAAGACTTGGGTAAGTCTTAATCCTAGGTTCTGGCACATTAAAAGGGAATTTAGGGAGAAAAAGGTGAAAATAGAGTTATATTTGATAAAATTAGGTTTTAGTGTGTAAATGTCATATAACTTGGTGCTAGGAATGTAATATGATTGAGAATGGGAAGAGGCATCAAGGTGAGGGCGAAATTAGAACCTTTGGACAAGGTTTCAATGATACAATTTAGAGAAGTCGAGTTTTATACCAATCTTGAGATCTGGAGTAAATTTATTTGAAAACATATTTTTCTCAAATAGATATAGGCTTCACAAATCTCCCCATAAAATTTCAGATTTTTTGGAGATTTGTAGAATTATTTAGGGATTTCTTAAATTTGATTGAAAAATCTGAAAGTCAGGTATCAGTCAACTGCCCTGGGGGTAGTCGACTGATCTAAAGCCCAGAAACTTTCTGTGAGTTTTCGCAGTCGACTGCCCTGGGGGCAGTCGACTGGTCAGTAGGGTTATGGCCAAAAGGTAATTGGCTAATCAGAAATTGTAAATTTGGATTATAGGATATGATTTTGGATTAGAATTCTTGATTATGACTTCATATGAAGTGTTATCCCAGGATTTAATAAGGCTTTATTGATGAGTTTCCCATATGTGTCTAGGATTAGGAGATAAAAAGGGGAGAGACCTTAGTCATATTGAGGATATGGAAAAGGAAAGAATTGAAGATAATTCCTTGTGTAGATTGATCATGGTTAGAGTTGACAAACACAAGGAATCATGAATAAGGTTCAAAATTGATACAAATGCCAAATCTTTTAGGAAACTCAAGGATGCACCAAAAGTCAAGCACATTTGAGATTTTCATGGAACTATATTTTTCTAGGATAGGGTATATCCGAGCAAATGTGCTTGCAAACCTTTAGATTTTTTTGTTAGTTTTGTTGAGTTCTTTTTGGCATTAAGGGAAAGGTTACTTGGGGCAATTCTTTGATAGTGTCAAAGGGGGAAGAACTCGGGTGTTGGGTTGGGTATAACTCAACATGGTGTTAGTGGGTTAAGTTGGGTAGAACTTCACCTGGGTAAGATGAAAATTGGGAGAAGACATAGGTTAAGGGGGAGGTTGCCTCCTTGTTTGCTTTGATTTTCATAGAAAATTTTTGGGTTTCATGTCAAACTTGGGAATGGTGATAGATACATGGGTAAATGTATTTTTCCCAAGTACGTATGGGTACCACAAAGTTCTCCACAAAATTTGAATATTTTTGAAGATTTGTGGAATTTCTGGCGCATTTCTGAAAATGGACAGAAAAACTAACATTCAGAGTATCAATCAACTGCCCTGGAGGGCAACCGACTGCCTAGGGCTGATTTGTATATCAGCAGCTGGTTTTGGGTCCAAATGATAAGAAACAAGTGTATGGGGGTTTAGTACACTGTGTTTAGGATCATTGGGGATTAAAAGAACCAATAATTGGGATATTATTGGGGTCTTTTTGATGTATGACAAAGGGGGAGAAGTGTTGGGTTTAAGTTGGGAAACCAAACACTCCTTTGCTAAAAACTCTAGGCTTAGGGGGAGCTGAGATTGAGGGAGAGCATGGTTGCTCCATTCTTTTGATGCAGTCTGGCCCTGATTATTGTTTTGGTGTTGACACCGATTTTAATTTAGGTGAATGATTATTGATTATGATTAAGTCCTGGTCGAGGATCATGCATGGTATGGAAAATCCTAGCTTGGAGGGCTAGGTGTTGGAAAATCCTAACTTGGAGGGTTAGGTGTTGAAAATCCTAGCTTGGAGGGCTAGGTGTGTGAAAAGTCCTAATTCGGAAGACGTGGGTGAAAAGTCCTAGATTGGAGGGCTAGGTGAAAAGTCCTAACTTGGAGGGATAGATACAAATTCCCATCTTGGAGAGTTAGGTGAAAAAGTCCTGGCTTAGAGGGTCAGGTCCTAGCTTGGAGGGCTAGGTTTAGAGAAGTCCTAATCCGGAAGAGTTGGGTGAAAAGTCCTAGCTTGGAGGGCTAGGTGAAAAGTCCTAACTTGGAGGGTTAGGTGCAAATTCCCAACTTGGAGGGTTAGGTGAAAAATCCTTAGCTTGGAGGGCTAAGGTGGATGAAACCCTAGCTTGAAGGGCTAGGTTGGAGCCTCTGGATCGGTCTGGTGACCGATCAGGGAGTTGGCACGGTGCTCCTTCGTGGATCGGTCTGGTGACCGATCCAGCGATGACTGATCGGTCTGGTGACCGATCAGGGAGTATGCGTTTCACCCATTGCTTGGCTCCTGATCGGTCTGGTGACCGATCAGGGAGCAAACAGTGAGGTTGAGTTCCCTTGCTGATCTGCTCCTGATCGGTCTAGTGACCGATCAGGATCACTGTGCAGATCGTTCTGGAGAACGATCCAGCATCGTAGGTTCCTCACTATGATCGATCAGGATGGAGCCTGATCGGTCTGGTGACCGATCAGGAGGTTTCCTGATCGGTCAGAAATCGCCCGATAAAGGGGCGGATCGGTCGGGTGATCGACCCACAACCTGGGATCGGTTTGGTGATCGATCCAGGAGAGTCCCAAAGAATTCACGATTTCTAATCGAGCGTTGGGGACCGATCAGGACAGAGCCTGATCGGTCTGGACCCAACCTGATCGGTCTGGTGACCGATCAGGAGGCTCTCTGATCGGTCCGTTGACCGATCACTTTAATTCAAAATGCACTGTCAGACGCTCTGATCACGTCTGAACGTATCCGATTCTCTGCGCTTAACATCTGATATATGATTTGCTGTTTGATATGTAACTCTAACACTCTGATTAAGCTGCAGGTGACAGGGGAGGATTCAAACACTCAAGGAGAAGTCAATGGAGGCTTTCCTTGGAGCAGGTTTGTCCGTTTTCAATCTCAGGTTGCAACGGCCAGAGCTGCAGACTGGAGCTGCTGACTGGAGCTTGGCTGAGGGGAGCTTAGGAAGTCCAGGAAGGGCTCAGTGGTAGGGAAGCAGCTGGAGGCTGCAGGAGATGCTGTCACCTGGTGCTGAGTGGAGAAACAAAAGGGCGGATGAAGGCTTCGATGAAGCAGTGTTCGCGAACCAAGTTCTTGCTGCGCCTTGTGTTCTCCACATCTAGCTTGCACATTCTGAAGTTTTCATCGCCTTGAGCAAGCTACTGCAATCGAGAAGCAATCATCCATTACTTGAGCGCTTGAAGGAGAGAACAAGAGGTTTGGAGTCCGACAGCGGAAAGACACGAGGAAGGGTTTCTTGCGTGAAATCGCCGCTGGGTGGAGCTCAGGAAAGCTTGCTGTGTTCTTGTCTTTGATAAGTGCTTGAGTAAGATCCTTCTTGTTGTTTCTTTGTGCTTAAACTTAAATCTGTGATTGAAACGCTATGGAGAGGTTTCTCCACCGAGAAGGAGGTTGTCTTCTATCCGGTGTTAATCGGGGCTTGATCTGCCGACGATCAAGGGATCGCCCACTGATAAGTACCATTTTTGTGATTATTTTAGATGTTAAAATCCATGTTTGACTCATATTTTTATTGATTAATTGTGAAATTGCCCTAGGTTTTAGAACTTACCTTTATTTTGGACTTAATTGCAAATTTACATTAAATTGGATTAATTGGCCACTAAATTTTGGATTTATTTTTGTAGGCACCAAAGGTTCAAGGACTTAGGGCATATTGGGTCAAACCTGAGTCGGATGTGAACCGGATCGAATTATCAAGCCTATGATCAATCCGGGCCGTCCGATTCAAGAGCGGTTAGATCTGAGCCATCCGGGATGATCTGAAGCAATCCGAGCTAGGGTTAGGGTTGATCAAGCTTTATGATCAAGATCTGAAGGTTTCATCCCAATCAGAGCTAGATCAACCGTTGGATCAAGCAAGGAGGGCTCTAGAGCGTCCAATCACAGATAGAGTTGATCTGGACCATCCGTTGCACATCTGGAGGATCCGAGCTACCACAAGGCAGATCCTGACCCCAGATCATCATCATAAAAGTTTGGCTCCAATCAGACCAAGATCTACCGTTGGATCTCCTCCGATTAATCTGAGCCGTCCATTTGTTTCTATTTAATCAAAAAAATCAGCGCAGCTCATCCTCGTCGCGTCTCCGCCGCAGCAGCTTCGTCTTCTTCAGTTTTCTTCCATTTCTTAGCTTAGTTCTTCATCCAAAGGGGCGCGACCCCTCAAATCCATCATCAAAGCAAGAGTTAGGTCAGTGAAGAGAGCTCTTGGTGAGGTTTCCGATTGATTTTCTGTTCAATAGCCAGTTTGCGCGAGGTCTCGGCAGCTTGCTATCCGATTTCAGCGAGCTCAGCTGTGATCCATTCCACTGCATCCGAGCTGACCAGAGGGGTTCCCTGGAAGGTCTCGGTCATTCCCTAATCAAGATCGCAAGCCACCACAGTGAGTTTGAAGGATTCGGAAGCTGATTTCAGTTTGAGCAGAAATCTGATCAGATTCGGTAGCAGAGGCAATTTGCACTGATTTGTGGAACTTGCGGGTCCGAGGTTCTCCCTTGATTGACAACCAAGGAGCTTTTGAGTTGAAGAAGGATTGAGGAGTAGTTTAAATCTTTAATTTCAATGTTTTGTAGCTGTAATTTCATTACTGCCACTGTTCTGTTTTTGCAGTTCGTATCAGCTGCCTAGATTTAGTTTTCTTAATTGTTTAGCTGTAATTTAGCTTCAATCTTCAAGTTGATTAGTTAAGGAACTTGTGTAGTGATAGATTGCATTTAATTTTAGTTTATTTCTGTGTTTAATGCTTGCGTGCCAATTCATTCTCTTGCGTGCCGTTTTATTTCTGCAAAATCATTTAGTTTCTGAAATTGTGTTAGTTTTCTTGTTTTCTGAGGTGTTTCTGATATTCTTAGTTGTCAATCTTTGCTCTAGCATTAGATAGATAGCGTAGTTGGTTAAAATAGCACTCAAATTAAGTTTCCTGATTTAGTTGCTGCATTCAAATTCTTGTTACGGCATTAAGTTTCTGCATTCAGATGTTGTTTCTGCACCCCATGTTCTGCAGTGAGTTTTGTGACTGATCAGACTTGGATTTGGAATTTTTTCACTCACTTTCGCATAATGCTTCACTAGCAGTATCACTTCCCAAGCTGAATTACCATCTTTACAGTTTGCATTTAGTATCAGCAGGCTTGTGTCGACATCCATAGCTGCATCCCTGCCCTTTAAGTTTCTGAAACTTTGCAGTTTTATTTCTGCAAGTTCTGCAGTTTGTATCAGGAATCTGCCAGTCCGTCTTCAAGTTGCTGGGAGCATCTGAGAAACTCTGCAGTCAAGTTCTGCATTAGTTTAATTGGAAATTCTGCATTTCAATAGGTGGCTGCACTTCTTCCTTCAAATCTCTGCCACATGCCTAAATTGTAGTATCCCTTCTACAGTTAGTATCAGATTTAGGCACTTATCCTGCATGTCATGATCAATGTATTTCTACAAGGTTGTGTCAAGTGAAAACTCGTTTCTGATTAGTGGTCAGTTTGATGAGCACTTAGTTGTCTTGAGTTCCAATTTAGATGAAGTTAAATCCACTTGGCACAGCACTTTCCTCATTGTAGTATCAAGTTGTTGCTTGCATTTAGAGTCAAGTTAGGTTTAGGCAGTGACTTGTAGTGATTTGTTTTAGATTACTTAACATTGGTTGGATCCAATTACTCTGCAATTGGTTTACACTTAACTCAGATTGTTTACAGATTCAATTAAGTTAATTGGGTTTCCATTTGGTTGAGTTATTGATTGGCATTTACTTTGTTTAGCTCATTTAGTTGAGTTCATTTATTTTCATTGTAATTTCATTTCATGATTGCAACCCAAAACCCGAATATCCATTTGAAACCCGAAAACACAAACGACACCTAAACACAAGCGCGAATCACACAACGTCAACTAGTCCCCGAGAAAAATACGACCTGTGGCCCCTTTACTACGCTTTTCTATTTTGATTGCAAAAAGGGTTTCCAGCTTTCATTCATTCATTGATATTTAAATTTGATGAGCCCATACATTTCGTGACAAATTAATTAGTATAATTTGGGCCTGTCAAATTTTTGGCGCCGTTGCCGGGGAAGCAACTAGTTGAATTGTTTGATTTTTGCTTGTATGTTTCTTTAGACATATCATTGGGTTCTATTTTATTTTGCTTTATCTTTTGTATACGGGTTGCTGCTATTTGTCTTGTTTGTTTTGTGACAGGGCTGCAAGATCAAAATGTTTCAGCAATACTATTCAAATTTTCAGCAACCAAGTCAAGACTTTCAGCAGCCTAATTCGAATTTTCAGCAAACATTTCAGAATGGGCAGCCACAATTCCAACAGCAATATCAGAATTTTCAGCCTCAATACCACCAAAATCAGCAAGTTCAAGGAAGCTTTCAAAATTTCCAGCAGATGTCTCAGCCTTTTCAGCAAGGTTTTCAGCATCAACAGTCAACATTTAACCAAAATCAAGGTTTTCCGGGGAATAGTTTTCAGCAAGGTCCATCGAATTTCCAAAGCAATTTCCAGCCATATCCTCAACAAATTCAGCACCAAAATCAGTACCAACAGCCCCCACATCAATTTGAGTGTTCACCACAACAATTTCAACCTCAGATCCAAGAATTTCATAATCAAAATTTTCAGCTATCTCCACCATGGTGTGAGCCAAATTTTCAGCAATCTAATCAGTCCATGCATCCATTTGATCAGCCCCTACAGTTTCCATTTCAGAATGCGCAGCCTCCTCCTGGACTTCAGCAGCCTTATGTTCCATTTCAGCAGTTTAACCAAGGAGGCTTTGATGATCGTGATTGGAGTGAGGCTCAACAACAAAGGATGATGGAGATGTTACAACAACAACAAGAGCAAAATCAACAACAACTACAACGCATTGCAAAATTAGTTGATCAAGTGAAACAAAGGCTAGCCCAAGAATCAGGACAATTATATTCTCAAGCAACTCTTGATTCTGAGAGCCCCGGAGTTGGTTTTATATCAGTTCAAGGTGACCCTAGTGTATGGCCAAGTCCTTCTTCAAGTAATCTTGCAAATGTGATAGAAGAAGAAGAAGAATACATTAAAGTTTGGGCACCTACAGCATGCATTCCTCCGGAGACTCCTATTCAAAATCCAATTCCAAATTTTTCAGCTCCAGCAGAAGAAACTGAGGCTCCACAGGACCATTCTAGTCTTTTATTTTGTGATGATAGTGTTATTAGTGGTCCTAATTTTTCTGATACTGTTGTTGCAGATATTACAGAAGAAGCATGCAGAGGAGATGATTCCATAGGTGTAGGGGACTGCACTAAGCCCCAGGGACCACCACATCTTCCAGAAAGGGTAGGGACTTGCTTGGTGGGAGCAAGCACCCAAGGATCACCAGTTGATTGTCCACCAGAACCTGAGGCTGAAGAGGAGATTGAACTTGACCAGGAGGAGACCACAGATACATCTACTTTGGTAGACCCTCCAGGGTCCAGAAGACTTCAGGAGTGGGTGCTCCAACTGAACAAACTCCAGCCTCCTGGAAGGACTTCTGAAGGGCATCAAGAAGGAGGAGATGATCTGACTTTAATTAAAAGCACTCCATCCCTTGAATGGCTCTTGAACCTGAACCGCCTTAGGCCACCAGAGAAATTTTTTGTAAAGTTCAAGTGTGGGGGAGTCATAGATCTCTCAGCCACCGATTTTCCTCCACTACCACGGTGGAGGCTACTTCTGGATAGGCTCCGTCCACCTGAAATAAAGGGGAGATTTTTCTTTCTTGCATTTTCTTTTATCACATTTTTCACTTTTATGTTTTCTAGAGTAAATCGAATAAATAGACGTTGTAAATACCATATTTTTCCTTTTAGCACTTTTTCTTGCATGAGTGGAAATAAATGTATCCCTCTAGGTTATCCCATAGCATTTTAGAGTCTTTTGAAAATAAATTAAATTTGGTTGTCGAAACTTAGGGTTTGACTCATGGATGAAATCTTGGATATTTGAGTACTACTTGGCTTTTAGATTCTTGATTGAGGAGTTGAGATGAATCGTTTGCACCTAGTGAGATTAGCCTTATTTTGTGATACACATATGTAATTGTATTCTAGAACTTGCTTAGGTTCTTTCAAAACCATATTTCGTTGATTGGATCACATCTATGAAGACTAATTTTCTTGTTTCCCTTTTTTTTCCATGATCATACTTGATACATACACTATTCTATTTGTCTTCCCTTATTCTTAATCTTAACCCAAATTTTTCTATGGATTTGTTGCTTGGGATGTTTTCTTGATGCCATTTTGCCCGAGACGGACAAAGATTTAAGTGTGGGGGAGTGACTAGTGATAGGGAAGCAATTTTTATCAAAGAGCATCATCATTTCGAAAAAAAAAAAAATTCATGTGCCAAGTGAGTGAGTGTGGTGCCAAGAGAGATGAAAGCAATTGGAAGCTGAGAAAAGCTGTGCCAAGGTTTTAAAATGGAATGCAATAGCAAAATGGCAGCTATATATTGGCTGATGGTGTGGCAGAATTTCAGAAACTTCTTGAGAGAAGCTGGAAATACTTGTGTAGAAGTTGAACTACAGCTGAAGACAATTGGAACAAATCTGAATTGAAGTTGAGCAGCTGCTTAACATAAGCTTATCTCGACCACTTTTGCTAAGGAAGAATTGTAGCAGCTGACAAATCTGATCCAAAACAGATTTGGATTAGTTGAGAATTGGATTGCAAGAAAACCATTTGACAGCTATCAGAGGTTATGGAGAGCAGTAAATTGACAATACAAGCGGAAAAGGGCAGTAGAAAAGAATGAAAATCAGATTGCATTATAGTGAGACAGTTTGTGCCACCCTGCAACTGAAATGGCTTTCAGGGGCTGTTGACAAAGGATTAAAAGCAAAACCAATTGGAAATTACTAGAAAGTGAAGGCTGAAAGGTTGAGAATGATAGAGAATTGCAGCTGACCAAATCTTATCATTTTAGAGAATCTGTGCTGGAATTTGAGTCAAAAACAGTTTGTACAGAAAATGAAAAGAAGTGAGCTGAATATGATATGATGCTGAACTGTTCGGAAATTGAATCAATTGTAAGGGTGTGAACAAGGAGTAAGAACAGAACTCTTCACCAGTTAGTAAGAGTTTTGAAGATCAGAAATGCTGAAGCAGTTTGTGATGCAGAACTTGTGTCAACTTGAGGCTGAATTGAAGCTGAAATTCAGAGCTGATGAATGAAGAACTGCAGCTGGAAAAATCTGAGATCAATGGCAGCAAATCTGTACCAAAAACAGAGGGAAAATTCAGCTATGAACTCAGGAAAAAGAGCTGGAATTTGGAGGCTAATCAGAAGCTAATCAGAGGCTGAACAAAGCTGCACAAAAATGGAATTGGGAGGCTAATGAAGTTGGAATTGAAGCTGAGATGTTTCCATTTTGAGTTGCTAGAGTGATACAAACTGCTGTGCCAAGTTTAAATACACTCATTGAAAAATTCAGCACTACTTCACAAGGGACAGAACTGAAAATTTCAGTGCTGGAATTTCACTTTCCATTTAAAATCTGAATTGTAACCTGCCGAGGTTGATTTGGAGCTTCTGAAATTATGTAAACTGGAAAGGGAGTAAGCTGCAAGGTTCTAAATCATGAAGGACTTTAGCTGGAAGACTGAACCGAAGAAGGAAATGCTGAATTGAATTCTGGATTGGTGCAGGGAAGTGCAGGGGAATCTGAACACAGCTGGAAAAAAACCTGATCCAATGCAGAAAAATTCAGAACACAATCTGAAATTAAAGCCGAACTGATTTGAATAAAAACTGAGTTGAAATGCAAAGGCTGTGTACAAAGGTTAAGCTGGACAGATTAGAGTCTAAGTGCAGAAAAATTGTTTAGGCAGTTTGGTATTAGCAATGTGTAGCTGAGTTTGATCAGAATTTATAAAGCAGTTTATTTAAAAGTTTGGAAGCCAAGTTGCAAAGGAAAAGTGAACAAGTTGAAGAGAATTTGAGTAGAGACTTAGTTGCAATTTAAATCTGCAGCTGATTAAAAAAAAAAGAAGAAATCTGCATTGCATTGAGAGCATGCAATCTACCGAGTGCTGATTTGGAGTTGCTGAAATGACAAAAGCTGAATGCAAAGTAAGCTGTATGATGCTAAAATCTGTTGAAGAAGTGTTGCTGAACATGTATTGGAAAAATTCAGAATTGAAATACAAGAAGGATTTAAAGTATGATACCATAAAAACTTGTTTTGTATCAACTTGAAACTGAAATTGTGTTTTGAAATCAGAGTTTTTCAATGAAGATGCCGTGGAGCTGATATTGAAACACAAAAGAAAGAAAGCAGAAAATGAATTCAGTAGCTGACCAAGAGAAAGAGAAAAGAAAAGGAAGAAAGTTGGCACACAAAAGGCAATTTGGCACATTAGACCAAAGAAGGGTTTTTATTCAAATTCTTGAAGGACAATGCCATAGTTCGACTTCACAACACTTTTGAGATCATTAGAGGACTGTATGGAAAGCAAGAGCATCAAAAATATCCTCCAGCACTCAAGTCTTCCACTTTACTCAGTTTTCCATTTTCTTTGTTTTTATTCCATTTCTCACTATTTTCTATGCTTTTCACTTGTTTTTGTAGATGTTGATCTTATTCATGATTAATGGTGGAGATTAGATAATAAGCAAGCCTATGGTAGTGCAAGAAACATGTGTGTAAGAGTGAGCTCCATTTCCATCACCAACTTAGAATTTAAGGAGAGAGCCACCAAAATTTCCCTTGAAAGGCTAGTGATTTAAACTCATCTCAATGACTCATGATAGATGAAAAGGCTAAGTTGTTGATTTAAGGACAAGATACTAATCCATAGAGCTTAGATTTATGAGAATTGACAACCTTAGGTAATTTCTTTTCATTTGCTTCTAATTATGCTTAAGAGAGCCTAAGGGATACTTATTTAGTTGTTTCGCGAGACGCTCAAGGATAAGTGTGGGGGAGTTGATAAGTACCATTTTTGTGATTATTTTAGATGTTAAAATCCATGTTTGACTCATATTTTTATTGATTAATTGTGAAATTGCCCTAGGTTTTAGAACTTACCTTTATTTTGGACTTAATTGCAAATTTACATTAAATTGGATTAATTGGCCACTAAATTTTGGATTTATTTTTGTAGGCACCAAAGGTTCAAGGACTTAGGGCATATTGGGTCAAACCTGAGTCGGATGTGAACCGGATCGAATTATCAAGCCTATGATCAATCCGGGCCGTCCGATTCAAGAGCGGTTAGATCTGAGCCATCCGGGACGATCTGAAGCAATCCAAGCTAGGGTTAGGGTTGATCAAGCTTTATGATCAAGATCTGAAGGTTTCATCCCAATCAGAGCTAGATCAACCGTTGGATCAAGCAAGGAGGGCTCTAGAGCGTCCAATCACAGATAGAGTTGATCTGGACCATCCGTTGCACATCTGGAGGATCCAAGCTACCACAAGGCAGATCCTGACCCCAGATCATCATCATAAAAGTTTGGCTCCAATCAGACCAAGATCTACCGTTGGATCTCCTCCGATTAATCTGAGCCGTCCATTTGTTTCTATTTAATCAAAAAAATCAGCGCAGCTCATCCTCGTCGCGTCTCCGCCGCAGCAGCTTCGTCTTCTTCAGTTTTCTTCCATTTCTTAGCTTAGTTCTTCATCCAAAGGGGCGCGACCCCTCAAATCCATCATCAAAGCAAGAGTTAGGTCAGTGAAGAGAGCTCTTGGTGAGGTTTCCGATTGATTTTCTGTTCAATAGCCAGTTTGCGCGAGGTCTCGGCAGCTTGCTATCCGATTTCAGCGAGCTCAGCTGTGATCCATTCCACTGCATCCGAGCTGACCAGAGGGGTTCCCTGGAAGGTCTCGGTCATTCCCTAATCAAGATCGCAAGCCACCACAGTGAGTTTGAAGGATTCGGAAGCTGATTTCAGTTGAGCAGAAATCTGATCAGATTCGGTAGCAGAGGCAATTTGCACTGATTTGTGGAACTTGCGGGTCCGAGGTTCTCCCTTGATTGACAACCAAGGAGCTTTTGAGTTGAAGAAGGATTGAGGAGTAGTTTAAATCTTTAATTTCAATGTTTTGTAGCTGTAATTTCATTACTGCCACTGTTCTGTTTTTGCAGTTCGTATCAGCTGCCTAGATTTAGTTTTCTTAATTGTTTAGCTGTAATTTAGCTTCAATCTTCAAGTTGATTAGTTAAGGAACTTGTGTAGTGATAGATTGCATTTAATTTTAGTTTATTTCTGTGTTTAATGCTTGCGTGCCAATTCATTCTCTTGCGTGCCGTTTTATTTCTGCAAAATCATTTAGTTTCTGAAATTGTGTTAGTTTTCTTGTTTTCTGAGGTGTTTCTGATATTCTTAGTTGTCAATCTTTGCTCTAGCATTAGATAGATAGCGTAGTTGGTTAAAATAGCACTCAAATTAAGTTTCCTGATTTAGTTGCTGCATTCAAATTCTTGTTACGGCATTAAGTTTCTGCATTCAGATGTTGTTTCTGCACCCCATGTTCTGCAGTGAGTTTTGTGACTGATCAGACTTGGATTTGGAATTTTTTCACTCACTTTCGCATAATGCTTCACTAGCAGTATCACTTCCCAAGCTGAATTACCATCTTTACAGTTTGCATTTAGTATCAGCAGGCTTGTGTCGACATCCATAGCTGCATCCCTGCCCTTTAAGTTTCTGAAACTTTGCAGTTTTATTTCTGCAAGTTCTGCAGTTTGTATCAGGAATCTGCCAGTCCGTCTTCAGTTGCTGGGAGCATCTGAGAAACTCTGCAGTCAAGTTCTGCATTAGTTTAATTGGAAATTCTGCATTTCAATAGGTGGCTGCACTTCTTCCTTCAAATCTCTGCCACATGCCTAAATTGTAGTATCCCTTCTACAGTTAGTATCAGATTTAGGCACTTATCCTGCATGTCATGATCAATGTATTTCTACAAGGTTGTGTCAAGTGAAAACTCGTTTCTGATTAGTGGTCAGTTTGATGAGCACTTAGTTGTCTTGAGTTCCAATTTAGATGAAGTTAAATCCACTTGGCACAGCACTTTCCTCATTGTAGTATCAAGTTGTTGCTTGCATTTAGAGTCAAGTTAGGTTTAGGCAGTGACTTGTAGTGATTTGTTTTAGATTACTTAACATTGGTTGGATCCAATTACTCTGCAATTGGTTTACACTTAACTCAGATTGTTTACAGATTCAATTAAGTTAATTGGGTTTCCATTTGGTTGAGTTATTGATTGGCATTTACTTTGTTTAGCTCATTTAGTTGAGTTCATTTATTTTCATTGTAATTTCATTTCATGATTGCAACCCAAAACCCGATTATCCATTTGAAACCCGAAAACACAAACGACACCTAAACACAAGCGCGAATCACACAACGTCAACTAGTCCCCGAGAAAAATACGACCTGTGGCCCCTTTACTACGCTTTTCTATTTTGATTGCAAAAAGGGTTTCCAGCTTTCATTCATTCATTGATATTTAAATTTGATGAGCCCATACATTTCGTGACAAATTAATTAGTATAATTTGGGCCTGTCAAATTTTTAGGCACGCCAAGGAGTAGGGAAGTTATCCCCGAACCTTGTAATCCTTGTTAGCATATCTTGACTAGTTTCTGCATTTGCTTTTTCTGTTCCCTGTTAACCTGTGAATTCTTCGCGATGAATCTACTGATAAGTTGAGGCATAAGTTCATTTCAAGGTCTGATTGCTACATTCACCACCCCCCTCTCTAGCCATCCAGGGCCAACATGTGGTATCGGAGCTTGGGGCTCTGTTCACGGCTTAACATCCGAGAGTCTATCAACAAGTGGCGTTGAGAGAAGGGTTTGCACCACCCGACCTCCTTTCTTGCAATGGCGCTGATTTTCAATATTGGAGATCATGATGGAGTATCTACCTTAAGATCGACATCCAATACTTGGTTCTCGCGTGAAGGAAGGTTTCACCCCTCCTAAGAGATGAGGCAAGATGAGGGAGAAAATTGGTCTCACTGGCGAGGACAAACTACGAAAAGGAAGCCGACGCGAAGGCGGTGTCGACTCTTCAATGCTGGCATGAACAAAGACCAACTCAATCAAGGTTGGTCTCTTTACAAGTGCAAAGGATTGTGGAACAAAGCTCATCGAGCTTCATGAGGGCTACCCGAGACTTCAAGAATCGCCAAGAGGATTGTTCCTCAACCAACTCAAAATTCTCCATGAAGGAGAAGTGAATCGGTAAGTGAGCTTCATAGTAGATTCAAGAAGTCCTCAATGGCTTCCACTCATTGATCGAAAAGGTCGAGAATCGCGACCTTGTGAGGTATGTGTTGAAAGCCTTTCTTCAAGGAATGTCTTGTGGTCATCCATGGTGGATGCCTACAAAGGTTTCAAGGATTATGCAATTGTAAAGTTAGATGATTTATTTTGTGAGATGGACTTGCATGAAATGGCTAACAAAGGCTCAAGGAGAAGGGATTGCTTAGTTGCAGGGGACGATCCAACAAGAAGAAAAAGGAGAAGAAGAAGGAGAAGGAGGTTTCTTCATCTTCATCCTCTATCCGAGTCCGAGTCCGATTCCGAGAGAAGATGGCAGCGGTCTTCTTCCTCCGAGATGGCAACTTTTGTGGAAGGATGATGAGAAGGGAGTCGGCGCTTCAAGGTAAAGGTAACTCCTAGTGAAGCTAAATTGATAAGATCTAATATTACTTGCTTTGAGTGTGTAGGAAAGGGCATCTTCAAGAAGAATGCCACAAACTAAAGAGAAGGAGGAAAATCCAAAGAAAGAAGAAAATTCGAAGGAACCTTGAAGGCCACTATGGGATGAGTATCCTCTAAGCTCATCCGAGAGAGAGAAGGAGAGAAGGTACAAGCATGTGGCACTCATGGCAATTGGAGGAGAAGAAGAGCAGTGATGAATCTCACCACTCACTCAAACGCGGCTTCATCATCTTCGGATGATGAAGAGGTAACTTACTCCCGAATTAGACAAATGTTATAGAACATTGCATGTTTAACTATATTGCTTAAGAAGTAAAAAATAAGGTTAAAGCTTGCAATTAGAAATTGATCAATTGAATTATCTAGAGATGATAACATTGATGACTTGCATGTTGAA
>JAGFNQ010003108.1:80174-112564 GCA_024364735.1 Boesenbergia rotunda
TCCTTATCTGTCTGGAAACTGGCATCTGTATACCCACGTATTACCATATCTCCTTCTCCATATATTAGGAACACATCCTTAGTTCTTCTTAAGTACTTAAGGATTGTCTTGACAGCCGCCCAATGATCCATTCCTGGATCAGACTGGTATCTGCTTGTGACACTCAGAGCATATGATACATTGTGTTGGATCGAGAAATGCGAGAGAGGGGGGGGTGAATGTCGCAATTCGTTCGGATTTAAAAGAGCGGGTGCGCAGCGGAATAAAATAGAGTAAAACAACGCTAACACGATCGTCTTACTTGGTTCGGAGCCTAGGTCGACTCCTACTCCAAGGCCCACGGTCGTTGACCGTTTTCTGCGGGCAATTCTATAAGTTCGCAAAGTTTACAAATAGATTTTACAATAAGGCAGAATAGTAAACTTTAAATACAGAGCTCTTCGTTACCGACGTCTGGTGTAGATCAAGGTTTCGGAGCAGCAGGACGTCGTCAGCTTGAGTTGGAAGATTTCTGAAGCGTGTCGCGGAAGCAGAAGAGCACAGAAGCGTCGAAGCAATTGATGTTCTTTGAAGAGGGTCGAGGCCCTCTTTATATAGGGCAGGGGGCGCCCGACATGCTCGGGGCGCCCCCCACGTGGCTTCTGATCCGGCGTGCTCTCGGTCGTGACTGATCGCTTCGACTTCGGGATAACAGTTGACTGGGGCGCCCGACGCGCACGGGGCGCCCGATTGACCGGTCAAAGTTTATCACCGAGGCTTCGCGAGGGTGAGCTGCAGCCGCCTTCAGTGGCGTGGCACAGTGGGCGCCCGAGACACGCGGGGCGCCCGATCTGCGCGGTGCCCGATTTGCGCGGCGCCCGCGACAAGAGGGGCGCCCGACATGCGCGGGGCGCCCCCCAACGCTGTGCAGTCGGAGGTTTACTTCTCTGCTGACTTTGGGTTGACTCTGGGGCGCCCGACACATCCGGGGCGCCCTACTCAGCTACGGCCTCACTCCTTTGAGGCTCTCTGAGCTGCAGAAACACAGTCCTTCGGTCCTGCATCCAGGGTTAGTCCAAAACAGCAAATAATAAGTTAGTTAAAACAGCCTTAGCTGTCTTGGTTCTGACTTTGGATCTCCAAAATGGAGCCCTAGGTCGAACCGACGCCTAATGTTCCCTCGAGGGGAACGCGTCCTCACCTACTCCTCTCGGGAGAGTTTTACCTGGTGCCAACCGGATCCTCCAGTTGGACTTTTGCCCAGCAGTCCTTCGCCAGGTCTTGAGTTACCAAGCTTCCCTTCGCTTGGTGCCTAGCAGCCCTTCGCTAGGTAGCATCCTTTCTAGGTTTCCTGTCTGGCAGTCCTTCGCCAGTGCCTAGCAGTCCTTCGCTAGGGCTTGTCCTGTCTGGCAGTCCTTCGCCAGTGCCTAGCAGTCCTTTGCTAGGGCTTGTCCTGTCTGGCAGTCCTTCGCCAGTGCCTAGCATTCCTTCACTAGGGCTTTTCCTGTACACTCAAGAAACTCGTTAGACAACCATTAACCCTTAACTTTTGAACCTTTTTGCCAATATCAAAACACAGGTTTGACTTGGGTGCATACTGCACCAACAATCTCCCCCTTTTTGATATATGGCAACCTAGTTCAAAAAGTTAAGGAAAAAAGTGCTGAATTTAAAATCCTAAGTTAGATTCCCTCCCCCTAGAAGAAATCTCCCCCTAGGTTTTTCAAAAACAGGTGATGTGAATGAAGTACTTAGAAGATTTCATGTTTTGATAATAAGTTAGGAAATCTCTACAGTTTTTGCTAAGTTTTTCGAAAAAAACATTCTTAGTTTGGGAACCTTTAGAAAATTTTCATTTTTGAAAAAATTTCAGACTTTAGAAAATTTTCAGTTTTTGGGAAAAATTTCAAACTTAGAAACATTAAGTAAAAATCATTTTAAGCAAAAATAGTTCAGAGCTTAGAAATAAAATTATACCAATTTTTCAGTTCAACTTTTTGAAAAGACTATGGAAAAGAAAAAATTGTGTTTCCTGTTTCCTTTCCAACTCTCCCCCTTTGACATATATCAAAAAGAATGCAAAAAAAAGAAACAAAATTTGCAATACTTAAATAGAGCATTTGCTGTACTGAATCAAAATAAGACCTAAGTCTGGTTAATCCTTTTAGGGACCTGTCTAACCCACTTAGCTACTTACTAACTGTTATAAACAGTAGTTTTGGCTAGGGTTAGTCAAGTTAAGTGAGCTGTTCAAGTTAGATTGTCTAAACTTGACACTTAACTTGATTGCTGTTCATTTAGTGCCCCAATTGCTGCCGATGCACTGACTTAAAGCATCTTGAATTGAGGCAAAGACCTAAGCATCTCAACCCTTTCTAGGTTATCAATCAAAAGTATCCTAAGGTGTTTGTGAGATGCTGGCTTCTAAGTCTATAGGTGCATGCAATTCTAGGGTTAGAGCCTAGGCTAAGTCCATTTTCGAAAAAGCCCTAGTTTTGAAAGGGGTAGTTTTTGAAATAAAACTAAGTAAAAAAACTTTTTGAAAGTTAATGTAATATTTTTAACAAAAAACATTTTAAAAGACATTTTAAGTTCAATTTAAAATTGAAAATCCAAAAACCAAATGATTCTATTCTACTAAGCATAACCTAACTGCCTTCTTAGTTAGCTAAACTCAGATTTAGGTAGGGGTTTAGTGAATATGTCAGCTAGGTTGGACTTGGAGTCTACATGCTTAAGGACTATTTCACCCCTAGCTACGTGATCTCTTACAAAGTGATGTTTTACTTCTATGTGTTTGGTTCTAGAATGTTGTATTGGGTTTTTGGTTAAGTTAATTGAGCTAATGTTGTCAATATTGACTTGGGTCTGATTGTAGTCTAGCTGAAAGTCCTTAAGAGTATGCATCATCCATAGGAGTTGAGCTACACACTCTCCTAAGGCTACATATTCAGCTTCAGTTGTTGATAAAGCAACACAGTGTTGCTTTCTACTGCACCAACTTACTAAGCTATTTCCTAAAAGTTGACAGCTTCCACTTGTACTTTTTCTATCTAATTTACAACCAGCATAGTCAGAATCAGAGTATCCTGATAACTTAAAGGATGAAGTCCTAGGGTACCAAATCCCTACATTTAGGGTGCCCTTAATGTATCTTAAGACTCTTTTTAGGGCTGCTAAGTGAGTTTCCTTAGCACATGTTTGGTACCTAGCACACATCCCTACTGAAAAGAGTATATCAGGTCTGCTGGCTGTAAGGTATAGTAGACTTCCTATCATACTTCTGTAAAGTTTTAGGTCTACTGGTTTACCCTCAGGGTCACTATCTATTTTTACATTTGTGGCCATTGGGGTA
Source organism: Boesenbergia rotunda (assembly GCA_024364735.1). NCBI lineage: Eukaryota > Viridiplantae > Streptophyta > Magnoliopsida > Zingiberales > Zingiberaceae > Boesenbergia > Boesenbergia rotunda. The sequence goes on from JAGFNQ010003108.1 coordinate 83,509, forward strand.
CTTATACTTTTAGAGTTATCCATTTTAAATTTCTTAATTAGTTCTTTAGCATATTTAGATTGATGTACATAATTTCCATCTTTAGTTTGTTTGATTTGTAACCCTAAGAAAAAGTTGAGTTCCCCAACTAAACTCATTTCAAATTCACTTTCCATAATTGTTACAAATTCTTTTAGAAATTTAGAATTAGTTGATCCAAATATTATATCATCTACGTAAATTTGGGCAACAAATATATCTTTTTCTAAAATTTTAACAAACAAGGTTGGGTCAATTTGACCTTGTTTGAATTCTTTAGAGATTAGGTAATTGGATAATCTTTCATACCAGGCCCTGGGTGCTTGTTTTAGTCCATAAAGGGCTTTACTAAGTTTGTAGACATGATCGGGTTTTTCTAAATCCTCAAATCCTGGGGGTTGTCCTACATAAACTTCTTCCTTAATAAGCCCATTTAAGAAGGCTGACTTTACATCCATTTGGTATAATTTAAATCCTTTATGGGATGCAAAGGCTAGTAACATCCTAATCGACTCAAGTCTAGCTACAGGGGCAAAGGTTTCATCATAATCCAATCCTTCTATTTGGCTGAATCCCTTAGCTACTAAGCGGGCTTTATTTCGGACTATTTCACCTTGGTCGTTTAACTTATTCCTAAATACCCACTTAGTGTCAATTACGGATTTTCCTTTAGGTTTAGGTACTAACTCCCAGACTTGGTTTCTCTCAAATTGGGCTAACTCTTCTTGCATGGCTAAGATCCAGTCAGGATCAGGTAGGGCTTCCTCAATAGTCTTAGGTTCAATTTTGAAATCATGGCTATTTGACTGAGATTTCTATAGGAAGCTCTAGTTCTGACTCCTAAGGTTGGATCACCTACAATCTGATCAGTTGGGTGACTAAGTCTGGGTTTCTTGGTTTGTCTAGTACTTGGCTCAGCTTCAGGTCCAGCTGGTCCAATAGGTTCAATTCTGGTTCATTGGTTGGTTCAACTGATTCAGAATTTGGTTCAATTGTTAAGTCATTAAAGGGTTCAGTTAGGGTTTCAGAGTTATCTTCTTGATCAGTATTTGGTGAAGCTAAGTCAGAATTGTCAGATTTTGGGTTCGTTTCTTCATCAAATATTAAGTTGGTTGTTTCTTCAATTTTCTTAGTTATTTTGTTGTAGACTCTATAAGCTCTACTTGTTGTAGAGTACCCTAAAAAGATACCTGGGTTTGACTTGGATTGGAATTTTCCAAGATAGTCTTTGGTATTAAGAATATGGACTTTGCATCCAAAGACTCTAAGATAGTGTAGGTTTGGAAGTCTGTGGTAGTAAAGTTCATAGGGTGTTTTACTTAACCTTTTATTAAGCAGAGTCCTATTTTGGATATAGCAAGCTGTGCTAATTGCTTCTGCCCAATAGTGGTTGGGTAGGTCAAATTCATTAAGCATAGCCCTAGCAGCTTCCTGTAGGGTTCTATTCTTCCTTTCTACTATGCCATTTTGTTGGGGGGTTCTAGGACACGAAAATTCGTGTTTATATCCATTTACTTTGCAGAATTCTTCGAATCTTTGATTCTCGAATTCTCCCCCGTGGTCAGACCTAAGTCTTTTTATTTTGGTATCATTTTGATTTTCAATCAATTTGCAAAAGTTGTTAAATAGGTTCAGGGTTTCATCTTTGGTCTTTAGAAACCTAACCCAGGTGAACCTAGAGTAGTCATCAATTATCACTAAGCAGTACCGGTTTCCACTTAGTGACTTGGCTCCATGTGAATCAAATAGGTCAAGGTGTAGGAGCTCAAGTGTGGTTTGAGTTTGATCAGATTGGATCAATTTGTGACTAGACTTGGTTTGTTTGCCTTGATTACAGGATTCACATATTAGGTTTTCATTACTCTTAATTTTAGGAACACCCTTTACTAAGCCAAGTTGGGTAATTTTTGAGATAGTTCTTAGATTGGTATGACCTAATCTCCTATGCCAGAGTTTTGATTGTTCTAACTGTGTTAACATGCATTTGGGTATAAGGGGAAGATTTATAGTATATACATTGTTTTTCCTAGTGCCCTTAAGCATGATTTCTGAGTCTTGTGCGTTTCTAATTAGGCAGTTAGAATTGTTGAACGTAACTAAATAACCAGAGTCACATAACTGACTTATGCTAAGTAAGTTAAAATTAAAGTTTTCTACTAATAGAACTTTCTTAATAATGAAATTGGATTTAAGTTCAATATTACCTGACCCAATTACCTTGAGTGTGGCATTGTTACCAAATGCTACTGAGCCCAGGTTTTTGAACTTGAGTTTGGTGAACTTCAATTTGTCCCCAGTCATATGTCTGGAGCACCCGCTATCTAACATCCATTGGTCCAAATCTTTATGTTCCTACACATAAAGAATTTTTGATGATTTGGATCCAATTTAAGTTAGAGATAGCTTAAATTGAGTTTCACTTCCTAGTCTGTCTCACCCCAGTCTAGGGTTTTCAATCACGTTAACCTTAAGGTTTTTGTGAGACAGGTTTGAAGGTAAAAATTAATTTTGAAAGGAATTTTCATTTATTTTGAAAAGTTATTTACTTTTGAAAACAAAAAAAACAGAAAGTTTTGAAAACAGATTAAGTGTTTTTCAAAAAGATAATAATTTTGAGAAGTAGAAGTTTTGAAAAACAGATTAGAATCTATAATTATTTGAAATTTGAGTTAGATTCGAATTTGACAAAAGTTAACTTGAATTTGAATTTCAGAAATTGGCTTCCAGGTCTTGGCGAGGCACTAGGCCTTCTTTGGCCGAAGCCTTATGGGATCATCCACCCTTTCCTTGACAAAGCCTTTTAATGAAATTTCATTTTCAAATTAAATTAGGTCATTTTCTGGTCTAACTAGCTTGGGTCTTGGATCGGTAGCTTCGGCTAGTTCCGCCAAATTGGCTTCCCTAACGTACTATCATCTCACCTCCTCCCAATACTATGTTTTCAATTTTCAAGTAATTTTAGTCCTTAAATCTAAGAATTCCTTAAATCTAAGCATGGCAATTTGCAAGAAATTAAATAAACACACAATCAATCAATTAAAAAAAACTATCTAATTATAAAAATTGTTTTGATTTTGGCTCCCCCTGGACTATAGCCTCTATATGGGTTAGGCAAGATGTGAATCTTGTCCTTGGGGATCCAAAATTGATTTGAACCAGTTGGTTTAGTCAGGCACAGTTTTGGCACCCATGCCTGAACCTTAGGTCTTGACTGGTTCAGTACAGCAAAGTAAGATCTTTGCCGAGATTTGGTTCTATAGCCAAGTCCGGATCGGTTTAGAACAGACTTCTGTTTTCCCAGAATCATATCAAGATTCTTGGAACCAGAAGTGAATCGTTCTAAAGCTGTTCTTAAATCCTTGACTTGAGTTTTCAGGGAGAAATTCTCTGACTCAAGTTTTTCAACTTGATCAGGGGTTCCTTCCTGAATTTTCTCAGTTAAGGAATTAGAATCAGCTCCCTCTTTCAGGAGTTTTACTTCCTGTCGGAGGGACTCGATTCGGAGTTTGGCTTTCGCCAAATCTCGGGATAGATAGGAAATAAGAGAATTTAATTGCGATTTTGAAAAGCCCGTTACCTTTATTTCGCCGTCGTCGGAGAAAGTCAGTTTGCCGTCGTCCCGGTCCGAGTCTGAGTCAGTCTCGATTTGATCCGAAGCGGTCAGGGCTAGAAGATTGGACTGAGGTGCTTCTTCTTCTTCTTCTGAGGAAGACTCATCCCAGGTTGCTTGGAGTGCCTTCTTCTTTCTGGTCTTTTTGGACTCCTTTAGGCTTGGACATTCGGTCTTGTAGTGGCCCTTCTTCTTGCATTCGTAGCAGGTTACGTTGGGCTTGTGTTTGTCAGTTGCTGGTTCAGCTGGTTCATCCTTTCTTCGGCTTGTTCTTCGTGTGTTGGTTTGGTTTTTCAACCTTTTGTAGTAGCTTCGAGCTAGCCGGACCAGTTCTGATTGATCTTCTTCTTCTATTTCTGAATCTGAGGTAGATTCAGGATCAACTTGAATTTTCTTCTTGGTCATTTTCCCTGTTTTCCCTGCAAAAAAAGCTATACTTTTCTCGACCAAATTGGAGTTAGTCTGTTCATGCAGCTCAAGTTCAGAAAATAACTCATCTAGCTTAATTTTTGAAAGATCCCTAGAGACCTTGTATGCATCTACCATAGATGCCCACAAGGTGGTCCTAGGGAATGCATTTAGGGCGTACCTTATCAGATCACGGTTTTGAACCTGGTGACCTATTGCGTGAAGACCATTCATTACCTCTTGAATTCTTGCGTGGAGCTGGGCTGCTGTCTCGTTATCTGCCATTTTGATGGTGAAGAGCTTGTTCAGTAGCAGGTCCCTTTTGCTGATCCTCGTGTCTGAGGTTCCTTCGTGGAGCTCGATTAGTTTAGCCCATAACTCCTTTGCACTGTTGAAGGGGCCTACTCGGTTCAGCTCCTCTTTCGTTAATCCGCATTGGAGAGTCTGAGTTGCTTTGGCGTCAGCTTCAATTTTGCGTTTGAGAGTGTTGTCCCACTCCCAGTAGCTTTGTGGAATTCCTTCTGTATTTCGTGGGATCTCCAGACCGGACTGGATAATGATCCACATGTCCACCTGAGTTTTCAGGTGGACCTCCATGCGACTTTTCCAGTAGGAAAAGTCTTCTCCACTAAAGAGTGGAGGTCTAGCGGTGCTGTATCCCTCTTGCATAGACATTTACACTAAAAAGAAATTTACAAAAGAAATGTCCCAAGACTTGGTCTTGGATTAGTAGTGCGAGATAAAAAAAATGATTAGAAAAAAAAATAAAAAAAATCCGAAAAAAAATATTCCAAACTGGTGGTTGCACCAAGTTTGAAAACCCCGCTCTGATACCACTTGTTGGATCGAGAAATGCGAGAGAGGGGGGGGTGAATGTCGCAATTCGTTCGGATTTAAAAGAGCAAGTGCACAGCGGAATAAAATAGAACAAAACAACGCTAACACGATCGTCTTACTTGGTTCGGAGCCTAGGTCGACTCCTACTCCAAGGCCCACGGTCGTTGACCGTTTTCTGCGGGCAATTCTATAAGTTCGCAAAGTTTACAAATAGATTTTACAATAAGGCAGAATAGTAAACTTTAAATACAGAGCTCTTCGTTACCGACGTCTGGTGTAGATCAAGGTTTCGGAGTAGCAGGACGTCGTCAGCTTGAGTTGGAAGATTTCTGAAGCGTGTCGCGGAAGCAGAAGAGCACAGAAGCGTCGAAGCAATTGATGTTCTTTGAAGAGGGTCGAGGCCCTCTTTATATAGGGCAGGGGGCGCCCGACATGCTCGGGGCGCCCCCCACGTGGCTTCTGATCCGGCGTGCTCTCGGTCGTGACTGATCGCTTCGACTTCGGGATAACAGTTGACTGGGGCGCCCGACGCGCACGGGGCGCCGATTGACCGGTCAAAGTTTATCACCGAGGCTTCGCGAGGGTGAGCTGCAGCCGCCTTCAGTGGCGTGGCACAGTGGGCGCCCGAGACACGCGGGGCGCCCGATCTGCGCGGTGCCCGATTTGCGCGGCGCCCGCGACAAGAGGGGCGCCCGACATGCGCGGGGCGCCCCCCAACGCTGTGCAGTCGGAGGTTTACTTCTCTGCTGACTTTGGGTTGACTCTGGGGCGCCCGACACATCCGGGGCGCCCTACTCAGCTACGGCCTCACTCCTTTGAGGCTCTCTGAGCTGCAGAAACACAGTCCTTCGGTCCTGCATCCAGGGTTAGTCCAAAACAGCAAATAATAAGTTAGTTAAAACAGCCTTAGCTGTCTTGGTTCTGACTTTGGATCTCCAAAATGGAGCCCTAGGTCGAACCGACGCCTAATGTTCCCTCGAGGGGAACGAGTCCTCACCTACTCCTCTCGGGAGAGTTTTACCTGGTGCCAACTGGATCCTCCAGTTGGACTTTTGCCCAGCAGTCCTTCGCCAGGTCTTGAGTTACCAAGCTTCCCTTCGCTTGGTGCCTAGCAGCCCTTCGCTAGGTTTTTTCTTCTGGCAGCCCTTCGCCAGTGCCTAGCATTCCTTTGCTAGGGCTTGTCCTGTCTGGCAGTCCTTCGCCAGTGCCTAGCAGTCCTTTGCTAGGGCTTGTCCTGTCTGGCAGTCCTTCGCCAGTGCCTAGCAGTCCTTTGCTAGGGCTTGTCCTGTCTGGCAGTCCTTCGCCAGTGCCTAGCATTCCTTCACTAGGGCTTTTCCTGTACACTCAAGAAACTCGTTAGACAACCATTAACCCTTAACTTTTGAACCTTTTTTGCCAATATCAAAACACAGGTTTGACTTGGGTGCATACTGCACCAACAGTTGCTACTATATAAAGAAACCAAAGGCTAGCCCTTATTCGACATCAATTAATCAAGAGATTAATTGGAGCTCTCCCTCTCTCTCTTCTCTTATCTTCTCCTTCTCCCTTTCTTGCCAAGGGCCGGTGCCAACCCTAAGGAGATTAGGGCCGGCGCCCCTTCCATCTTCTTCCACCCAAGGCCGGCCACCTTCCACCTTCTAGGGCCGACGCCCAACTACTCCAAGGCAAGGGTTGCCGTGAGCATTGAAGAAGAAGGAGAACCCGAACACGAAGAAGAAGAAGCGGATAGCGACTCCTCTCTTCCGGAATACGATTTCGTTACTTCTTGTTGGTTAGTTTCTAACTCCTCTCTTGATCTTTCAAGTTGTGTGATAAGCACCATTTTATTGATTATTTTAAGTGCTTAAATCCATGTTTGATCCATGTTTTTATTGTTTAATTGTGATTTTACCCTAGGTTTTAGGATTTTCTATTATTTTGGACTTTATTGCAAAATTACATATTTTTGGATTATTTGGCCACTAATTTTCTGATATATTTTTGTAGGCATGAAAGGATCCTGGACCTAGGGCATATTGGGTCAAACTTGAGTCGGATATGAACCGGATCGGATTATCATGTTTTGGATTAATCCGGGCCGTCCGATTCAAGAGCGGCTAGATCTGAGCCATCCGGGACGATCTGAAGCAATCCGAGCTAGGGTTAGGGTTGATCAAGCTCTATGATCAAGATCTGAAGGTTTCATCCCAATCAGAGCTAAATCAACCGTTGGATCAAGCTTGGAGGGCTCTAGAGCGTCCATTCACAGATAGAGTTGATCTGGACCATCCGTTGCATATCTGGAGGATCCGAGCTACCACAAGGCAGATCCTAACCCCAGATCATCATCATAAAAGTTTGGCTCCAATCAGAGCAAGATCAGCCGTTGGATCTTCTCAAATTAATCTGGGCCGTCCATTGATATCTATTTAATCAGAAAATCCCAGCGCTTCTCCTTCGTCGCGTCTCCGCCGCTACAGTAGCCTTCACCGTTTCTTCTTCGTTTTCCAGTCGATTTTCTCCATTTCCGGGGCGCGACCCCTCGATTCTTCATCAAGATCATCTTCTGGAGCTTTGGAGGTCAGTTTGGTGGGAGAATTAAGCTCGAATTCGCGCCGGACAGAGTTATTTGAGGGTTTCGGTGGCTCTGTGGTCCGAACACTGAGATCTTCGCCACAGTCCATTTCCGATGATCTGAGGCACTTGTAGGGGTTCTCGAGTGACCTCAGGTTGTTCCCAAATCACCATCGCAGCTCCACAAACGAAGATCGAAGCGTTTGGATTGGAAATTCCCAGCTTGCGCAGTTTGAGCAGAGTTCACTAATCCAATCTGATTTCCACTGATTTGCTGTGCTTAGGGGTTCGAAGCCAGCTCTTGCTTGACGACCAAGAAGAATTTGAGCTCGTGGAAGATTGAGGAGTAGTTTAACTCATTTAATTTCTGTTTTCGTAGCTGTAATTTCATTACTACCACTGTTCTGTTTTTGCAGTTCGTATCAGCTGCTTAGATGTAGTTTTCTTAATTGTTTAGCTGTAATTTAGCTTTAATCTTCAAGTTGATTAGTTAAGGAACTTGTGTAGTGATAGATTGCATTTAATTTTAGTTTATTTCTGTGTTTAATGCTTGCGTGCCAATTCATTCTCTTGCGTGCCGTTTTATTTCTGCAAAATCATTTAGTTTCTGAAATTGTGTTAGTTTACTTGTTTTCTGAGTTGTTTCTGATATTCTTAGTTGTAAATCTTTGCTCTAGCATTAGATAGATAGCGTAGTTGGTCAAAATAGCACTCAAATTAAGTTTCCTGATTTAGTTGCTGCATTCAAATTCTTGTTACGGCATTAAGTTTCTGCATTCAGATGTTGTTTCTGCACCCATGTTCTGAATCGAGTTTTCTTGACTGATCAGTCTTGGACTTTGCTTCACTGAGCCTATCCTTTTCCAAGCTAAGTTGGCTAGTCTCAGCAGGAATTATCATGGTTCCAGTTTATGCATTCATGTACCAGTTTTGGCACATCAATTCTTTCCTTTGTGCATCCAGAATTTGCTGAATTCAGTGTCTATTTCCTGCAAATCAGTTCTTGTTTTTGAGTATCAACTGATGGTATCTGAATTGAGAATACCTATCCGTGGTTTTCTTCAGAACTTTCATTGGAGCTTGGTTCATTTCATTAGCATTTGGAGTCAAATGTTGAGTATCAGTTTCTGAAATTCTAAATCATTACTGTACTTGACAGTTTCTGGCTTGTTGTTTGAAGATTTCGGTTCATTATTTTTAAAGCTGCATTAAATGGAAAGTTAGCTCTTCTAAATCCTATTTGAACGCTAGGTTGAGCAATTACTTTCAGCTTACCTTGATCGGTTGTCCTGCAGCTGAATTATACATGCAATTCAGCACATTGCGCTGCCTTAACGTTTCTGATATGAGCTGCAATTAGATGCTTAAGTTTTTCCTTCAACTCTTGCAAATTTGTTCACTAATAATCTTGTTTTCTGAGCTGGAAATCTGCTGCAAAGGCAGCAGAAACTGCAAGGCAGTTTTCAGTGATTGGCACCAAGTTTTTCCTTCTCTTGCTTGCCAATTTGCTGAAATTTGGCACTTTGTATCAAGTTTATGCTTAGGCAGTGATTGGCACCAAGTTATAGGGTAGTTTTAGTGTGCTATATTGTCTGAAATCAATTGGTACTGCATTCATCCCTTTCCGAATTTTGCTTGCATTTGCTGGTGTCCAAAACTTGTAGCTAAATTGAGTCGAAGTTGGTGCTTGTTGAATTTCTGAATTTCGCATGTTTCTATTTGTGTCAAGCTAGTTTGTTTCCGAAAACTCAATCACTGCCTTTATTTCATTGCTTGGCATTTTGATCTGCTTTTGAAATCAGAAATCAGTTTTAAACAAATTGCTTAAGGGCTATAGATGAGTAAGTGATCCAATTGGTTGAGTCTTCAATTGCCATTGCTTTGGTTAAGTTACATGGTTAAGTTTTTATCCCTTTCATTGTGATTTCATTCTTGATTGCAACCCTAAAACCCAAATTGTCATTTGAAACCCGAAAACACAAACGACACATAAATACAAGCGCGAATCCGACAACGTCAACTAGCCCCGAGAAAAATACGACCTGTGGCCCCTATATTACATTCTAAGTTTTTGATTGTAAAAAGGGTTTCCAGTTATTCATTTTATTCATATCTAAATTTGATGAGCCCATACATTTCGTGACAAATTAATTAGTATATTTGGGTTACGTCAAATTTTTGGCGCCGTTGCCGGGGAAGCAACTAGTTGATTTGTTTGATTTTTGCTTGTATACTTTTAGACATATCATTGGGTTCTATTTTATTGTGCTTTACTTTTGTATACGGTTGCTGCCATTTTTTCTTGTTTGATTTGTGACAGGGCTGCAAGATTCAAAATGAATTCAACGGAACAATCAGAAATAGTGAAGGCACTGGAGGAGATAAGAAATGTGATAAAGGAGTGGGACTACCAACTAGAACGTAAAGCTCAGTCATCTACTTATCAGAAGCTACCTCAGCCACAATTTCAGCCACTCCAAGAATTCCAGCAGCCATATTTTGATTTCCAGCAGCCCCATTTGAATTTTCAGCATCCGAATGATCAATTTCAGCAGCCCTATCCTAATTTTCAGCAACCAAACTTTCAGTTTCAGCCACCATTTCAACAATTCGAGCCACCACAGCAAGATTTCCAACAATTTCAGACGAATTCCAGCAATTTACAGAATTTCCAGAATTTTCAGAACGGGCAGCCAATTTTCCAGAATTTTCAGCCCAGTTTTCAGCAATTTCAGCCCAATTTTCAGCAACCATTTCAGCATTTTGAACCTCAATTCCAGCCCTACAATCAAGGGTTTCAAGGGCAGAATTTTCAGCCTTCGCCACCTAATTTTCCAGCTCAAAATCAAAACTTTCAGGGCTACATTTCCCAGCAAAATTTTCCAGTATATCAGCCCTCTAATCAGTCCTTTAATCAGCCCCAACAGCAGGGTTTTCAAGGATCACAGCAAGCTCAAAATTTTCAACCTACTTCATCCTTTCAAAATCAGTCAAGGAGCTATGCTAACCAAGGAGGCTTTGAGAATCTTAATGAGAATGAGGCTCAACTACAAAGAATGGAGGAGATTTATCAAATAGTTGTACAATATCATCAACAGCAGCAAAGGCTTCAAGACATCGAAAGAGGCGTTGGACAAATTGCTAGTCAAGTGAATCAAATGCAAGTTCAAGGTGACCCTAGCGCATGGCCAAGTCCTTCTTCAAGTAATCTTGCACATTTGATAGAAGAAGAAGAAAATGACGTACTCATCAAAGTCTGGGCACCTAGAGCATACATTCCTCTGGAGATTCCTACTCAAAATTCATTTTCAAATGTTTCAGCTCAAGAAGAAGAAACTGAAGCTCCACAGGACCATTCTAGACTTTTATTTTCTGATGATAGCATTATTGCTGGTCCTAATTTTTCTGACACTGTTGTTGCAGATATTACAGGAGAAGCATGCAGAGGAGATGATTCCATAGGTGTAGGGGATTGCACTAAGCCCCAGGGACCACCACAAGATTTAGAGAATGAACCAGAAAGTGTAGGGACTTGCATGGTGGAAGCAAGCACCCAAGGATCACCAGTTGATTGTCCACCAGAGCCTGAGGCTGATGAAGAGCATGAACTTGACCAGGAGGAGACCACAGATACACCTTCAGGTATTATCCAGCACACTCAGGTAAGTATTTCTCCTCTTTCTTCAGAAAAATGCAGTGAGGTACCTAGGGATGACTTTATTGATTCTGATGTATTTATTGATATACCTTGTGTAGAGATTTTTTGTGAAAATCCAATAGAGGTACCAAACATTGATTTTATTGATCATCATGCATTACTTGACACATCCATTGTAAATATGAATAGTGAAATAATTTTAGAGGCACCCATAATTGATGTAGTTTGTTATGATGAATCTTTAGATACATCTTTTGTGGATATGGATAGTGAAAATTTTTTAGAAGTGCCTGAAATTGATGTTATTTATTTTGATGAGTCTCTTGCTATTTCATATGCTGAAAATGAATGTGAAAGACTTTTGGAAATACCTGATATTGATTTGATTGGCTGTGACACATTACTTGATACACCCTTGATTGAAAATGATTGTAAAATTTCTATTGATGTGCCAGAACTTGATTTCTTTATTTGTGATGAGCCTCTGGATGCAAATTTGGTAGGAAATAATTTTGAAAATTTCATTGAGGCACCAAGAATTGATTTAATTGAATATGATGCAGTTTTGGATTCATTTAATGCAGAGACTGAATTTATATCATTTCTTTCTGACCCTGAACACTTGAGAGAGGTATTACATTGTTTTGCAGGGTCCAGAAGACTTCAGGAGTGGGTACTCCAACTGAACAGACTTCAGCCTCCTGGAAGGACTTCTGAAGGGCATCAAGAAGGAGGAGATGATCTGACTTTAATTAAAAACACTCCATCCCTTGAATGGCTCTTGAACCTGAATCGACTTAGGCCACCAGAGCAATTTTTTGTAAAGTTCAAGTGTGGGGGAATTCCAACACTCTCGGCCACCCATTTTCCTCCACTACCACGATGGAGGCTTCTTCTGGATCGACTCCGCCCACCAGAATAAATGGGAGTTTGATTTTTCTTGTATTTTCTTTTATTTCATTTTTTCATTTTCATGCTTCCTAGAATTAGAATTTTCCATTGAACTGAGTCCTTGTAAATAAATGCATGCTATTTATTTTGTCACTTTTTCTTGCATGAGTAGAAATAAAAGTATCCCTCTAGGTTATCTTCATAGCATGTTAGAATCTTTTGAAAATAAATTAAATTTGGTTATTAAAACTTAGGATTTGAGATCATGGATGAAATCTTGGATGCTTGAGTACTACTTTGCTTTAGATGCTTGATTGAGGAGTTGAGATGAATAATTTGCACCTAGTGAGAATTAGCCTTATATTTGTGACACACATGTTATTAAACTCTAGAACTTGCTTAGGTTCTTTCAAAACCATATTTCAATGATTGGATCACATCTATAGAGGCTAATCCATTTGTTTTCCTTTCCACATCAATTTTTAGCAATAACCATGTTCATTCCATTTTTCTTTGCTTATCTCCTACGCTTACCCATTTTTTCTTTGGACTTGTTGCTTGAGATGTTCTTAATGTTATTTTTGCCCGAGACGGACAAAGATTCAAGTGTGGGGGAGTGACTAAAAGTTTTGGATGCATTTCAACTAGAAAAAAAAAAAAATTTCATGTGCCAAGTGAGTGATGTTTGGTGCCAAAAATGAGCAAGAGGATGTGGTTAAGAGCAATTGCAAACTGCTGTGCCAAGCAAATCTGTGCCAAAAACAGATGAAGAGAAGGAAAAGTCTGTGTAGATTAGGAATGAAGTGTAGTGGACTGATTTGAGCTGGAATTTTAAACTGAATTTCAATGGCAGCTGTTCTGCAACCAAAATCAGTAAACCTTGTGTCAAGATGGACTGCAGCTGCATGATGCAGCTAATATGAAGATTGAACAGAGCTGAACAAGCTGGAAAGTTGCTGAATATAGATTTAAGGAAGAATTCTGAGTTTGCAGCTGAACTGAGAAAGATTGAGTGAAATCTGAGAAGGATTGGAGCTGTCCCTTGCTGTAGGAAGCAGAACACAAATTGCCAACAGCTGAATGCAGCTGTTGTTTGCTGGATAAATCAGAATTGTGTATGTAAAGCTGAATTGCAAGGATATAAACTGAAATGAGTAAGCTGCAAGGTATGTGATAGAAAAATCTGTTGCCCAAAAGAACTCCACTTGCTAGGAAGCTGAATTTGAAACTAATGAAGCTGTTCGGCCATTTAGTTGGAATCTGAATTGCAGCTGTACAAATTTTAATGAATGCAAGGGGAGCTACAAAGTGCTGAAAATTCATGAAGAGCTGTTGTGCAATCTGGGCAGTGAAGAAGCTGAGAAACAGGAGGAAATTATGATGAAGTGCCAAAGGTGCTGATCAGCCAATTGAAGCTCACGGCAGTGTGCTACTTATGAAGAAAATCTGCTAGCTCTGATAAGGAAGTGTAGCTGAATATAATTGGAGCTGGACAGATCTAGAAGTGATGCAAAAATCTGTGTCAGTGCAGAAATAATTCAGCTGTGCAGAATTGAAACTAAATGCAAGAGTGGCTAACAATTGAAGAAATCTGCCTTGAATTTGTTGCTGCCGAGTGCTGCATCTGAGGGCTGTGGAATGATACAAGCTGAACCTGGAAGCAAGCTGTAAGTACTGATGTTATTCGGAAGCTGAGACAAAAACAAAAAGAAAAAAAAACAGTTTGTATCAACTTAAATTGATTGTGCCATGGAGGGAACTTGAAATTGTTGGGCTGAAATTCTCTACTAAAAGGTGATGCTAATTGCTTGAGAAATCAGAGCATTACAATAAGTCTGCCGTGGAGCTAGAATCTGAAGTATAAAATGTAGAAATCTGAAACCAACTTGGACAATTCTGAAATTGAAGTGCAAATCATCAAGTTTAAACAAGTGCAGAAATGTCTCAAGGTTGCTGATATTACTTCTGTTTTTTCTGATACGAACTCTGATGTTAACTGGTCCGAAGTGCTCCAAATGAAGGTTGACTCCATCAATAGGTTTGAGAGCAGAAGGAAAAAAAAAAAAAAAAAAAACAGAAAACAGTTTGAGAAAAGAAAAGAAAAAAAAGAGAAGGAAGAACCAAGTGGCACACCATTGAGCCTTGGCACTATAGAATCATTGAAGACACTCTCATTCAAATTAAAGATCTATTCCAATACATTCTGATTTCAGTAGAGAAAAGAAAGAAAGAAAAAGAAATTCAGAGAACAAAACAAAGAACAAAAATGGCACACGAAATTGAAGAAAATTGGCACATTGAAACCAAGAAAGGTTTTTCATTCAATTCAAAGGAAATTAATCGAGATTAACTCCACCACATTTCGCATATCAATAGAGGACTGTTAAGATGGGGCAAAGCACATTGGAAACACTTTGAGCAACTAAGTCTCCCACTCCATCAATTTTTCCATTTCTTTGATTTCTATTCCATTTCTCACCATTTTTTATGCTTTTCATTTGTTTTTGTAGATGTTGATCCTATTCATGATTAATGGTGGAGATTAGATAATAAGCAAGCCTATGGTAGTGCAAGAAGCATATGTGTGAGAGTGAGCTCCACTTCCATCACCAAATTAGAACTTAAGAGAGAGCCACCAAAACTTCCCTTGAAAGGCTAGTTATTTAAATTCATCTCAATGACTCATGATGGATGAAAAAGCTTAGTTGTTGATTTAAGGACAAGATACTAATCCATAGAGCTTAGATTTATGAGAATTGACAACCCTAGGTAATTTCTTTTCATTTGTTTCTAATTATGCTTAAGAAAGCCTAAGGGATACTTATTTAGTAGTTTCGCGAGACGCTCAAGGTTAAGTGTGGGGGAGTAGTGACTAAAAGTTTTGGATGCATTTCAACTAGAAAAAAAAAAAAAATTTCATGTGCCAAGTGAGTGATGTTTGGTGCCAAAAATGAGCAAGAGGATGTGGTTAAGAGCAATTGCAAACTGCTGTGCCAAGCAAATCTGTGCCAAAAACAGATGAAGAGAAGGAAAAGTCTGTGTAGATTAGGAATGAAGTGTAGTGGACTGATTTGAGCTGGAATTTTAAACTGAATTTCAATGGCAGCTGTTCTGCAACCAAAATCAGTAAACCTTGTGTCAAGATGGACTGCAGCTGCATGATGCAGCTAATATGAAGATTGAACAGAGCTGAACAAGCTGGAAAGTTGCTGAATATAGATTTAAGGAAGAATTCTGAGTTTGCAGCTGAACTGAGAAAGATTGAGTGAAATCTGAGAAGGATTGGAGCTGTCCCTTGCTGTAGGAAGCAGAACACAAATTGCCAACAGCTGAATGCAGCTGTTGTTTGCTGGATAAATCAGAATTGTGTATGTAAAGCTGAATTGCAAGGATATAAACTGAAATGAGTAAGCTGCAAGGTATGTGATAGAAAAATCTGTTGCCCAAAAGAACTCCACTTGCTAGGAAGCTGAATTTGAAACTAATGAAGCTGTTCGGCCATTTAGTTGGAATCTGAATTGCAGCTGTACAAATTTTAATGAATGCAAGGGGAGCTACAAAGTGCTGAAATTCATGAAGAGCTGTTGTGCAATCTGGGCAGTGAAGAAGCTGAGAAACAGGAGGAAATTATGATGAAGTGCCAAAGGTGCTGATCAGCCAATTGAAGCTCACGGCAGTGTGCTACTTATGAAGAAAATCTGCTAGCTCTGATAAGGAAGTGTAGCTGAATATAATTGGAGCTGGACAGATCTAGAAGTGATGCAAAAATCTGTGTCAGTGCAGAAATAATTCAGCTGTGCAGAATTGAAACTAAATGCAAGAGTGGCTAACAATTGAAGAAATCTGCCTTGAATTTGTTGCTGCCGAGTGCTGCATCTGAGGGCTGTGGAATGATACAAGCTGAACCTGGAAGCAAGCTGTAAGTACTGATGTTATTCGGAAGCTGAGACAAAAACAAAAAGAAAAAAAAACAGTTTGTATCAACTTAAATTGATTGTGCCATGGAGGGAACTTGAAATTGTTGGGCTGAAATTCTCTACTAAAAGGTGATGCTAATTGCTTGAGAAATCAGAGCATTACAATAAGTCTGCCGTGGAGCTAGAATCTGAAGTATAAAATGTAGAAATCTGAAACCAACTTGGACAATTCTGAAATTGAAGTGCAAATCATCAAGTTTAAACAAGTGCAGAAATGTCTCAAGGTTGCTGATATTACTTCTGTTTTTTTCTGATACGAACTCTGATGTTAACTGGTCCGAAGTGCTCCAAATGAAGGTTGACTCCATCAATAGGTTTGAGAGCAGAAGAAAAAAAAAAAAAAAAAACAGAAAACAGTTTGAGAAAAGAAAAGAAAAAAAAGAGAAGGAAGAACCAAGTGGCACACCATTGAGCCTTGGCACTATAGAATCATTGAAGACACTCTCATTCAAATTAAAGATCTATTCCAATACATTCTGATTTCAGTAGAGAAAAGAAAGAAAGAAAAAGAAATTCAGAGAACAAAACAAAGAACAAAAATGGCACACGAAATTGAAGAAAATTGGCACATTGAAACCAAGAAAGGTTTTTCATTCAATTCAAAGGAAATTAATCGAGATTAACTCCACCACATTTCGCATATCAATAGAGGACTGTTAAGATGGGGCAAAGCACATTGGAAACACTTTTGAGCAACTAAGTCTCCCACTCCATCAATTTTTCCATTTCTTTGATTTCTATTCCATTTCTCACCATTTTTTATGCTTTTCATTTGTTTTTGTAGATGTTGATCCTATTCATGATTAATGGTGGAGATTAGATAATAAGCAAGCCTATGGTAGTGCAAGAAGCATATGTGTGAGAGTGAGCTCCACTTCCATCACCAAATTAGAACTTAAGAGAGAGCCACCAAAACTTCCCTTGAAAGGCTAGTTATTTAAATTCATCTCAATGACTCATGATGGATGAAAAAGCTTAGTTGTTGATTTAAGGACAAGATACTAATCCATAGAGCTTAGATTTATGAGAATTGACAACCCTAGGTAATTTCTTTTCATTTGTTTCTAATTATGCTTAAGAAAGCCTAAGGGATACTTATTTAGTAGTTTCGCGAGACGCTCAAGGTTAAGTGTGGGGGAGTTGATAAGCACCATTTTATTGATTATTTTAAGTGCTTAAATCCATGTTTGATCCATGTTTTTATTGTTTAATTGTGATTTTACCCTAGGTTTTAGGATTTTCTATTATTTTGGACTTTATTGCAAAATTACATATTTTTGGATTATTTGGCCACTAATTTTCTGATATATTTTTGTAGGCATGAAAGGATCCTGGACCTAGGGCATATTGGGTCAAACTTGAGTCGGATATGAACCGGATCGGATTATCATGTTTTGGATTAATCCGGGCCGTCCGATTCAAGAGCGGCTAGATCTGAGCCATCCGGGACGATCTGAAGCAATCCGAGCTAGGGTTAGGGTTGATCAAGCTCTATGATCAAGATCTGAAGGTTTCATCCCAATCAGAGCTAAATCAACCGTTGGATCAAGCTTGGAGGGCTCTAGAGCGTCCATTCACAGATAGAGTTGATCTGGACCATCCGTTGCATATCTGGAGGATCCGAGCTACCACAAGGCAGATCCTAACCCCAGATCATCATCATAAAAGTTTGGCTCCAATCAGAGCAAGATCAGCCGTTGGATCTTCTCAAATTAATCTGGGCCGTCCATTGATATCTATTTAATCAGAAAATCCCAGCGCTTCTCCTTCGTCGCGTCTCCGCCGCTACAGTAGCCTTCACCGTTTCTTCTTCGTTTTCCAGTCGATTTTCTCCATTTCCGGGGCGCGACCCCTCGATTCTTCATCAAGATCATCTTCTGGAGCTTTGGAGGTCAGTTTGGTGGGAGAATTAAGCTCGAATTCGCGCCGGACAGAGTTATTTGAGGGTTTCGGTGGCTCTGTGGTCCGAACACTGAGATCTTCGCCACAGTCCATTTCCGATGATCTGAGGCACTTGTAGGGGTTCTCGAGTGACCTCAGGTTGTTCCCAAATCACCATCGCAGCTCCACAAACGAAGATCGAAGCGTTTGGATTGGAAATTCCCAGCTTGCGCAGTTTGAGCAGAGTTCACTAATCCAATCTGATTTCCACTGATTTGCTGTGCTTAGGGGTTCGAAGCCAGCTCTTGCTTGACGACCAAGAAGAATTTGAGCTCGTGGAAGATTGAGGAGTAGTTTAACTCATTTAATTTCTGTTTTCGTAGCTGTAATTTCATTACTACCACTGTTCTGTTTTTGCAGTTCGTATCAGCTGCTTAGATGTAGTTTTCTTAATTGTTTAGCTGTAATTTAGCTTTAATCTTCAAGTTGATTAGTTAAGGAACTTGTGTAGTGATAGATTGCATTTAATTTTAGTTTATTTCTGTGTTTAATGCTTGCGTGCCAATTCATTCTCTTGCGTGCCGTTTTATTTCTGCAAAATCATTTAGTTTCTGAAATTGTGTTAGTTTACTTGTTTTCTGAGTTGTTTCTGATATTCTTAGTTGTAAATCTTTGCTCTAGCATTAGATAGATAGCGTAGTTGGTCAAAATAGCACTCAAATTAAGTTTCCTGATTTAGTTGCTGCATTCAAATTCTTGTTACGGCATTAAGTTTCTGCATTCAGATGTTGTTTCTGCACCCATGTTCTGAATCGAGTTTTCTTGACTGATCAGTCTTGGACTTTGCTTCACTGAGCCTATCCTTTTCCAAGCTAAGTTGGCTAGTCTCAGCAGGAATTATCATGGTTCCAGTTTATGCATTCATGTACCAGTTTTGGCACATCAATTCTTTCCTTTGTGCATCCAGAATTTGCTGAATTCAGTGTCTATTTCCTGCAAATCAGTTCTTGTTTTTGAGTATCAACTGATGGTATCTGAATTGAGAATACCTATCCGTGGTTTTCTTCAGAACTTTCATTGGAGCTTGGTTCATTTCATTAGCATTTGGAGTCAAATGTTGAGTATCAGTTTCTGAAATTCTAAATCATTACTGTACTTGACAGTTTCTGGCTTGTTGTTTGAAGATTTCGGTTCATTATTTTTAAAGCTGCATTAAATGGAAAGTTAGCTCTTCTAAATCCTATTTGAACGCTAGGTTGAGCAATTACTTTCAGCTTACCTTGATCGGTTGTCCTGCAGCTGAATTATACATGCAATTCAGCACATTGCGCTGCCTTAACGTTTCTGATATGAGCTGCAATTAGATGCTTAAGTTTTTCCTTCAACTCTTGCAAATTTGTTCACTAATAATCTTGTTTTCTGAGCTGGAAATCTGCTGCAAAGGCAGCAGAAACTGCAAGGCAGTTTTCAGTGATTGGCACCAAGTTTTTCCTTCTCTTGCTTGCCAATTTGCTGAAATTTGGCACTTTGTATCAAGTTTATGCTTAGGCAGTGATTGGCACCAAGTTATAGGGTAGTTTTAGTGTGCTATATTGTCTGAAATCAATTGGTACTGCATTCATCCCTTTCCGAATTTTGCTTGCATTTGCTGGTGTCCAAAACTTGTAGCTAAATTGAGTCGAAGTTGGTGCTTGTTGAATTTCTGAATTTCGCATGTTTCTATTTGTGTCAAGCTAGTTTGTTTCCGAAAACTCAATCACTGCCTTTATTTCATTGCTTGGCATTTTGATCTGCTTTTGAAATCAGAAATCAGTTTTAAACAAATTGCTTAAGGGCTATAGATGAGTAAGTGATCCAATTGGTTGAGTCTTCAATTGCCATTGCTTTGGTTAAGTTACATGGTTAAGTTTTTATCCCTTTCATTGTGATTTCATTCTTGATTGCAACCCTAAAACCCAAATTGTCATTTGAAACCCGAAAACACAAACGACACATAAATACAAGCGCGAATCCGACAACGTCAACTAGCCCCGAGAAAAATACGACCTGTGGCCCCTATATTACATTCTAAGTTTTTGATTGTAAAAAGGGTTTCCAGTTATTCATTTTATTCATATCTAAATTTGATGAGCCCATACATTTCGTGACAAATTAATTAGTATATTTGGGTTACGTCATTGTGCCTATAGAGAATCTAGTAGTTCTCGTCGGCACAAAACTCGTGACTTTGCGAAGTCATCCCGAAGAGAACTCGGCGTGGACGCGAATAGAGGCGGAGCTTCCAAGGGACGCTACGGTTGGATCTCGTCCCTTACTTCGAGTTACGAGAGGTACTTGGTAAATTTGTTTACTTTTCCGCAAAGTTTTATTTTATGATTATGTCAACACAATATAAGGTTGCATGCTAGATACGAAGTTAAAATAATTTAGGAAATTATTTTATGCAAACTCTTCCGCTGCACGTAAAAATTTTGAATTTTACGAACTCGTATCCTTGTCGACATGCACCCGGTCCCAACACACAGATGCAGTCGAAATGAGGATTCCGAGTGGAAATTTCAGAAATGATGCAATCTGAACTTGATTCAATCGCAGATGGAGTTTTCCCCACGATTTGCTGAGCTTGCGGGTCCGATGCTCTCCCTTGCTTGACAACCAAGGAGTACCTGAGCTGAAGAAGGGATCGAGGAGTAGTTTTTCTTAGTTTAATTCTTGTTTTAGCTGTAATTTGATTTCTGCCGCACGGTTCTATTCTGAATTTCCTGTTCAGCTACTGAAAGTTATATTTCAAGTTCTTAGCTGTAATTTAGCTCTAATTCCGCAAGTAGAGTAATATAGGAACTTGTTTAGTGATCAACTTAGTGAAATTTCGGTTTATTTCAGCTCAATTTCTTGCGTGCCAACCACATTCCTTGCGTGCCATTTGATTTCTGCATTTCCTTTCAGTTTTTGAGTTTGTTTCAGATTGTTTGTTTTCTGAGTTGTCTCCTAGCTGTTTAGTTGTTAATCTTTGATCTAGCATTAGATAGATAGTATGTTTAGTTAAGATAGCACTCAAATTAAGCTAGGTTGCAATTCCATTCCTTGCGTGCCACTTTCACTTCTTGCGTGTCATTTTAATTCTGCCAAACCAAATTCTGTTCTGAATTTTCCAGCTGCTGTTGGAGAATTTTTGTTAGGTAAACACTAGACATTTTGGCTTAGTTCATCTGGTTTTTCGATCAGTGTATCAAGCTGAGTTTGCTTGTGTTTTGAGCCCAAACCTTGTGCTGAAATTCTGAAAATCAAGTTCCAATTTCTGCACTTCCCATTTCCGAATTTTACTTCTCTTCTCAAGTCTGATTTCAGTTTCAATTCTCAGTTGTGTGCCACATGCTTTGGATCTATTTGAATCTGAATTTAACTTGTCATTTGTGGCATCTGATTGAGTAGAAATCAATAAGTTGCATTCATCCATTTCGAATCTCTTTTGCATTTGTGGCTTCCAAAATTTTAGTTAGTTTGAGTTAACATGTGTAGCTTGTTTAATTTCTGAAAGGCATAAAGAGCAATTGCTTTAAGCTTGATTTGCTTCCGATAACTTCCATCACACCATCTATTTCTTTGCATTAGAATTTATTGTGCATTTGAATTTAGGCTTGCTTTTCCAAACTTTAGTCAAAGCCTATAGCTTGATTCGGTTTTCATTGGTTGAATTATCATTTGCCATCACTTGTTTAGTTATTAGCTAAGTTTAATTCCTTCCATTACATTTTCACTTTTATTTAAAATCCCAAACCCAATTTACTTATTTGAAACCCAAAAAACACAAACGACACATAAACCAAGCTCGAATCAAATTATATCAACTAGTCCCCGAGAAAAAAATACGACCTGTGGCCCCTATATTACATTTTCAGATTTTGATTGTAAAAAGGGTTTCCAGTTATTCATTCATATCTAAATTTGAGACCCACTTTCGTGACACATAGTTTGGGTTACGTCAAATTTTTGGCGCCGTTGCCGGGGACGCAACTAGTTGATTTATTTGATTTTTGCTTGTGCACTTATTTCATATCATTCTTGATTTATTTTTGTGCTTATTGTTATATCTTTTGATTTGATTCTATTTGTTTTATCTCTTTATCCACTTTTACTGCGATTTATTTTGTTTTATAACCAGGTCTTCAGGTGGTGATTTAGAAGAATTCGACCCTGAGATCGAGAGGACTTTTAGAGCTAGGAGGAGCCAGGGCATTCTTGCTGAGACTACAGATATCCCTCCTATTCAGACTATTTTCACTCACTCAGGGAGTGACATGGCAGACCACCAAAGGACCAAGAAGGAGCTCGCACCACCAGATGCTGCATTTCAGTACTCCAGTATAGCGTATCCAGAGCTGGGGGGGAATTTTGAGTTAAGATCTGGACTTATCAATTTGCTGCCAAAGTTTCAGGGATTAACTGGAGAGGATCCTAACAGACACCTGCACGAATTCCATGTTGTCTGCTCTACTATGAAGCCTCAGGGCATTTCTGAAGAAGACATCAAGCTGAGAGCTTTCCCCTTCACATTGACAGGAGCAGCAAAAGACTGGTTCTATTATCTGCCTACAGGACATGTGTCTAGTTGGATCGCTATGAAGAAGGCATTTTTGGAGAAGTATTTCCCAGCTTCCCGTACAGCTATAATCAGAAAAAGTATCTGTGGGATTCAGCAAGTGGTGGGCGAGACACTATATGATTATTGGGAAAGATTTAACAAGTTGTGTTCAAGTTGCCCCCAGCATCAAATCAGCGAGCAATTATTGATTCAATATTTTTATGAGGGACTGCTGCAGATGGATAGGATTTTGATTGATGCTGCATCTGGAGGGGCCTTGGTCAACAAAACACCACATCAAGCTAGGGAGCTCATCTCTAATATGGCTGAAAACTCACAACAATTTGGAAGCAGAGCCTTGACCACCATAGGAGTGGGTGAAGTTCAGGTAGTTCCATCTGATAAGATGCTTGAGAGATTGGAGGAGCTCACCTCGGCTTTTAAGCAAATGGAATTAAAAGTGGAAAGACTAAATTCAACTCCTTCAGTACCTCCACAGTCAAGTCAAATGATAAGTGTGTGTGGCATTTGCTCTAGTCTAGAGCATACCTCAGATTCATGCCCCACCCTCCAACAGGATGAAACAGTAGCAGCATTAGTAAGAGGACAATTTTCAGCAAGAAATAATCCGTATTCCTCTACTTATAACCCCGGTTGGAGGAATCATCCTAACTTGAGGTATGGGAATGCTTTTTGCCAACAAGACCCTCAAAGTCAGCCCTCACAACAACCATTACAGAACTTCCAGCAGCCCCAGCAAAATCAGATCAATCAGTAACAATTTCAGCCATCAAACCAAAATTTTCAGCCCCCGTTTCAGCCTAATTCTCAACATTTTCAGCAACCATTTCAGCATCTCGAACCTCAATTCCAGCAATTTAATCAAGGGCAGCAAGGCATCCAATCATTTCCAGCTTTTCCAGCCCAAAACCAACAAAATTTTCAGCCCACACAGCCCTTGAATCAAAATTTCCAGCCCTATAATCAAGGGTTTCAAGGTCAGAGTTTTCAGCCCTCGCCACCAAATTTTCCACTTCAAAATCAAAACTTTCAAGCTTACAATTCCCAGCAAGGTTTCCAAGCATCTCAGCCATTTAATCAGTCCTTTAATCAGCCCCAACAGCCATGTTTTCAACAAAATCAGCAAGCTCAAAATTTTCAGCCTACTTCATCCTTTCAAGGTCAATCAAGAAGCTATGCTAACCAAGGAGGTTATGGGAGCTCAAGTGGAGGAAATGCACAGCATCAACAAATGATGGAGATGCTACAACAAGTTGTACAAACTCAACAACAACAACAATCTTGGCAACAACAACAACAAGCTCAACACCAACAACAACAAGCTTGGCAACAAAACGTTGAGAGGCAAATAGGGCAATTGGCTAGTGGAATTAACCAAAATCAAGCTCAAGGATCAAGTCAACTTCCTTCCCAAACTGTTCCTAATCCCAAAGGGAATGTGAGTGCTATAACTTTGCGAAGTGGGAAGGTTACAACATCTCCGAAGAGTCCAAGAGCAGAATTTTCAGGAGACCGGACAACAACCTCAGTTCCGGCCCAAAACAGCAATGAAATGACTTCAAATTCAGCTGATACCACCCCTAGCCCGTTCCCAACTCATTCCTCAAGTAACCCTCCAAATTTGGTGACAAACGGAGAAGAAAACAGTGCCGAGGCTGATTCTACAGCCACTACTTCGCATGGGACAGCACAACAGAATTCAGCATCTCCACTTCCGGCCAAAGAAGAAGATTTTAGGGTTCCTTTACCCTTTCCATAGCAGAGAACACATGCCAAAAAGCAAGTGGAAGAAGAGAAGGCCAAGGAATTCAATGAACTAGTGGAACTTTTCAGTAAGGTAGAGATAAATGTACCTTTGTTGACCATGATCAAGCAAATTCCAAAGTATGCTAAGTTTTTGAAAGATCTTTGTGTTCACAAAAAGAAACTGAAGGAAAATGAGTTGGTCAGCTTTGGGAAGAACATCTCAGCACTTATCCATACTATTCCTCAGAAATGTGAAGACCCAGGGGTATTCACTGTTTCTTGTGAGATAGGGAGCACCATATTCCATGACGCTATGTTAGATTTAGGAGCTTCCATAAATGTGATGCCCAGGTCAGTTTTTCAGATGCTTGGCATAGGCCCTTTACAGCCCACTGGTGTGGTGATACAGCTAGCAGACAGGAGTCAGACCCACCCAGCAGGTATGATTGAAGATGTTCTGGTGAAGGTAAAGGAGCTAATATTTCCTGCTGATTTCTATATTTTGGATATGGAGGGAGATTACTTGGCACACCGTTCTCCACTGATCTTAGGCAGACCGTTTCTGAAGACAGCCAGAACAAAGATTGATGTATATGCCGGGACACTTTCTATGGAGATTGGAGACACGGTTGTACAGTTCAGCCTTTTTGATGCTATGAAGCATCCGAGAGAGGATCACTCCCTCATGAGCATTGACATGTTAGAGGAGCTGGCACAGTCAGAGTTAGAGGCTGAGGGATTTTTGGAGGATTTTTCTGGAGGAGTTATAGATTCAGAGGAGGCTGAGAAAATACTTACTGCTGAGACTGAGAATTTTTCAGAAGACATTTCAGACACATTACCAGCTGGAGAGATTTTTCTAGGTGTAGGGGATTGCACAGAGCCCCAAGGATCACCTATTTTTCTTGATATTCAAAGTGTAGGGGATTGCACTAAGCCCCAGGGACCACTTAATTCTACTGAAGAGGACCAGAGTGAACTGAAGCCATTACCAGGTCACTTGAAGTATGCGTACCTAGGAGAGGAGCAGACTTTTCCTGTTATTATTGCACAACATTTGGAGTCAGAATAAGAAGAAAAATTACTGCAAGTCCTGAGGCACTACAAAAAGGCGATTGGGTGGACTTTATCAGATATACCAGGTATCAGCCCAGCTATCTACATGCACAGGATATTTTTGGAAGATAATGTCAAACCTGTGAGGCAACCACAAAGGAGACTCAACCCACTTATTTTGGATGTTGTAAAGAAAGAGGTGACTCGACTTCTACAGGCAGGTATCATTTACCTTATTTCTGACAGTCAGTGGGTTAGTCCTATTCATGTGGTGCCTAAGAAATCTGGAGTGACCGTGGTGGCGGATGAAAGCAATGAACTAGTGCCCACCAGAGTCAAGAATTCCTGGAGAGTCTGCATTGATTACAGGAAGCTCAACAAGGTCACAAGGAAAGATCACTTCCCTCTACCATTCATTGATCAGATGCTTGAGAGACTGGCAGGGAAGTCACACTACTATTTCTTAGACGGATTTTCAGGCTATTTTCAGATTTGCATAGATCTAGAGGACCAGGAGAAGACCACCTTCACTTGTCCCTTTGGTACATTTGCCTACAGACGTATGCCCTTCGGACTCTGCAACGCACCCGGTACCTTTCAGAGATGCATGGTGAGTATATTTGGTGAGTTGCTAGAGGACTGTATGGAGGTATTTACGGATGATTTTTTAGTTTACGACACATCTTTTGATTCATGTTTGAATAACTTGTCTAGGGTTTTACATCGTTGCATTGAAACTAACATTGTTCTTAATTTTGAGAAATGCCACTTTATGGTAGAGCATGGATAGTACTTGGACATATAGTCTCTCGGAAAGGTATTGAGGTAGATCCTGCTAAAATAAGTGTTATTTCTTCTTTATCTTACCCCGTATGCGTACGGGATATTCGTACTTTTCTTGGACATGCAGGATTTTACCGTAGATTTATTAGAGACTTCAGCTTGATTGCTCGACCCTTGACACGACTTTTACAGAAGGATGTTGAGTTTCACTTTGATGAAAAATGCAAAGAAGCTTTTCATAGACTCAGGGAGGCTCTTACCTCAGCCCCTATTATTACATCATCTGACTGGACTTTACCGTTTGAATTAATGTGTGATGCTTCTAATTTTTGCAGTGGGAGCTGTTCTAGCACAGAGGGTAGATGGAGCACCACATGTCATTTGCTACGCTTCAAAAACCCTAGATGTCGCCCAAGCCAACTACACCACGACTGAAAAGGAGCTTCTTGCCATTGTCTTTGCTTTAGATAGATTCAGATCTTATTTATTGTGCTCATATGTGATTATTTTTTCTGATCATGCAGCTCTCAAGTACTTATTGAAGAAGCCTGATGCAAAACCTATATTGATCAGATGGATGCTCCTACTCCAAGAATTCGACCTGGAGATCAGAGATAGAAGTGGAAGAGAGAACTTAGTTGCAGATCATTTGAGCAGACTTGAAGGAGATGGATCTCCTACCACCATTGATGATGACTTCAGAGATGAGCACTTGATTTCAGTGTATGGTGAGACACCGTGGTATGCTGACCTAGTTAACTTTTTAGTTGCACATGTATTTCCCACTCAATTTTCGAAAGCTCAAAAAGATAAATTAAAAAGTGATGCAAAGTTTTATGTGTGGGATGATCCTTATCTGTGAAAATTTTGTAATGACCAAATAATTAGGAGATGCATACCTGATCATGAGTTTACTTCTGTCCTTACTTTTTGTCATTCATCAGCTTGTGGGGGGCATTTTGGACCCCAAAGGACTGCTAGGAAAGTATTAGAGTGTGGTTTATACTGGCCCACCCTTTTTCATGATTCACATATTTTTTATAAAAATTGTGATAGATGTCAGCGAACTGGGAACATAGGAGCGAGACATGAGATGCCCCAGCATGCTATACTTTATTGTGAGATTTTTGATGTTTGGGGGATATATTTTATGGGACCTTTTCCTGCATCTTATGGTTATCTGTATATTTTACTTGCTGTGGATTATGTTTCAAAATGGGTGGAGGCCATTCCCTCCAAGACTGATGATTCTTCTGTTGTTTGTAGTTTTGTTAGGTCACACATTTTCTGCAGGTTTTGGAATTCCAAGAGCAATAATCAGTGACCAAGGATCTCATTTTTTGTAACAAACACATGAAGGCTATGCTTAGCAGATATGGGGTGGTTCATAAAATTTCTACATCTTATCATCCCCAAACAAATGGACAGGCTGAGATTTCAAACAGAGAGATCAAATCCATCTTAGAGAAGATAGTTGGGTCCACTAGGAAAGACTGGAGCAAGAGACTAGATGATGCACTCTGGGCCTACAGAACAGCGTACAAGACACCGATTGGCATGTCACCCTACCGCTTGGTTTATGGTAAGGCTTGCCACCTCCCTGTGGAGATAGAGCACAAGGCATATTGGGCGGTGAAAGCTTACAATTTTGATGCTACCAAAGCGGGGGAAGAGAGAAAATTGCAACTCCAAGAACTTGAAGAGATTCGATTGGAAGCATTTGAAAATTCAAGGATCTACAAGGAGAAGACCAAGAACTTCCATGACAAGCATATTGTGAAAAAAGACTTCAAAATCGGCGACAAGGTTTTATTGTATAAATCAAGGCTGAAATTGATAAGAGGTAAGTTGAGATCAAGGTGGGAAGGTCCATTCATTATAACTGATATTTTTCCCTATGGAGTTTTTGAAATTAGGGACGAAGCTAATGGATTTGTGTGGAAAGTTAATGGCCACCGGCTCAAGAGGTATTTTGAAGAACTAAAGGAGCTAGAAGTGGAGGATGTGTACATGGAGGACGCTATCTACCCAACTTAAGGGGGGTTCACTTTCTCTACATTTACATTTCATTGTACATATCATTTTCATGTTGCTAGGAATAAATGTTTTTCTTTTTAAAGTAAGTAGTTGATAATAAATTCTTAGGAAACATGACATGAATAAAATCATTGTAAATACCATGTTATGTCTTTTTATTGCATGACTAGAAATAAATGTATCCCTTAAGTTATCTTCATAGCATTTTAGAGTCTTTTGGAAAATAAATTAAATTTGGTTGTCAAAACTTAGGGTTTGAGTTCATGAATGAAATCTTGGATGCTTGAGTACGATTTTGCTTTGGATTCTTAATTGAGAATTTGAGATGAATTATTTTTACCTAGTGAGATTAGCCTTATTTTGTGATACACATATGTTATTGTATTCTAGAACTTGCTTAGGTTCTTTCAAAGTCATATTTCAATGATTGGATCACATCTATAGAGGCTAATCACTTTGTTTACCTTTTCAATTCAATTTTGGCAAAAATCATGTCTATTCTATTTACCTTTCCTTATTGCTAATCTAACCCTAATTTTTCTATGGATTTGTTTGCTTGGGATGTTTTCTTGATGCTATTTTGCCCGAGGCGGACAAAGATTTAAGTGTGGGGGAGTGATTGGTGATTTGGAAGCAATTTTTATCAAGGATGCATTTCAACTCGAAAAAAAAAGAAAAGAAAAAAATGCATGTGCCAAGTGAGTTGAATTTGAATTTCGGAAATGAGCAAGAGGATGGAAGCAAATGGGGGCATCTAGATTCTACTGAATATAATTTGAAGATCCAAGCTTACATGGCCAAGCTCAAGTTGGTTGATGAAGAAGAAATTGTGTGCCAAGGATTAAGTGGCACGCAACCATTAAGTGGAAGCCAAATGGATGCCAAGGTTTGAAAATGGAATGCAATTTGAACAGCAGCTATAAATTGAGTGTAATTTCATAAATGAATGTCTTTGAAGCTGATTGGGAGGAAGCAGATTTGGAAATATAGCTGTA
>JAGFNQ010003108.1:116331-233070 GCA_024364735.1 Boesenbergia rotunda
AGTTTTTTTCCAGCATCAAGGACCGCCATTATCAGAAAAAGTATTTGTGGCATTCAACAAGTGGTTGGAGAGTCCCTTTATGATTACTGGGAGAGGTTCAAGAAGTTATGCTCTAGCTGTCCTCACACATCAAATTAGTGAGCAACTTCTTGTGCAATACTTTTATGAAGGTTTATTACCTATGGATAGGAGCATGATTGATGCGGCGGCAGGGGGAGCCTTGGTAAATAAAACTCCGGAGCAAGCTAGAGTACTCATTTCTAACATGGCGGAGAATACTCAACAATTTGGGAGTAGAGCACTCACTACAAGAGGGGTTCATGAAGCTCAAGTGTCGCCTAGTGAACAAAAAGAAAGCAAAAGTTCCTTGTTGGAGAGTCAATTGACGGAGTTGGCATCTTTAGTGAAGCAAATGGCAAGCGAACAATGTGAACCAAGCCTCAAATTCAACAACAACTTCATTTCCAAATCAAGTCACAAGAGTATGTAGCATTTGTTCAAGCAAGAACATTATTCAGACCATTGTCCAAATCTCCAACAAGATGAATCGGTTGCGGCCTTGGCTAGAGCTCCATTCCAACAAAGAAATGACCCCTACTCATCTACCTACAACGCCGGGTTGGAGGGACCACCCAAATTTGAAGTATGGTAACTCTTTTTACCAACACCGCCTTCCAATCATCAAATTCAGCCATTCCAGAGTCAATTCCAGAATTCACAGCAAGGATTTCAAGGTTTTCATAGTTCAACCAGCGAAACCATGGTTTTCAGTCACAAAAATCCCAATTTCCAGCAACCACAGCAGCTTTCACAGAAATTTCGCCAAGGATTCCAGCAAATTCAGCATACACAGCAATCGCAACAGCCATATCAAAATTTTCAGCAACCTTCTCAAAATTTCCAGCAAGGTTTTCAGCCATTCCAGAGTCAATTCCAGAATTCACAGCAAGGATTTCAAGGTTTTCAGAGTTCCAACCAGCAAAATCAGCAGCCTTCTTCCACTTTTTCAGCCCCACACAAATCATACGCAAGCTATGGGAGCTCAAGTGGAGGAGATGTTCAGCATCAACAAATGATGGAAATGCTACAACAAGTTGTACAAACACAACAACAACAACAAGCTTGGCAACAACAACAACAAGGTTGGCAACAAAACATTGAGAGGCAAATAGGGCAATTGGCAAGTGGGATTAACCAAAATCAAGCTCAAGGATCCAGTCAACTTCCTTCCCAAACCGTTCCTAATCCCAAAGGGAATGTGAGTGCTATAACTTTGAGAAGTGGGAAGGTTACAACATCTCCGAAGAGTTCAAGAGCAGAATTTTCAGGAGACCGGACAGCAGCTCAAATTCCGGCCCAAAACAGCTATGATATGAGTTCAAATTTGGCTGATTCCACCCCTAGCACGTTCCCAACTCAATCCTCAAGCAACCCTCCGAATTTGGTGGAGAAACGGAGAAGAAAACAGTGCCGAGACGCAAAGGACAGCAGCTGTTACGCAGGGGACAGCAGGGCAGAATTCAGCATCTACCTCCTTACCTCCGGCCAAAGTTGATGACTTTAGGGTTCCTCTACCCTTTCCACAGCAGAGAATACATGCCAAAAAGCAAGTGGAAAGAAGAGAAGGCCAAAGAATTTCAAGAACTTGAGAATCTTTTTAGCAAGGTGCAGGTGAATGTGCCATTGCTTACCATGATCAAGCAAATTCCTAAATACGCTAAGTTTCTCAAAGATTTGTGCATTCACAAGAAGAGGTTGAAGGGAATGAGTTAGTCAACATGGCAAGAATGTTTCAGCATTATTCAGCAAATTCCTCAGAAATGCGAAGACCAGGAGTTTTTACTGTACCTTGTGAGATTGGAAGCAGTTTATTTCAGGATGCTATGTTAGATTTGGTGCTTCCATCAATGTGATGCCTAGGTCAGTTTTTCAGATGTTGGGCATAGGCCCTTACAGTCTACAGGAGTAGTGATTCAGCTGGCTGACAGACGCCAGACTCACCCAGCGGAATGATTGAGGACGTGCTTGTTAAGGTGAAAGAGTTGATCTTTCCGGCTGATTTTACATATTGGACATGGAGGGAGATTTCCTTGCACACCGTTCTCCACTTATTTTAGGCAGCCCTTTCTGAAGACGGCCAGAACGAAGATTGATGTATATGCCGGGACACTTTCTATGGAGATTGGAGACACGATTGTACAATTTAGCCTTTTTGATACATGAAGCATCCAAGAGAGGACCACTCTATCATGAGCATGGACATTCTAGAGGAGCTGGCGCAGACTGAGTTGGAGACTGAGGGATTTCTGGAGGATTTTTCTGGAGGAGCTACAGATTCAGAGGAGGCTGAGAGAGTACTGACTGCTGATACTGAGGATTTTACAGAAGACATTTCAGACACACTTCTAGCTGGTGACATTTTTCTAGGTGTAGGGGATTGCACAGAGCCCCAAGGATCACCTATTTTTACTGATATTCAGAGTGTAGGGGATTGCACTAAGCCCCAGGGACCACTTATTTCTACTGAAGAGGACCAGAGTGAATTGAAGCCATTACCAGGTCACTTAAAGTATGCATACCTAGGAGAGGAGCAGACTTTTCCTGTTATTATTGCACAGCATTTGGAGTCAGAACAAGAAGAGAAATTATTGCAAGTCCTGAGGCACTACAAAAAGGCAATTGGGTGGACACTATCAGATATACCAGGTATCAGCCCAGCTATCTGCATGCACAGGATCTTTTTAGAGGAAAATGTCAAACCTGTGAGGCAACCACAAAGGAGGCTCAACCCACTTATTTTGGATGTAGTAAAGAAAGAGGTGACTAGACTTCTACAGGCAGGTATTATTTACCCTATTTCTGACAGTCAGTGGGTTAGCCCTATTCATGTGGTGCCTAAGAAATCTGGAGTGACCGTGGTGGCAGATGAAAGTAATGAATTAGTACCCACCAGAGTCAAGAATTCCTGGAGAGTCTGCATTGATTACAGGAAACTCAACAAGGTCACAAGGAAAGATCACTTCCCTCTACCATTCATTGATCAGATGCTTGAGAGACTGGCAGGGAAGTCACACTACTGTTTCTTAGACGGATTTTCAGGCTATTTTCAGATTTGCATAGATCCAGAGGACCAGGAGAAGACCACCTTCACCTGCCCCTTTGGTACATTCGCCTACAGACGTATGCCCTTCGGACTCTGCAACGCACCCGGTACTTTTCAGAGATGTATGGTGAGTATATTCGGTGAGTTGCTAGAGGACTGTATGGAGGTATTTATGGATGATTTTTCAGTTTATGGCACGTCTTTTGATTCATGTATGAATAACTTGTCTAGGGTTTACATCGTTGCATTGAAACTAACCTTGTTTTGAATTTTGAAAAATGCCACTTTATGGTAGAGCATGGGATAGTTCTTGGACACATAGTCTCTCAGAAAGGTATTGAGGTAGATCCTGCTAAAATCAGTGTTATTTCTTCTTTATCTTACCCCGTATGCGTACGGGATATTCGAGCTTTTCTTGGACATGCAGGATTTTACCGCAGATTTATTAGAGACTTTAGCTTGATTGCTCGGCCCTTGACACGACTTCTGCAGAAAGATGTTGAGTTCCATTTTGATGAAAAATGCAAGGAAGCTTTTCATAGGCTCAGGGAGGCTCTTACCTCAGCTCCTATTATTACATCACCTGACTGGTCTTTACCTTTTGAATTAATGTGTGATGCTTCTAATTTTGCAGTGGGAGCTGTATTAGCACAGAGGGTAGATGGAGCACCACATGTCATTTCCTATGCCTCCAAAACCCTAGATGCCGCCCAAGCCAACTACACCACGACTGAAAAGGAGCTTCTTTCCATTGTTTTTGCCTTAGATAGATTCAGATCATATTTATTGTGTTCTCATGTTGTTGTGTTTTCTGATCATGCAGCATTGAAGTACCTCCTGAAGAAACCAGATGCGAAGCCAAGGCTTATTAGATGGATGCTACTACTACAGGAGTTTGACTTGGAGATACGAGACAGGAGTGGCAAGGAAAATTTAGTAGTGGACCATTTGAGCAGATTGGAGGGAGATGGAGATCCCACGGCCATAGATGATGATTTCAGAGATGAGCAGCTTTTACAGCTGCATGGTGAGTTACCTTGGTATGCAGACTTAGTGAATTTTCTTGTAGCTCATGTTTTTCCCACACACTTTTCGAAAGCTCAAAAGGATAAATTTAAAAGTGATGCAAAATATTATGTGTGGGATGATCCTTACTTGTGGAAATTTTGTAGTGATCAAATCATTAGGAGATGTGTACCAAATCATGAGTTTCATTCTATACTCACTTTTTGTCATTCTTCAGCATGTGGTGGGCATTTTGGACCACAAAGGACTGCTAGAAAAATTTTAGAATGTGGATTGTACTGGCCCACTCTGTTTAAAGATTCATATAGGTTTTGTAAATGTTGTGATAGATGTCAAAGAACAGGAAACATAAGTGCTAGAAATGAAATGCCTCAACAAACTATTTTATATTATGAGATATTTGATGTGTGGGGTATAGATTTTATGGGACCATTTCCTGCTTCTTATGGATTTTTGTATATTCTTTTAGCTGTTGATTATGTTTCAAAATGGGTGGAGGCCATTCCCACCAGGACTGATGATTCATCTGTTGTTGTGAGTTTTGTCAGGTCACACATTTTTTGCAGGTTTGGAATTCCAAGAGCAATCATAAGTGACCAAGGAACCCATTTTTGCAATAAGCACATGAAGGCTCTTCTGAATAAGTACGGGGTTGTACATAAGGTTTCTACTGCTTATCACCCCCAAACAAATGGACAAGCCGAGTTGTCAAATAGAGAAGTCAAATCAATTTTGGAAAAGACCGTGGGACCTAATAGGAAGGATTGGAGCAAAAGGCTTGAAGATGCATTATGGGCATATCGCACCGCTTACAAGACACCCATTGGAATGTCACCTTATAGACTTGTGTATGGGAAATCATGCCACTTACCTGTAGAGATTGAGCATAAGGCGTACTGGGCAGTCAAAGCTTGCAATTTTGATGCTACTAAGGTGGGAGAAGAAAGGAAGTTGCAACTTCAAGAACTTGAAGAAATCCGGTTGGAAGCATTTGAGAATTCAAGGATCTACAAGGAGAAGACTAAGAAATTTCATGACAAGCACATTGTGGACAAAGAATTTCAAATTGGGGACAAAGTGCTATTATACAAGTCAAGACTCAAATTGATCAAAGGGAAGTTGAGGTCAAGATGGGAGGATCCATTTTTTGTGACTAATGTTTTTCCCTATGGAGTGATAGAGATTCAAGAGGAGGCCACGAGTCAAGTGTACAAAGTAAATGGCCACCGGCTCAAGAAATTCCATGAAGAGGTCAAGGAGCTAGAGGTGGATGGAGTGGACTATATGGATGCCGCATACCCAACTTGAAAGGGGAGTTCACTAAATTTTGCACTCATTTTTCTTTGTATATACCATTTCCTTACTTTTTGCAAGAATAACTTCAAGTTTGCATGCGCAATAAATTGTCTCAAGTAGGTACTTTCAAAGTCAAATAAATTCTTCATTGTAAATACCATGTTTTTTCTCTTGGTACATTTTCATGGTTCTAGGGAATAAATGCTTAAGATACATGACATGAATAAATAGAGTTATTGTAAATACCATGTCTTGTGTTCTTAGCACTTTTCTTTACATGAGTAAAAATAAAAAGAAATTATACATATTTATTGTTTTAGCGTGAGTAAAAATAAAAGTATCCCTCTAGATTTTCTTCATGTCATGTTAGAGTCTTTTGAAAATAAATTAAATTTGGTTGTCAAAACTTAGGGTTTAAGCTCATGGATGAAATCTTGAATACTTGAGTACGATTTTGGCTTGAGACTCTTAATTGAAGATTTGAGATGGATTATTTTTACCTAGTGAGATTAGCCTTGTTTGTGACACACATGTTATTGAACTCTAGAACTTGCTTAGGTTCTTTTAAAACCATATTTCATTGATTGGATCACATTTATGAAGACTAATCCTATTGTTTCCATTTTTCCATTTTTCCATGATCATACTTGATACATACTCTTCTTGAATTGTCTCTCTTTATTCCTAATTCTAACCCCAAAAATTCTTTTTCTATGAATTTGTTGCTTGGGATGTTTTCATGATGCTAATTTGCCCGAGACGGACAAAGATTTAAGTGTGGGGGAGTAATTGGTGATTTGGGAGCAAAATTTTTGTGCCAAAGATGAGTTTGAGTGATGTTTGGTGTCAAAAATGAGCAAAAGGATGGAAGCAAATGGAGGGCATCTAGATTCTTGATTAAAACAAATTGGAGATCCAAATTATGTTTGTGCCAAGGATAGGCTGTGAAATTGCTAGAGCACATAAGGGCTGAAATTAGTTGTTTAGAATTCGAAAGAAGCTGAAAAGGTGATCCATTTGATGCCACTGCTGTACAGATCAAATGTTCGAAAGGCTGAGCACAAACTGAGAGCAAGCAAAAGATGAAATCAGCAATACTTGTTTGTGCAGTTGGTATTAAGATGAGCTGGATTTAAACTTTTAAGGCTGTAAATTCTGAATTGAGACTGATTAAGAAGGCTGAAGAAATCTGAACAGCCTGAGAAAGCTGCAGCTGCGTGTTGAAGTTAGGTGCTACTGAAATTAGACAATCTGAAGCCAAGAGATCTGTGCCCAATTGAAGCTGATAAGAAGCTGAACAAAGCTGGAAGTAGTTGAATCAATGCTGAAACGTTTATGCCAAACAAGGAATCAGTTTGTGTAGATCAGAAATTTGAAGATGTATCAACTCGGAAACGGATTCATTGAAGCTGAATCGAATTTGAGCAGAAGCAGAAATTGCAGCATAAATCTGAAGCAATTGCAGCCGGCTCAGCAATGCAGAGACTTGAAATGCTGCCAAGTGCCACAATTGAGAGCCTCCGAAATGAAGAAATTGAAACAAAGGAGAGCTTGATACTGTTGTGCCGAGTGCTGAATTTTGGAAGACTGGAAATAATCTGAATGGGAGTTTTAAATCTGAATTGTAGCTGAATTGAAGCTGTAAAGGATCTAAAATCTGAAGCATGTCTGAAATCAAGGAAGAACAAGCCAAATGAGTGCCAAAGTCTGAAAATGGCACGCAAACTGCAAGCTATAGAATCTGAACTGAATTGGATTTGTGGCTATCAAGTGATGGAATCTGATCTTCAGCTGCAGACTATCTGAATTGAGGCTGATGTAGACACAAAAGAGGTAATCGGCAGTCAAGAAACAGAGGAACATTCTGCAGGTTAAGACAAGAAGGAAGAATTGGGAACTTAAACAGCAAGTAGTTCAGAATTCAGCTGATGCAGAGTTGAAAAGAATTTCTGATCAGTGAGGAAAACAGAAATTGTTGCTGCCTAAGTGCTCCATCTGGGAGCTACTGAGTGATACAAGAAAAGTGTGAATGCAAGCTGATATCTGATGGGAAATTGGAGCTTAATTGAGTCTGATAAGAAGCTGAACATAAGCTGGAGAATCTGAAACCTAAGCAGAAAAATATCTGATCTTCAGCTGCAGACTATCTGAATTGAAGCTGATGAAATCTCGATTTTGAGTTGCTGAGATGATACAAATCCAATTGGAGCTGCTGTGAATCATTGAAGGGCTGTTTGTGAAGCTGAATTGAAGAA
Source organism: Boesenbergia rotunda (assembly GCA_024364735.1). Classification (NCBI taxonomy): domain Eukaryota; kingdom Viridiplantae; phylum Streptophyta; class Magnoliopsida; order Zingiberales; family Zingiberaceae; genus Boesenbergia; species Boesenbergia rotunda. Next base: position 124,012 of record JAGFNQ010003108.1, read on the forward strand.
ATCAGCAATGTATCACTGAATTTAGACAGAAATTTCAAAATGGTTGTGGCTGAATTAAATCTTTTGGTGAGCAGATTTCAAATGGAAGTTTAAACTGTTGTTGAGCTCCACTATTATGTGAGGTAACTACCTTGAAACTCAGAGAATTGCAAGGATGAAAAATCAGATTCGTGATTTTGAAATTGAAGGGAATCAGTAGTCTCTTCAGAACAGAAAAAATTTTGCAAGGAAGCTGAACACTGTCTGAACTGAAGCTTAAAGTCTGAATTGAGCTGAGAAAGATTGCTGAAACTGCCCAAAAATCTGATTGCATTTCATTTTATGGCTGCCGAGTACTACAGCTGGAAATCAAGAACTTCAGATCTGAGAATTGAAACCGTGGATGCTAGAGGCTGTTGAGGAGAAAGAAGTGGAAAAGTAGTTAAAGCAAGGGGCTGAAATTCCATGAGCAGGAATTAATTTCGAGTGGAACACTTGAAGTTTCCACTAACAATTGAAGCAAGAACCACTTAATGCAATTGCTTGAAGAAAACATGATCTTGATTCTGAAGTTGATGCCGTGAGCTAGAATCTGAGAGCAGAAGAAGAAGAAAGAAAAAAAAAAAAGAAGAAAACAGTTTGAAGAAAAATTTTTGTGAAGTAAATCCTTTGATTGAGTTGTTTAAACTCTCTACTATCCTTTAATTGCCAGATGATTAGAGATGACTCTGAGAAGGACTTGGGAGCTGAGCAAGGCATGATTGAATGAAATGAGCCCAAAACAGAAGTTAACAGCTGAAGAAAAAAAAAAGAGAAAAAAAAAAATCAGAAAAGAAGGAAACTAAAGAGATAAAGGTTGGCACCCAAAGGAGTTTCGGATTCTTGAATTTAGTGGAATGTTTTCATCCGAATTACATCTTTGTTCCACTACCTTTTTGACTCCACTAGAGGCAAAGGAAGCAGAAAGGAATTCAGTAACTGTCCATAAGAAAAAAAAAAGAGAGCATAAATGGAGAAAGCGTACCAACTTGTAAAGGGAATGTATCAAGAGTTAGCTACAAAGGTTGTTGAGTGATAATTTTCTATTGAGCATCTATTTTACTTGATATCTCATGTTCTTTGATACAAATCTGGGCAGAAAAGAAAGAAGAGCATGAAGAATTTAGAAAAGAGAAGAGAAAAATTGTCACACATTTAAAGAATTGGCACTATGAATCATTGAATGTCTTTCTCATCCGGACTTAAGTTTTATTTCATTTCATTTCTGACCTTGCTAGAGAGAAAGGAGAAGAGGAAGAAAAAGAAAAGAAAATCTGAATAGAGAAGAGGGAAGAAGCAAGTTGGCACGCAATAGCAAAAATTGGCACAAAAGGGACTAGTGAGGGATTTTCATTGAATTGTTGAAGTGCAAGGCAAGAGTTTACTCCAGGACACTTTTGATACTACTAGAGGAATGACAATGGGGGCAAAGCACATGGAAACATTTCCGAGCACTCAAGTCTTCCACTTCTCACATTTTTCCATTTCCTTAGCTTTTATTTCATTCCTTACCATTGTCTATATTTTTCTTTGTTTTTATAGATGTTGATCCTAATCATGATTAATGGTGGAGATTAGATAATAAGCAAGCCTATGGTAGTGCAAGAAGCATGTGTGTTTGAGTGAGCTCCACTTCCATTAGCAACCTAGAATTTAAGGAGAGAGCCACCGCTATTTTCCTGGAAAGGCTAGAGATTTAAATTCATCTCAATGACTCATGATAGATGAAAAGGCCAAGTTGTTGATTTAAGGACAAGATAGTAATCCATAGAGCTTAGATTTATGAGAATTGGCAACCTTAGGTAATTTCTTTTCATTTGTTTCTAATTATGCTTAAGAAAATCTAGGGGATACAAATTTACTATTTTCGCAAGACGCTCAAGGCTAAGTGAGAATGCTTGGTCTAATACATACTAGTGGGAGAATGCTTGGTCTAATACATACTGATGTATGTGGACCAATGTCAACTCTTGCACAAGGAGGCTATAGCTACTTCATTACCTTTATCGATAATCACTCACGATTCAGGTATGTGTTCTTAATGAAACACAAATCTGAAGCTTTTGAGAAATTCAAAGAGTTCAGAAGTGAAGTAGAGAAACAACTTGGCAAAAGTATTAAGATACTTCGATCCGATCGGGGTGGTGAATACTTAAGTCAAGAGTTTCAAGATTATCTTAGGGACAATGGGATATTGTCTCAATGGACTCCGCCATATACACCACAGCATAATGGTGTATCTGAGAGGCGTAACCAAACCTTGATGGACATGGTTAGATCTATGATGAATCATGCAACTCTTCCAAAATCCTTTTGGGGCTATGCGCTTAAGACAGCTGTTTACTTACTAAACAGAGTCTCGACCAAGGTAGTCTCTACTACTCCATATGAGACGTGGAATAGTAAGAAATCTCATTTATCTCACCTAAAGATATGGGGTTGTCCTGCTTATGTAAAGCGGACTGTATCAGACAAATTGGATGCTAAATCTAATAAATGTCTATTTATTGGATACCCTAAGGAAATGAAAGGTTACCAATTCTATCATCCCTTGGAACAAAAGGTGTTTGTTTCAAGGCATGCTGTATTTCTAGAAAAAGAATTTCTTTTACAAGAAAACAGTGGGAGTATCATTGAACTTGAAGAAGTTCAAGAAACTCCAATAGACATTACAGAGACACCTAGTCTAGACCCACAACCAATAACTCATAATGATGAGCTATCAGTTGAACCTAAAACAACACCACTTCTTCGTAGGTCTGATAGGACACGCAATATTCCAGAGAGATATGGATTTCTCATAAGTGAATCGGACGACGTGTTACTCATTAACGATGACGAACCTATCAGTTATGAAGATGTTCTGAAAAATTCAGAAAGGGATAAATGGCTTGAAGCCATGAAGTCGGAAATGGATTCCATGTACAAAAATCAAGTATGGGACTTGGTTAACCCACCTGAAGGGATTAAGCCCATAGGGTGCAAGTGGGTTTTCAAGAAGAAAACTGACATGGAAGGTAATGTTGTTACCTTTAAGGCTAGATTAGTGGCAAAAGTATATCGTCAGAAACAAGGAATTGATTATGACGAAACCTATTCGCCAGTAGCTATGCTTAAATCCATTCGGATGCTCTTGGCCATAGCAGCTCATTATGATTATGAGATATAGCAAATGGATGTGAAAACATCTTTCCTTAATGGAAACCTGCTTAAGGATGTATACATGATACAACCTGAAGGTTTCACATCGGTTAATAAAACCAAAGTATGCAAGCTTCGATGATCCATATATGGACTAAAGCAAGCATCCAGGAGCTGGAACATCCGTTTTGATGAGACAATCAAAGAGTTTGATTTCTCACAAAATCCTGACGAACCTTGTGTGTACAAGAAGGTTAGTGGGAGTGCAGTCGTATTCCTAGTGTTATATGTCGATGACATATTACTTATAGGAAACGATATATCAGTCTTACAGTCAGTTAAAATTTGGTTGTCCAAAACTTTCTCCATGAAAGACCTGGGAAAAGCAACCTATATCCTTGGGATTAGAATTTATAGAGATAGATCAAAACGGTTGCTTGGTCTTTCGCAGTCTACATATATAGACCGAGTGCTAGAAAGGTTTAGCATGTCGGAATCCAAGAAAGGTTACCTTCTCATCAGGCATGGGATCAACCTTTCGAAGTCTTTGTGTCCGCGAACAAAAGACGAGAGGATTTGAATGAATAAGATTCCTTATGCATCCGCGATAGGATCTATCATGTATACTATGTTATGTACTAGGCCTGATGTATCGTATGCTCTGAGTGTCACAAGCAGATACCAGTCTGATCCAGGAATGGATCATTGGGCGGCTGTCAAGATAATCCTCAAGTACTTAAGAAACACTAAGGATGTGTTCCTAATATATGGAGAAGATGATATGGTAATACGTGGGTATACAGATGCCAGTTTCCAGATAGATAAGGATGACTCCAAATCTCAGTCTAGATACATATTTATTTTGAATGGAGGCGCAATAAGTTGGAAGAGTTCCAAGCAAGACATCGTAGCGGATTCTACCACGGAAGCGGAATATATTGCAGCTTCGGAAGCAACAAAGGAAGCAGTCTGGATCAAAAAGTTTGTCTCGGAACTTGGTGTGGTTCCTACCATTGATGAAGCAATACCGGTTTACTGCGACAACAATGGAGCTATTGCATAAGCAAAGGGACCAAGGTCTCATCAGCGATCCAAACATGTGCTTCGCTGCTATCATCTGATTAGAGAGATTATAAGTAGGAATGATATACAAATTGAGAAAATTCCCACTGAAAGGAATTTAGCGGATCCTTTAACTAAGGTCTTGCCTCAAAGCAAATTTGAGGGTCATGTTAGAGCCTGTGGTATTGGGTACCGTAGCGATTGGCATTAGGCCAAGTGGGAGTTTGTTAGTGATATGAGAGAAGTGTCCTAAGGCAATCGCCTTATGATTGTAATCATTTATTCTAATAAATGAATATTCACTATTTGAGTATACATGTTTGTGTATTTGATTGAGATCTTAAACTCATTTACTGAATGTCCGCAATACAATTCACAGTATGAGAGAATTTGTGATAAATTCACAACTAGTGATTATCTCTACATGTGCAACTGTGAAGTATTGAAATTGTCCCTAGTCGATGAATTAATAAATACGAACACTATCAATTCTGTTGAGACTAGCATGGGTTATTCTCTAATCAGCTGATTCTCACTAGCTGGTGACACTGAGATGTCCGGAGATAAACATGAATGCTAGTTAAGGGAACTAGTTCATTGGAGTGACTGACTGTAAAACTTCATAGGGTAGTCTACATATAGATATGTCAGTGAAGTTCTTACAGCAGCTTAAGTGCGATGTTCCTTTGACTTGCGGTGTTCAAGTCATCTTGGTCATGGAAACTTATACTTTGACATCTTAAGCAAGCATCTCCAAGGAGGTGTGGACCCAGGATGATTGGGTATAAGCTGAAGTGTCCGGAGATGTTTGAATAGCCTACAAAGGATTCACCACTCCTTGCGAAGAGATGTATACCCAAGGCCTATCGTTGGATTGTTACTCGAAGCCTCTAGCCAGAGCATGACATGTTCAGAGTATGAATCTCTTAAAAACATGAGATTAATTAGAATCTGTAGGACGAGAAAACGTTACTTGGGCTAGGTGTGACGTAGTCATCCTAGTGGGGACTGACACACATAGCCATGTCCTAAACCAAGTGGGTATAAGATGGTGAAGGGAATGGGGCACGATTCATTATAGCTTCTGAAGGGTTTCAGAATTGTTTCTGAGGTCAACCGTTGATCTTTCGATTAATTGGGGATCATGATGTACTACTAGGTGTCACTCATGATCGTTCTATAATTGATTAATTATAGACAACCAACATAAATCGAAAGCCTATTTAGTCACACGGACTACGAGTAATCCGAGGAATTTAAAACGAGTTGAAAATTGGATTTTCCAATCAAGAGAGATTAAGTTTGGTTGAGCCAAACGGTAAGTCGAATCTGAATTTTTTAGAGACGCATCGGAAGCGTAAAATGACTAAGTCTTTTGAAGACTTAATAGATGAATTAAATAAGTTTAATTCATTGGGGCTTGGCTTGGATGGGTCGGCCAAAGAGGGCCTCCTTCCTCTTTGCTTGGCCGGCCACAACAAAGGGAGAGAACCAAGTTTTTGGTTCAATTTATAAAATAAACCAAGTGTGGTTTGTTTTATAAAATTATGGATGATATAAATTTTTATATAATAAACCAATGTTTGGTTTATTTTTCATGGAAATTAAAATAAACCATGATTAGTTTATTTTATAAAATCAATCATGGATTGATTTACCATAATAAGGAAATTTATTCCATAGGAGAGAAGATTTTTATCATGAATTAAAATATGATTTTAACCATGATATAAAATCAAACTTGGTATGATGGAATAAGTTATTCCATAATTGAGAGGCTTGATGGTTGAGAGGCCATTATATAAAGGACCCAAGGCAAGGCTTGGGTGTGAATCATAGAGATGAAGGCATAGGCTCTCTCCCTCTCTTTCTCTCCATCTCTTCTCCCCTTCTTGCCGTGCGCCAACCAGCCCCAAGAAGGAGCACCAGCCGGCCGCCCCTGCCCTTTCCCTGCCGACCACCACCTGCTGCCGGAGAAGGAAGCTCCGGCCATCTCTTGGCCGGAAGAAGGTGCTGCCAGAATTAGAGTTTGCCACAAGGATCCTTTTGCCGCAAGCCTCTTCTTTTGCTTCGTCGGAATTTTGATTCTGGCCATCCTTTTGTGGTTATTCTTTCGACTTCTCTCTTGGTTTTTCTTGTCGCGTTCTCGGAGAATCTAGTAGTTCTCGAGAACATGAAACTCGTGGCTTTGTGAAGTCATCCCGAAGATACTCGGCGTGGACACAAATAGAGGTGGAGCTTCCAAGGGACGCTTACGGTTGGATCTGTTAGTGATATGAGAGAAGTGTCCTAAGGCATTCGCCTTATGATTGTAAACCTTCATTTTAATAAATGATAATTCACTATTTGAGTATACATGTTTGTGTATTTGATTGGGATCTTAAACTCATCTACTGAATGTCCACAATACAATTCACAGCATAAGAGAATTTGTGATGGGATCACAACTAGTGATTATCTCTAAATGTGCAATTATGAAGTATTGAAATTATCCCTAGTCGATGAATTGATAAAAACGGACATTATTAATTCTGTTGAGACTAGCATGGGTTATTCTCTAATCAGCTGATTCTCACTGGCTGGTGACATTGGGATGTCCGGAGATAAACATGGATGCTAGTTAAGGGAACTAGTTCATTGGAGTGACTAGCTGTAAAACTTCATATGGTAATCTATATAGATATGTCAATGAAGTTCTTACTGCAGTTTAAGTGCGATGTTCCTTTGACTTGCGGTGTTCAAGTCATCTTGGTCATGGAGACTTATACTTTAACATCTTAAGCAAGCATCTCCAAGGAGGTGTGGACCCAGGATGATTGGGTATAAGCCGAAGTGCCCGAAGATGTTTGAGCAGCCTACAAAGGATTCACCACTCCTTGCGAGGAGATGTATACCCATGCCAATCATCGGATTGTTACTCAAAGCCTCTGGCCAGAGCATATCATGTTTAGAGAATGAGTCTCTCAAATACATGAGAGTAATTAGAAATCCAAAGGACGAGAAAAACACTACTTGGGCTAGGTGTGACGTAGTCAGCCTAGTGGGGACTAACACAAACAGACCATGTCCTGAACCAAGTGGGTATAAGATGGTGAAGGGAATGGGGCACGATTCATTAGAGCTGCTGAAGGGTTTCAGAATTACTTCTGAGGTCAAACCGTTGATCTTTCGATTAATTGGGGGTCATGATGTACTACTAGGTGTCACTCATGATCGTTCTATAATTAGTTGATTATAGACGGCCAACATAAATCGAAAGCCTATTTAGTCACACGCACTACGAGTAATCCGAGGGATTTAAAACGAGTTGAAAATTAGATTTTTCGATCAAGAAAAATAAGTCAAATCTGAGTTAATCAGAGGCGCAACGGAAACTTAAAATGGCTAAGTCTTTTGAAGGCTTATCGGGCGAATTAAATGAGTTTAATTCGCGATCGGTTCGGTTTGGTTTGGCCGGCCAAAGAGGGTGCTAAATCCCTTTGTTTTGGCCGGCCACAACAAGGGGAAGAAACCAATTTATTTGGTTTAATTAATAAAATAAATCTAGCGTGATTTGTTTTATAAATTATGGATAAATAAATTTGTGTAGAGAAATTTATATAAATAAATTTATAGAAATTTATTCTTTTATGGAAATTAAAATGATCCATGGAATGGTTTATTTTAATTTTATAAAATCAATTATGAATTGATTTTTTCATAAAAAGAAAGTTTATAAATTTCTTGTAAAATTTATTCCATAATTAAAGGAGAGATGAATTTGTTTTATTATAAAGTTAGTTATAATAAAACTTGGTTTAAACAGAATAATTCATAAGAGAATTTATAAGTTAAATTTCTTACGAAAACTAATTCCGTTAAAAGAGAAACTTGGCAAGGGAGAGGCTACTATATAAAGGAACCAAAGGCAAGCCTTGAATTCCAATCAATTGAGTTATCAAGAGATCTAGTAGTTCTCTCCCTCTCTCTCTTATTCTCTCCCTCTCTCTTCCCCTTAGGGCCGGCGCCCAACCTAGACCTCCTAGCACCGGCGTCAACATCCTTGAAGAAGGTGGTGGTGAGAAGTTGCAGTGGATTTTCTCCAAGGCAAGGCGGCAGCCCACCTTCTCCATGAGTTTCTCCCAGCCACGAGAGCGAGCCTTCTCCATGCATGAATACGGCGCCAATTTCTTTTTCCATGCAGAGCCAAAAATTTTCTCCATGCATGAAGCCTGCACCGAAAATAGCTTCTGCTATTTTTTCTTCATGCATGGGTGCGGCGCGGTGCATGCATGAAATTGTAAAGAATTGCAATTTTGTAATTCAACAAAACAAGCATGGGTGGTTAGTTTCCTTTCTTCTCTCTTGATCTTCTAGTTGTGCCTTTAGAGAATCTAGTAGTTCTCGTCGGCACAAAACTCATGACTTTGCGAAGTCATCCCGAAGAGAACTCGGCGTGGACGCGAATAGAGGCGGAGCTTTCAAGGGACGCTACGGTTGGATCTCGTCCCTTTCTTCGAGTTACGCGAGGTACAAAGTAAATTAGTTTACTTTTTCTGCAAAATTTTAATTTATGATCATGTCCACACATCATAAGGTCGCATGCTACATACGTGGTTAAAAATAATTTGAGAAATTATTTATGCAAATTCTTCCGCTGCACGTAAAAATTTAAAATTTTACGAACCCGTATCCTTGTCAACATGCACCCGGTCCCAACAGTGATATCAGAGCCGGTTAGTGTTCGACATAATCATAAAATTGTTTTGCGGAAAACTTTGTCATGATCTCAATTTTGGAAAAATTTTCAATTATGGAAACTTCCCAATTATAATAAATTTTAGATTTAGGAATTTCAAAGTTTGGAAATCCTCATGAAATTTCGCAAACGTTTGAAATTTCCTAGTTTCTGAAATTTTATAATAATTGTGAAAACTTCCCATCTTTGGAAACTTTCCAATTTTTGAAATTTTCTATTTTAGAAATTTTTCAACTTTGGAAATATGTAAGTTTTCTTTGTACCAGAAACTTACAATTATTCTGAAAAACCTATTATGAAATCTCGCAATTTTGGGCACTTTCTTTTAAGAAAGTCTAGACAAATTTATGGATAATTAATTGACAATTAAATTTGAATTGGTTTTTAAATTGACAACAAAATTCTTTATTTTGGATTGAGCCTCGGGGAGCCGTCCAATTTAAAGTTAGTTGTTGTAATTTAATTTCCCAATTTTAAATGAAATTGTCATGTTTAATTTGGTTACGCTTCCGAAGTGGACCAAATTGGATTTACGACAAATTACTTTTCTTTGGGTATCTGAGCCTCGGGGAGCCACCCTTAGAAAACGATTTGTTGTAATTAATTAAATTCATGAATAAAATATGATTTAAGAGGTGATGCTCTTACATATTGTTGTCTCCAAAATTAATTAGGAAAATGGTTTCATATAGAGTTTCTTAAATGAGATTTTCATAAAAATAATATGTGGTTGAATTAAAGGAATTGTCTCTTAATTTAATAAGATTTGATTTAGAGAAATCAAAGTCTTAAACATATTATTTCCGAAATTGATTATGACAACTTAGGAAATTGTTTCCCAAAACAATTCCTTGAATAAAGTATGAAGCTAGAATTAGGAAATCCGGTTCCTAATTGAATTAATGAGACTTGATAAATTAAGTCACATATATACTTTATTAAGGAAATCGTTAGTCATGACATAATTATATGCCATGAATGTGCTTAGAAAAGAAAGGATGAGACCAAAAACCCCTTACGAAATATTAAGGCTAACACCTTCCATTAATATGGTTAGAATCGGAGTTTTGTTTCTCGTTTGGGTTGATGGACACATCCATGCCCGGCTTGAACCTCAACATGTTCAAACCATGGATTTAGTTTATGAATAATATAGTTGGAGTCAGAGGTCAATCTTTAGTTTTGGTTGTTGGACACATCCAAGCCTGACTAAACGATTGAATGAGCTCCAACCATATTAAAACTATTTCTTGATTAGTGGGTCAGCCTTAAGCTTGGAGCATCGATTTATTGTGCCACAGCCAAGGTTGATGTAAAGAGAGGTGCAGTTGGGTTCTATGCATATTGTTGCATACTTGTTAATGAGTTAACAACTCAATGATTTATGCAAACATTCAATTAGTTGATAGCATAATGTGATAGTTACATATATGTGATATGTAATCGGTATAATTACCTACCTTCATAGCTAAGAATAACTTGATGGCCACAGTCATGGTTGTTCTTATCTATGGTTGGATATCAACCTATTTGGAGATGTTCCTACGATCTCCCGAATTGATAAAAGGGGTTATTCAATTCGAAAAATAAATAGGATTTAATTAATGCATGTTGATGCATCATTCTTCTCACATAAGCTCAATTTATATTTCTAGGATAATCATTCGATCATGTCTTCTCTGAATTTGCGTTCCATTTTGGACACCAATAAACTGACTGAGCCAAACATCGTGGACTGGCTTCGAAACCTGAGGATAGTCCTCAAGGTAGAAAAGCTTGCTTATGTCCTTGAAAAACAACTTCCCAACCATTTCTGAGTTGCTTAACCTGCTGAAGACTGTAGAGCCTTCTGTAAAGCAGGATCAGAAGACGGTACTGTTAGTTGGTTCCTCAAAGAAAGGTTCTAAGAGGAAGCCCAAAGAAGAAAATAAGGGAAGGAAGAAAAAGGCCAAAAAGACTAAAAAGGCACTTGCCATCACTGTGGCAAGGAGGGTCACTAGCGAAGAAACTGCAAGGTTTATCTTGAGTCCTTGAAGAAGAAGGCATCCGATGCCCCATCCTCTTCAGGTATCTTCGTTATTGAATGTCACTCTATTTTGTTATTTTGTTCCTTTGTTAATAAAGAACATTGTATCTATTTCATGTTTGAATGAAAAGGGTTACCATTTAACTTTTAGTAACAATTGTTGTTACATAACTTTAAATGGTGTTCTTTATGGGACTGGAACTTCATGCAATGGTATCTACACATTAGATTTATCTGGTGACATTTTCAATATCGAAGTAAGCAACAAGCATGCATGTATAGATAATCGAATAGACTCCTACACATGGCATTGTCGTCTTGGCCATGTAAGTAAGAAACGCATGACCGAATTACACCGATGTGAAATTTTGGAATCATTTGAACCCGGTTCATTCGATACATGCGAATCATGCTTAAAAGGCAAGATGGCCAAATTACCCTTTTCCGGAAAAGGTAATCCAGTGGGAGAATTGCTTGGTCTAATACATACTGATGTATGTGGACCAATGTCAACTCTAGCACAAGGAGGCTATAGCTACTTCATCACCTTTATCGATGATCACTCACGATTCGGGTACGTGTTCTTGATGAAACACAAATCTGAAGCTTTTGAGAAATTCAAGGAGTTCAGAAATGAAGTAGAGAAACAACTTGGCAAAAGTATTAAGATACTTCAATCTGATCGGGGTGGTGAATACTTAAGTCAAGAGTTTCAAGATTATCTTAGGGACAATGGGATATTGTCTCAATGGACTCCGCCGTATACACCACAGCATAATGGTGTATCTGAGAGGCGCAACCGAACCTTGATGGACATGGTTAGGTCGATGATGAATCATGCAACTCTTCCAAAATCCTTTTGGGGCTATGCACATAAGACAGCTGTTTACTTGCTAAACAGAGTCCCGACCAAGGTAGTCTCTGCTAAACGAACCCGTATCCTTGTCAACATGCACCCGGTCCCAACAGGATCTCGTCCCTTCCTTCAAGTTACGCGAGGTAATACATAAATTAGTTTATGTTTCTGCAAAATTTTAAATATATGATCATGTCTACATAAGATAAACTTGCATGCTTAGATGTATGGTTAAATGATTTAGAGAAATTATTTATGCTAAACCTTCCGCTGCACGTAATTAATTTTGAAATTACGAACCCGCATCCATGTCAACATGCACCCGGTCCCAATAGGATATGTTCTCTATGTGTGATTCTCCAAGTCCTGCAAACTCAATCACACATATCAAATACAACATAACTCCCTAACCTTAAACTTATTGGCACACACATCAAAATCATAATCTTCCCGATCATTCTTGGGTTGATTGCCTCAACAAGTTTAAGCAATAACAAATAACATAAAAAAATAAAGTAATGCTAAAAAGAAAGAAGCGAATGGATTATACTTGGTTTGCAACTGGGGAGGTTTCTAATCCAAGGTAGAATGTAGCTCGATTCTCCTGAAAAACTCCTTCGGGCGGAGAAGTCTCTTACACAATAAAAGCATAAAAAATAGTGGAAATTTACAAGGAATTCATTTGTAGTGAATGAGTGATTTGGAACTGAGCTCTAGGGGTCTATTTATAGCTCCGATCAACTTTATTCGAATGTTGACATGGCACTATAGGGGCGCTCTAGTGGTTGAGGGTACCTGACACGTGGCTTGTGTTGGTGTAGGAAGCACCATATCGAACCTTGTATTGATATTGGCAAAGGATTCAAAGTTAAGTGTTATTTATGATCTAACGATGTTACTCAAGTGTGTAGGAAAAGTCCTAGGAACACTAGGCACGAAGTCCTGGTCGAGGACTGGGCACCAAGTCCTAGCGAAGGGCTGCTAGGCACCTGGCGAAGGACTGCCAGGAAACAAAGTCGAAGACCTGGCGAAGGACTGCTAGGCACCAGGCGAAGGACTGCTTAGTACCGAAGCCCTAGCGAAGCACTGCTAGGCACCGGGCGAAGGACTACTTGGTACCCAAGACCTAGTGAAGGGCTGCTAGGCACCTGGCGAAGGACTGCTGGGCAAAAGTCCAACCGGAGGAGCCGGTTGGCAAAAGGTAAACTCTCCTGAGAGGAGTAGGTGAGGACGTGTTCCCCGTCGAGGGAACAGTAGGCGTCGGTTCGACCTAGGGTTCCATTTGGGAGACCCAAAGTCAGAACCAAGATAGCTAAGGTTGTATAAACCTAATATTCTTGCTTTATTATGTTTGGCACTAACCTTGGATACAGGGACCGAAGGAACGAGTTTTTGCAGCTCAGAACGCCCCAAAGGAGAGGGGCAACAGCTGGGTTAGGTGCCCGGGAGGTCCCGGGCGCCCAAGGTCAAAGCCAAATGTACAGTTGAGCAAGAAACGCTTTGGAAGCTCACTGGGCCAGGCACCCTCAAGCTCCCGGGCGCCCCGGTGGTCCCGGGTGCCCAGGATGCCTCGGGTGCCCTGGGTCCAAGCCAACGAAGCGATCAAGCCGAGAAGCCTATTGAACAAGTCAAGAAGGGCGCCCCCTGTGTCCCAGGCGCCCCCGTCAAACTCCGAGCCCGATCATGGAGGGATAAGGGCTGACCGAGTTCCGGATAGGGGTTTGCCGATCCAGAGACATGTGGAGGGCACCCCCAACGTCCAGGGTGCCCCCAGGTGCACTATAAAAGGGGCTCGACCCCCAAGGCTTCAGAACACACTTTTCCAACGCGACAACGCTCTTCGCTCAAGCGCTCTGCTCCGGAAACTTCTGATCTCGAGGTTCTAGCACCGACGACGACCCTACGCACCGAAGTACGATCCACACTGGCGCGTCGGTAACGAAGAGTTAAATTATTTCTTTTACTGCAATACTACTGTACAATTCTCTGTAAACCTTTGCGCGTTATAGAATTGCCCTCAATAAATAGTCAAGGACCGTGGGCCTTGGAGTAGGAGCCGACCGTGATTCCGAACCAAGTAAATCCTTGTGTTCGTGTTTGTTTTTGTGTTAATTTTCCGCTACGCATTCTCTCTCTAATCCGAAACAGTTTTACGATATTCACCCCCCCCCTCTATCGTATTCTCTCGATCCAACAGCTTGTGTGTTATCCGATGCACGATGTTCGCAAACGGCTAAGTTTGGATGAATTTTCAAATCTCATGCACCTGTATGCATAGGGGTGCCCGAGTGTTTTTTAGTCAGCACCTCGCTGACCAATTTTATAGCGGGTCTTCTTGGGTGATTTCCAGGCTTTCTAGAGTTGGGCTCACCCAAACCCTCCTTCGGCCTTATTCTCGAGCGAGCTTCCTCTCGGCTTCTCGTCTCTCGGACGTCGCGCGTGTCCTTGTCACTCCACCAATGTACTCTTCCGTTGGCCTTCGCGTCCCTCGGATGCACCGAGCCCGTCGACTCCCTTCCTGTGCCATCCTTCTTGACCGCTGCATTTTCTGCTTGATTTCCTGTGCTCCTAAGCTCTTGCACACTTAGACACAGGGAGTAAAAACCATCATGACCTAATTTGACTCATTTGACTACATCAAAACCAACCTGGGATACTTACATTTTATTCCTCATAACTTTGGTTATGTGATTACTTGGTAATCATATAACTAAGGTTATATATGATAACTTAAACCAAATGCACCCATAAGGTCACATGCTTAATTGTACTGCAACACTTAGAATGGGTGAGCTAATAAGGACTAATAACTTGATAATACATTGTTAATATTTTCAAAAATCCATAGAATATTTTCCAAAAACTTATTTTCAATATAGTAATTCAATATAATAATGTTTTAATGGATTTTATGCTTAATTGTCTGTAATTATAAATAGTTTTCAAAATTTTATATTTTTTATTGTTTGACCTACACTTAGACACATACCTTTTAGGTCAACACTTAAGTTCTTTAGACATTTAAGTAGAGTTTCTTCTAGCTAACAAGGGCAACTAGGATGTATCGGTTAAGAGGAAAATCATTTCAAATATTTTGAAATTTTTGTTAACATTTTCTTTGGAAGATGTTTTGAAAAATCATATAAAAATTCAAAAAGTATTTTGAAAAATGACCTTTATTTTGAAAAATGTCTTTTATTTTAAAAAATATTTTGAAAAATATCCATTAAAAATTACTTTAGATAATTCATATTCTGAAAAATATTTTGATCATTGAAGAATTCTTTCCTTGGAAAATATTTTTGAAAAATGTGTTTAAAAATTCATTTGAACTATTTTTGAGAGTTTGAAAAACTATATATTTTGAAAAGTAGACTATAATTATTCTCTTGATTTTTTGTTAATCCTTAAGATACTACGATAATTTTCTTTGCAGTTAATAAAAAGGCCTAAGGATTGTCAAGATAAAGGGAGTCTTATCCAAAGATCAAATATAAACTTTTCAAAACTCTTTCAAAAATTTGTTTTGCAAAACACATTAAAACATCTTTAGTCCTTGAAAAATTTCCTCTAAAAATATTTTGAAAAAGCTTTTGAAAATTTCTTTATTCTTTTTGTTTGAAAAATCTTTAAGACATATAAGAAGTTTTCCTTATAGTCAATAAGGATTTTTAAAATTGTGTCAGGTTTAGAGAAATTCAAACTAAAAGAATTGTTATAATTTTCAAAATTCTTTCACTATTACAAAATCATTTTTAAAAAAAATATCTTGAAAAGATGTTTCAAAACGAGATTTTCATAATGTTTTACTTTGGAATTTTGTTAACAAAAGTACGTTGTTGATGCAAAACCATTTTTAAGTATGGTATTGTTGATGTAAAACCATTTCTAAGTATAGTATTATTTTTTTATGTGTGTCGAAGGAGAGAGGGTACCTTAAGTTAGATATTTTTTTCTCCTAGTTATGACTAAAACCCATTAGACCATTCTCTAATTTAAGATTATTGTCAAACATCAAAAAGAAGGAGATTGTTGGTGCAGGAAGCATCAGACAAGAACAGTCAACCTCTAAGATTTCGATGTTTGACAATATACCAAGGTTTGGCCAGTTTGACTAGGATAATCTAAACATGACAGGATATTTGGAAGAGAGAAGTCTAGTCAAGATCAGATGACTAACAACGAAGACCAAGTGAGTGAAACTAGGCACTATGCCCTGATCTACAGGATTGGACACTAAGATCTACCGAGGGTTAGTCACTAAGACCTAGTTGAGGGTTGGGCACCGAAAACCTAGTTTGGAAGATTGGACACTAAGACTTGACCGAGGGTTGGACACTAAGACTTGGCAAAGGGCTAGGAACATAAGTCCTGGTTTGGAGGACTGGGTACTAAATCTTGGTGAGTGAAACAGAGTCCTAATGAGTAAAGCTAGGAAGTGAAGGGGAGTAAACTCTGGTTCATGAAACCCTAAGGAGTTAACCTTAGGTAACAAAGCCTAGTAGGTTAGGTAGACTTACAGAATTAAGTCTTAGGTTGTTTGTTTGTTTGGTATATTCTTGTTTTGTAGGAACCTGGAGATGGAAGTAAGACTGGGAGAGCTAACCAAGCAAATGGAAGAGAATGACCTAGACCAGCCTAGTCCAAGTGCCTGGGATAAGCTCTCAGGCGCCTAGAAGTTTCCCAAATCTCAGCCTCAAAGATAAGTTGTGGCAAATGTGGATCAAATAATGTCGACTTGAGGATGCCCAAGAAGGGCTTTTAGGTGCCCGTATGATCCCTATATAAGGGACTTCAAGAAGAGCTTCAAACTGTTAGGACCGATAGGCAAGCTAGAGGGGAGTTAATTAGCTCCTATCATTGCTCGATGAAGATTTGTTGCGGCAGAAGACTTGAGTAATGCTAACCCCTCAGATTTTACTTGGTATCCACCTCCTTAAGGTGACTAATTCAAGGATCCATTCTCCTCACACTCACAAGCACTATGAATATCTTCTTCATGGAGTCAGAGAAGCCTCGTACAAGCTAACAAGAAGATATAACAAGAAACTCAAGCAAATACAAAATAAATCTTACAATATTTGCATACTTTGATCCTTGATTGCCTTGTTTTCTTCTTCTTCTTGCTTGGAAAATACCTCTTGAAGTGCACCAACACTAGCTCAAGAACTGGCAAAGAAGTGTTGGGGCAATCGATCCAAGGATGATCGGGAAGATCATGGTTTTGATGTGTGTGTCAACATGGTTAAGGTTAGGGTGTTATCTTGTTATTTGATATGTGTGATTGAGTTTACAGGACTTGGAGAATCACACATGGAGGACTTATCCGAGGGACGAGAGCCGAGGGAAGAAGACTCCAAGGGTAAGTTGGGAAGTGGACTCCAAAGGGCACACGTGAAGGGTGGCATGGAGGTAAGCCAAGGGAAGGCTTGTGTGTGCATTCAAGGGACGATAGCCGATGGAAGAAGACTTCAAGGGGCAAGCCAAGGAGTGTACTTGAAGGCACACGTGAAGGAGGGTCTTCGGAGTGAGGATGAGTGTTTGTATAAGCTGGGCAATCGACTGGGAGAAAGGCAGTTGACTGCCTGCAAGAACAGAAACTCACAGATTGTTTTCGACCCTGGACCAGTCGACTGCCCTAGGGGCAGTCGACTGATACACCCGAAAACTAGCCGTTGGGTTAGCCGTTGGCTAGCAATTAAGGCTAGACCAGTTGACTACCCCAGGGGCAGTCGACTGGTGTCGGGCTGGATGACTCTAGGAGTTGTCCTTTACTCTTATTTAAAGGGTGATTTTTTGGCACGACAAAGGTACGGTTCTGTACCAAAGTGTTGTTCATGCAAAAAGTCATCAGTTCTTCCTCTCGCATTTAATTCCATCTTGTAAAAAGGAAGAAGACAACCTTGTAAAGGTTTTCTCCACCTTGAAGGAGACTTTTCATAGTGGAGAGTGTTCTAGTGCGTGGATCCTTGGATTAGTCATCTCTCGGGGTGGATACCAAGTAAATTCTCTGTGTTAGCATTGGATTTCATATTTTTCATTATATTGCTTGTATTGTGCTAACCATCTTGTAGAGAGAGTTCAAGAAAAGTGTTATTCACCCCCCCTTCTAGCAAGCGCCACGATCTAACAAGTGGTATCAGAGCCAGTTCGCTTCGGGAGAACTCACCGTCGACCAGAGTATCAAGAAATGGTGTTTCAAGAGGGCTATAGCACTGCAAAGCCACCGTTCTTTGACGGAAACAACTTCGCCTATTGGAAAGGTAGGATGGAGTACTATTTAATGAACGATATTGAAAATTGGATGAGTGTTGTAGATGGCTTCGATGCGCTCGTCAATGAACAAGGAGAGCCACTACCGATGAGGAATTGGACTAAGGAGGTAATTGTTGATGCAGTCTGGCCCGGTTGTTGTTTTGGTATTTGACAATAATTTAAGTTTGGTTGAGCGAATTTGGGTTAAAGTCCTAGTCGGGGACTGGGCATGAAACCCTGGTGAGTGAAGCCAGGTCCTAGCTTGTGAAGCTAGGTTGAAATCCCGGTGAGTGAAGCCGGGTCCTGGTGAGTGAGGCCAGGTGATTGGAAATCCCGGTGAGTGAAGCCGGGTCCTGGTGAGTGAAGCCAGGTGTTGAAAAGTCCTAATTCGGAAGAGGTGGGTGAAAAGTCCCATCTTGGAGAGTTAGGTGAAAAAGTCCTGGCTTGGAGGGTCAGGTGCCTAGCTTGGAGGGCTAGGTTGGATGAAGGTCTAACTCAGAGGGGTTGGGTGAAAAGTCCTAGCTTGGAGGGCTAGGTGAAAAGTCCTAACTTGGAGGGTTAGGTGTAAATTCTCAACTTGGAGAGTTAGATTGAAAAATCCTTAGCTTGGAGGGCTAAGGTGAATGAAATCCTAGCTTGGAAGGCTAGGTCTGCGTCCCTGGATCGGTCTGGTGACCGATCAGGGAGTTGGCACGCTGCTCCTTCGTGGATCGCTCTGGTGACCGATCCAGCGATGTCTGATCGGTCTGGTGACCGATCAGGGAGCGAACAGTGAGTTGAGTTCCCCTGCTGATCTGCTCCTGATCGGTCTGGTGACCGATAAGGGATACTGCTCAGATCAGTCTAGTGAACGATCATTTGACGCAAGGTTCTCACTATCACCGATCAGGATGACGCCTGATCGGTCTGGAAGCAGCCTGATTGGTCTGGTGACCGATCAGGGAGTGTGGTCTGGTGACGATAGCAGGAGCCTGATTGTCTGGGAATCAGGAGTGTGCAGAAGACTTCTGGATCGGTCTGGTGACCAATCAGGGTCTTTCTGATCGGTCTGGTGACCGATCAGGCGCAGAACTTTAATTCAAATATGCTGTCAAAAGTCTGTTTTCTCTGCCGATTCTCTGATACACTGCTGATATGTTTTGATATGCATTGCTAAGCCTTTGTTGGAGTGTGCAGGTGATAGCAGGTGATTCAAACACTCAAGGAGGGTCAATGGGAGGCTTTCCGTTGAGCAGGTTTGGCTGTTTCTCATTCTCAGGTTTCAACAGGCAACTGACGCAGCTGGCGACTGACGGAGGCTCAGCTGGAGAGGAGGTCTTCAGTGGACTGAGTGCTCAGGGAGGTCAGTGGGTTCAGGCTGGCTTAGTGGATGCTGATGAAGCTTGTGATGGTGAGCAGAGCTTAAGTGACGAAGCTGGAAGCTGGAAGCAGAGGAGAGGATGGAACAAGACAGAAACTTGGGAAGTTTGGCTGGGCTGTGTTCGTGCTCTCTGTTGCTTTGTGCTTGAGCTTTCTTGTACATCTTTGTGAGCTTGTCTTCTAAGTGTCTCGTGTGCTTAACTTGTATCTTCTTGAGATCACTTGTGGAGAGGTTTCTCCACCGAGAAGGAGGCTACTACTATCCGGAGTTCACCGGGGCTTGATCTGCCGACGATCAAAGGATCGCCCACCTTACGGGCACGCCAAGGAGTAGGGGCAAGTTATCCCCGAATCTTGTACATCGCTGTGTCAACTGGTTTGCTCATTTTGTGTTGATTTCTGTTCTTCATTTCTGTTTCTGTATCTTGTCTTCCGCTGCTAACATTTAAGTGCAGAAACTTGAAAAGAAAGCGATTTTTGTGTCCGGCTAGATTCACCCCCCCTCTCTAGCCATCTCGTTTCCAACAGTAATGAGGAAGGCACAAGTCAATGCGAAGGCCACCACAACGCTTCAATGCGGATTATCAAAGGAACAACTAAACAAGGTGGGGCCTTTCAAGAGCGCCAAGGAACTTTGGGACAAGCTCGTCGAACTCAACGAAGGGTCCAATGAGTCAAGAAGGGCAAAGAAGGACCTCTTGGTTGCCCAACTACAATCGCTCACAATGAAGGCTAATGAGACGGTAAGCCAACTACATGGAAGGGTCAAAGAAATAATCAACGAGCTCCATGTAATTGGTGAAAAGGTTGAGAACTGAGATCTCGTGAGGTATGTTTTGCAATCATTCCCTAGGACTACATTGTGGGCATCAATGGTTGATGCTTACAAAGTATCAAGGGATCTCTCTACGATAAAGTTAGACGATTTATTTTGTGAATTTGAGTTATATGAGCAAGCTAACATTTCTTCTAAAGAAAAAGGTGTAGCGTTTATTGGAGAAAAGGAAAAAGAAGAAGAAGATCATCTACTCCTCATCATCCGAGTCGGAGAAGTCTAGTGCTTCCATGGATAGTGACCAAGAAGCCTACATGGTAAGGAAAATGAGAAGAGCTTTTAAAAGTTTTTCTAACAAGTCTTATGGTAGGAAAGGGTCAAGAAGTAAGAGCAAAGGGAAGGACATCATTTGCTATAATTGCCATCAAGAGGGCCACATGAAGAATGAGTGCCCGCAATTAAAGAAAAGGGAAGAAAAGAAGGAGGAGAAGAAGAAAGGTGACAAGAGGAAGTCAAAAGAAAAAGGGAAGAGTGCCACAAACCTAAAAGCTACTTGGGATGATCCATCATCTTCGGAGGAAGAAGAAGATCACGTGTCACACTTTGCACTAATGGGAGTGGACAACTTGGAGACCTCCGAAGATGAGAGGAGTTCAAGTAGTGAATATGAAAGTGAAGGCTCATCATCCGAATCTGATGTATCAGTAAGTGAGGTATATAGCTTACCCTCTCTACTCTTGTCAAAATTATTACTAGTACAAATCATGATTTGGCTAAGGCTAGGAGAAAGGTTAAAGAATTAAAGAATGAAGTTTGCATGCTTAAATTAAAATCGATGAAACCTAAGGACAATTTGCATGTTCCCTCTACCATGTCAAATGATTCATGTTTGGAAAAAGTAAATAGGAAACTAAAGGAAAAGGTAGAAGACCTAACCAAGGTACTTAGGAAATTTCAAGTTGGCTCTAGCAACCTTGATATGATCATAAATAGCCAAAGAGTCATGTACAACAAAGTCGGGATAGGTTATAGGCCAAAAACCAAGGAGGTAGCTTTTGTTTCACTTCTGGGTAGAAAAGGTGCCTCTAGGAGACAAAGTGTTAAAGGAAATGCAAAGAAGGCTTGGGTACCAAAGAAGTATTTATATGATTCTTGTGGAACTAGCATTTGGGTACCAAAAGCTTGTGTTTTCTGTGTTGTATAGGTGAAGGTGAAGGAAGCCTCAAATATGTGGATAGTAGATAGCAGGTGTTCAAGACATATGACCGGAGATGTAAGCAAATTCACCACCCTTAGCTATCTAAGAAAAGGAACCGTATCTTTCAGAAATAGTGGGAAACTCAAAATAATTGGAAGAGGCAACATTGAGGTATCTCCTACAATCACTATCCATAAAGTTCTTTTAATCAAAGATATGGAGTTTAATTTACTTAGTATGAGTCAACTTTGTGATGCGGGATATAGGGTTGAGTTTCATGCTAGAAAGTGTCTAATTAAATAAAACGGTTCCGAAAATGTTATGCTAGAAGGATATAGAGAGACTAATCTTTATTATCTTAATCTTGCTTATGCTTCTAACAATTTTCCTAAGTGTCTCATATTTAAAGAAGAAGAAGGATGGTTGTGGCACCAGTGACTTGGGCACATCATCATGAAGAATATTGCAAGAATGGCAAAGGAGGAGTTGGTGAAGAGGCTCCCCATGATCAAGTATGAAAAGACTAAGATGTGTGATGCATGCCAAGAGGGTAAGCAATCAAAATCATCACACAAAGGTAAAACCTTAACTAGCACTACTTTACCTTTAGAATTATTGCATATGAACCTATTTGATTGTCATAGCACTCCCTTACTAGTAGAGAGTAAATATTATTTGGTAATTGTAGATAATTTTTCTAGATTTATTTGGGTATTTTTCATGAAACATAAGGATGATACCTTAGAAATTTTCATAAGTTTTATTAAGAGGGTTGAAAATGAAAAACACCTCAAGATTAACCGAATTAGGAGTGACCATGGTGGGGAGTTTGTAAATTCAAACTTCTCACAATTTTGTTTAGAAAATGGGTACAAGCATGAATTTCATGCCCAAGAACCCCTCAACAAAATGGTGTAGTAGAAAGGAGAAATAGAGTCTTACAAGAAGCCGCTAGGACTATGCTTAATGCATATTCACTACCTAACTACTTTTGGGCCGAAGCAGTAAATACCGCTTGTTACATCCAAAACCGAGTCTTAATTCATAGGTTTTTAGGAAAAACTCCATTTGAGTTGTGGAATGGGAGAATTCCACAAGTTCACTACTTTAGGGTTTTTGGGTGTAAGGTCTACATTTGAAACACCAAGGATGATTTGAGGAAGTTTGAATCTAAGGAGGATGAGGGGATCTTGGTAGGATATTCATCCACTAGTAGGGGATATAGAGTGTATAACAAAAGGACTAAGGTAATTGAGGAGTCATCCAATGTGGATTTTGATGAGTCCACAAACACTTACCCTAGAAAATCATCTATTGATAAGGACATAGAAGAAAGTCAACCTCTTGCCCAAGAAGTTCATAACTTACATTTGGAGGGCAATGATCAAGGAGGAGGGAGAAGTGCACTAGAGGATGAGCATCATATAGCCAATGAACACACAACCTCTAGGCCCTTAAGGCATCATCAAGATCACCCCATTGACCAAATAGTGGGTGATATCACTTAAGGGGTGAGGACTAGGTCTTACTTTAGAGAACATAGTAGTCAAATTGCCATAATTTCTCAATTAGAACCGAAATCTATTGATGAGACATTAGGTGATGTGGATTGGGTCCTAGCTATGCAAGAGGAGTTGAATCAATTTGAAAGGAGTGAAGTATGTGAGTTAGTTCCTAGGCCCAATGATTGTACCATTGTCACCACTAGATGAGTCTTTAGGAACAAGCTAGATGATCAAGGAAAGATAACTAGAAACAAAGCTAGGTTGGTAGCTAGGGAGTTTAATCAAGTAGAGGGCCTTAACTATGATGAGACATATGCCCCCGTAGCTAAATTAGAGTCTATTAGGATTTTATTAGCATATGCCGCTCACATGGGTTTCACACTTCACCAAATGGATGTGAAGTCGGCATTCCTTAATGGAGTCATTAAGGAAGAGGTATATGTAGAGCAACCACCCGGGTTTGAAAATCCAAATTACCCTAGACATGTCTACAAACTAAGAAAAGCCTTGTATGGATTGAAACAAGCTCCCTGGCTTAGTATGAAAGGCTTTCATCATTCTTAGTATCCAAGGGTTTTAGGAGAGACACAATTGATTCAACTCTTTTCCTAAAATCTAAGGATAAGGACATCTTTGTAACGCAAGTTTATGTAGATGATATTATTTTTGGGTCAACAAATAGTGAATTTCTCCATGAGTTTATTAAATGTATGGAAAATGAATTTGAGATGAGTCTTGTGGGAGAATTGACTTTCTTTTTAGGCCTACAAGTTAAACAAATAAATGAAGGGACTCATGTGTATCAAACTAAATATGCTAAAGAAATCATTAAGAAATTTGGACTAGAAATTGCTAAGGTAGCATCTACCCCTATAGGAACAAATGTCAAAATGGATAATGATCTTGAAGGTAAATGGTGACTCAAAACAATATAGGAGCATGATTGGTAGTTTATTGTACCTAACCGCTAGTAGACCCGATATATTATTTGCGGTAGGTATGTGTGCAAGGTACCAATCATGTGCCAAAGAGTCTCATCTAATGATAGTCAAGAGAATTTTAAGGTATATTAAGGGTACTCTTAATGTCAGACTTTGGTATCCTA
The DNA here is from genome assembly GCA_024364735.1 of Boesenbergia rotunda. Classification (NCBI taxonomy): domain Eukaryota; kingdom Viridiplantae; phylum Streptophyta; class Magnoliopsida; order Zingiberales; family Zingiberaceae; genus Boesenbergia; species Boesenbergia rotunda. The sequence goes on from JAGFNQ010003108.1 coordinate 148,050, forward strand.
GAACTCCAAATGATGAACTTTTTGGATATACCGATTCAGACTATGCGGGTTATAAACTAGATATGAAGAGTACTAGTGGAGGATGTCAATTTATTGGGTCATCTTTAGTTAGTTGGAGTAGTAGGAAACAACCATGTGTTACCCTATCAACAACGAAGGCCGAATATGTGGCAATGGGTGGTTGTGTATCTCAGCTACTTTGGATCATGCATACCTTAGAGGATTATGAGTTACATTACTCCAAGGTCAAGGTTTTGTGTGATAATATAAGTACAATTAACTTGACTAAAAATCTGATTCACCATTCTAGAACAAAACACATTGAAGTGAAGCATCACTTCATTAGGGATCATATGACAAGGGGTGACAGATTTGCACTATGTTGAGTCAAAGTTAAACTTTGTCGATATATTTACCAAGCCTCTTCCCGAAGTGGAGTTCACATCCTTAAGAAGGGACCTTGGTATGTGTTTTGAAGAAGTATAGGATGGACCTTGGGATAATACAATAAGAAGGTAATGCTTGATCCATTAGGATGATATAAATGATTCATGTGTGCTTATGGCATAATGTTGGGTCATGAGATGTATCAAATTATGAAAAATAAACCAACCATGGGGAAAGCAAGTGTTTAATTAATGGACATCTTGCCCAAAGATCATGGTTGGATATTTTTAAACATTTGAAAACCATTCTATGTTTTATCTATTTTTCCATAAGCTTGGAACATGTGTGATTGCAAAACTAGGTTGAAACTTTGATACAAAATCAGAGTTTTTCAAGAATTTCGATCTTTAGTCAAAAAGTCAAGCGTGTTTGAATTTTTCATGAACTGATATTTTCCCTGTTAAAGTATCTCATATCAAACATGCTTGCAAATTTTCACAATTTTTGGAATTTTATGAAATTTTTGGGGGCTTTCTGAAATTCGGCTATGAAACATGTAATTCAGACTGACAGAGTATCAGTCGACTGCCCCTTGGAGCAGTCGACTGGCACACCTGATTTCAAGATTCTGGAAATTTTCAAAAATGATAAATTCTCTCATTTGATGCCATGGGTGAGTATTGCTTAGGGCAATCATTTTGATGGTGTCAAAGGGGGGAGAATGGGTGGTTTAAGTTAGGTTTGTAACTTAAATTTTTGGTTTAAACTTGGTTTATGATAAGAATTGAAAATGGGAGAAGGCATAGGTTAAGGGGGAGTTTACCTCTTGGTTTTACTATGTCTTATTTTTCTATTGTTGTTATTTGCTGTTGGTTTATCCCTAACTTAAACATATTGCCACACATCAAAAAGGGCAAGATTGTTGGGGCAATCAATCCAAGGATGATCGGGAAGATCATGGTTTTGATGTGTGTGTCAACATGGTAAAGGTTAGGGTGTTATCTTGTTATTTGATATGTGTGATTAAGTTTGCAGGACTTGGAGAATCATACATGGAGGACTTATCCAAGGGACGAGAGCCGAGGGAAGAGGACTCCAAGGGCAAGCTGGGAAGTGGACTTCAAAGGGCACACGTGAAGGGTGGCATGGAGCCAAGCCAAGGGAAGGCTTGTGTGCGCATCTGAGGGACGATAGCCGGTGGAAGAAGACTTCAAGGGGCAAGCCAAGGGAGTGTACTTGAAGGCACACGTGAAGGAGGGTCTTCGGAGTGAGGATGAGTGTTTGTATAAGCTGGGCAGTCGACTGGGAGAAAGACAGTCGACTGCCAGCAAGAACAGAAACTCAGAGAATGTTTTCGACCCTGGACTAGTCGACTGCCCTAGGGGCAGTCGACAGATACCCTCGAAAACTAGCCGTTGGCTAGCAATTAAGGCTAGACCAGTCGACTGCCCTAGGGGCAGTCGACTGGTGTCGGGCTGGATGACTCTAGGAGTTGTTCTTTACACTTATTTAAAGGGTGATTTTTTGGCACGACAAAGGTACGGTTCTCAAGTGTACCAAAGTGTTGTTCGTGCAAAAAGTCATCAGTTTTTCCTCTCACTTTCAATTCCTTCTTGTAAAGAGGAAGAAGACAACCTTGTAAAGGTCTCCACCTTGAAGGAGACTTTTCATAGTGGAGAGTGTGCTTGTGCGTGGATCCTTGGATTAGTCACCTCTCGGGGTGGATACCAAGTAAATTCTCTGTGTTAGCATTGGATTTCATATTTTTCATTATATTTCTTGTATTGTACTAACTATCTTGTAGAGAAAGTTCATGAAAAGTGCTATTCACCCCCCCCCCCCTCTAGCAAGCGCCACAATCTAACAAGAAGGAGGTGAAGAGTTGCTAAGAGCTACGCTTCAAACCTGCATGAAAACCTTATATACCCGCGACCTATGGTTTCCTTAATCGATTACCCAATTAATTACCACGTCTGATCTAGCCATTCAACAATAATTGTTTAAAACTTAATCGATTAATTAATTGATTAAGAAGATCTTAATCGATTGCTGAATTGATTCATCAACTTTCTGTGCTCTCGCGCAATATAGTCGTAATCGATTGACCAATCGATTATGGTCCTCTTTAATCAATTTCTCAATCGATTAAGAGGATGCTGAATCGATTCAGTATGTTTCTGTTCACACGACACAACTCTCCCAATCGATCACCCAATCATTCACTCCCTACTTAATCGATCACCCAATCGATTAAGAAGGCTTCTGTTCGTGAGAAATCCGTCAATCGATTGGTCAATCAATTAGCAGATCCCTTAATCAATCACCCAATCGATTAAGAGCCTTTCAGTTTCACAATGAATAACTCCCAATCGATCACTTGATCAATTGACACTCTAACACAAGTTTAGGGTTCCCTTGCCTAACCCTGATCAACCGTGACATATTAGGACTTCCTCACTAAGTGTCTGATCAAACCTTTAATCGACTTAGACTTTCCCTTGCTAGTTCCCAACTAGAACTTTTCTCATGGCAAGATGTGATCTCCCCGATCCACTTAGACTTCACCTAGTCCCACTAGAACTTTTCTTATGCCAGCGTACGGTCTCTCCAATCCACTTGGATTTCACCTAGTCCCACTAGGTGTGCCTAGTCCCACTAGGACTTTCCCGTTCCAGTGTGTGATCTCCCCGATATACCTGGACTTCACCTAGCCCCACTAGGACCTTTTTCATGCCAACGTGCAATCTCTCCGATCCACTTGGACTTCACTTAGTCCCACTACGGCTTTTTCCGTGCCAACGTACAATTTTCTCGATCCACCTAGACTTTACCTAGCCCCACTAGTTGTGCCTAGTCCTAGTAGGAATTTTTCCGTGTCAGCGTGCGATCTCCCCATTCACCTGAACTTCACGTAATCAAGTCTCCAGTCAACCTTGACCCACTTAATTCATACAATGTTCAAACATCAAAACCCATGCTCACCCGAGCCAAGTCAAACTAGGTCAACCTTGACCTAACAAAAATTGCACCAACACAAATATCACTAATTCATCATCCTCCTTCGTGTTTGCGGAAGAAAAGTGAGAAGGCGAAGTTATGTGACCAAGGAGGCTCCAGGAGTTGTGCGTTGCGCTCCGAACTTCTAGATCGAGAGTGATTGTCAACATTTGGTTTGCATTATTATAAGTTGTAAAATTGCTTTTCATATTTATGCTTGTACTATCCATCTGTAAAACAACTTTCTCCGCCTTCGAAATACTTTCGAGAAGGAGACTGTTAGTGGAAGGTCGATTCCCATGCATAGGCCTTCGACATACTAACCCTGAGGGGTTGGGAACCAAGTAAATTCCGTATGTCTGAGTCTTTTACTTTCTGCATTATTTTTATTATTTTACTGCTACTAACGATCTGATAGAAAGATAAATGAACGACGAAATTCTGAAAATGAACGACAGTCAATATTCACCCCCATTCCTCTATCAACACAACTGATCCTACACATGTTGGGTTCAAATCTTGTTTCTTTTGCACCTTATGTCTTGAATCCCCAATCACTATAATTTATTTATCCTTACTCTTAGTTTTATTCTTTCTTTTCTTCTTGTTCGAATACTGAGATGAGGATGCAAAGTGAGCACTATGAGATGTGTTACTCTTTAATCTCTCTTCTTTCTGTACACACTAATCTATGAGCTCATTTAATGTTCATTTCTTATTTTAAGTATTATAGCTAATCTTAAAATGAGTGAACTGTTTAGGCAGAGTGATTATGATTAGATTCATAAGGATGCTTTCAGATATTTCTTGTAACCAAGTTCGACATCTCTATGATGTAATCCCTAATGCTAGCCTTCCTGATGTACTGTATGGATACTAACTTCATGAGAAATGTAGTAGTCTTGGCCTTTTAGTTTGATGTGAATTGGTCATCTAATTCCTTAAGGAAGGTTTTAGTATTCACCCTCTTAATTATTGAACCCCTAAGTAATTCCGGAATAGACATCCACATGATCATCATACTCATGTGATTTGATCGCTCCCACTTGTCAAAGATCACCTTTTGATCTATAGTGAAATTACTAAATAAAGGTATAGGACGATCATGTTTAAATGCTAAGTCTAGATTCATACAACCTAACAAAGACATAATATGCTCTTTCCATTAACCAAAGCTTGTGCCATTAAATATGGCGATATTGTTTAGATTAGCTAAAATAGAGAGTATAGAAATAACTCAATTATGCAAACAAGACATGTATCTTTATAGTTGTACTTTAACAAAATACAACAAATAAAGATGCAACTTTATGTGCATTAAAAAAGATGCATAGTATCACATTGTATTTGGACTAAATTATAACTTGCTAGTTGTACTCTCCAAACAACTCATAATTACCTTCATTTTGGCACATAGCTTGTCTTCCCTTAGGCTAATGCATTATATGCATAATATTTTATTTATGAGTTTTTTTAGTTAGCTTATGTTTTCAACATCACTTACAACACTTTTAATCAGCCACATAGTGCCCTTTCTTTTGGGCCGACACACTATTCGCATTAGTTAGAAGCCAATCTAGATTTGTAAGCTTCCTTAAATATACATCCAGCATAAAGAATGGCTTTCCTTTGGGCTAACTATCTTTAACATGGATATACATCCATCCACTTAAATACCCTTGGCCTCCCTAATAGTGTTCATGCTTTGGCAATAATATTAGTTTGACTTAGTTGCAAGTGCTCAGATGAATCCAGGAAAAAATTATTGAAACTGGGCTAAATTCAGTTATCAATTGATTGATACACTGTTCAATCGATTGCCTTCAAACAACAATCGATTGAGATGCCTTACGTGCCATTTCCAAGACATGTTAATTGAGTGCCCACTAATGGCGATCGATTCAGAAAGCTTCTGTTTGCAAGTTCATATACTCCAATTGATTTGTTCGCAAGTTCATCTACTCCAATTGATTGGTCCAATCAATTTATGAACATAATCAATTCAAAAATCTTCTATGGAGAACCAAATAATTGTAATCGATTTGCTCAATCAATTGGTGAACACCAATTGATCAACCGATCGATTCAGAAACTTTCTGTGGACAACCCAAATAACTATAATTGATTGGCTTGATCGATTAGTCAACACCAATCGATCAGTTGATTGATTCAGAAACCTTCTGTGAACAACGTTAAATTCAATAATCGATTGGCTCTTATGGTAGTCGATTATTGAACACTAATTCTTTGACTTTCTCTGTCAGACCTCAAGTTCAATAATCGATTTGCTCTTTATGATAATTGATTGATGAACATCAATCGATCACCCAATCGATTTGGAACTTTACTGTTCGCAAATTAGGTTCAGTAATTGATTAGTTCCTCATGGTAATCGATTAGTGAAAACCAATCGATCACCTGATTGATTTCAACCCTTTCTATTCGCAATTCTATGCATCCTAATCGATTGACTCTTATGGTAACCAATTAGTGAATACCAATTGATTACTCAATTGATTTAGGAACTTTTTGTATCCAAATTTATGATTATTTTCACCAATTAATGATATTAGAAAACTTGATTTTCTGAACGTGATTTCCAACTCGAAAAACACTAACATTTTGTTGTAATTTGCGTTCTTCATTAATAATGTGAAAAACTCAAAATCTAGGTTATATCCTAGAGTTTTCCAATGGCATATTCAACGGATATACATCGATTTGCTCATTCATATGGAATCAAATGCAAAATCAATATATATTCAAATCATCGAAAATAATCATTACGCCTTAAAAATTTATGATAAGCTAATCCAGGATGCTCTGATACTAATTGAAAGGAATTGAGATATATGAAACTTAATCAATATGTATCAATAATAACAAGATATATCTATCATCAATTATAAGGCAAAATTGAAATATATATTTGATACAATGGCAAACCAAAGGCTGACCAAAGACCATAGTTAATGTCATTGTATATCTTACTTATCATCGAAATTTCTACAAGCATGGAATGAACTTCTACAAGATGGGTGACAATCCAATATCCTTAATGGAGAAGAGAAGTGGAATACGAAGGAACTCACTCAATCTCAAGATGTCTAGATGCTCAAATGAGTCAAGCTTCTTCCCTTATATGCCTTGGCCCCCATAAATATATTCTGTTGGATTGAAGAAAATGATAGAGGGGGAGGTGAATATCGTTAAAAACTTTTCGGACTAAGAAAGAGCAAATACGTAGCGGAAAGAAATAAAATGCACAAGAACACAAGTCGATTTTTTACTTGGTTCGGAGTCGCGGTCGGCTCCTACTCCAAGGCCCACAGTCCTTGACCGTTTACTTTGGGCAATTCTATATTCGGAAAGATTTTTACAGATTGAAAGTACAGATATAGAATTTGGAAAATTAAGTCACAACACTTTCGTAAATTAAAACTTTATCGACGCCCGAGATGGATCGAATTCCGGAGCAGAGGGTCGTCGTCGGTGCTGAAATCTCGAAATGGAACTTTGCCAGAGCGCAGTGCGTAAGCGAAAGTGTTTGGAGCGTTAGAAAGAATGGATGTTGAAGCCTTAGGGGTGAGCCCCCTTTTATACTGCTCATGGGGGCGTCTGATTCGTTAGGGGCGCCTGACACGTGCCTTCATCTGCGAGAACCTCAATCCGCAGCTCGGTCAGCGCTTATCCCCTTCGATTCGGCACCAGGGCTGACTGGGGCGCCCGGGACCTCTCAAGCACCTAGGTTGACCTGGTCCATTGGCTTCGTGGCGGATTTGCTTCGATGGCCGCTTTGGCTTTGACCTTGGGCGCCCGGGACCTCCTGGGCGCCTAGCCCAATGTGGTTCGAAGCAGTCTTGCTTCTTGGCAGTTTTTGGCCTTGACCTTGGGCGCCCGTGACCTCCCGAGCGCCTAGCCCAGTGAACCACCCTACTCCTTTGGGGTGTCTGAGCTGCAGAAACACAATCCTTCGATCCCTCTAACCAAGGTTAGTTGCAAAACAAACCAAGCAAGAGTGTTAGTCATTATTTACAGCCGTAGCTGTCTTGGTTCTGACTTCGGGTCTCCCAAATGGAACCCTAGGTCGAACCGACGACTACTGATCCCTTGAAGGGGAACGTGTCCTCGCCTACTCCTCTCAGGAGAGTTCACCTTTTGCCAAACGGCTCCTTCGGTTGGACTTTTGCCCAATCCACCTGACCAGGTCTTCGTGCCCAACTTCCGGTCAGGTCTTCTTGCCCAACATCCGGTCAGGTCTTCAGTGCCCAGCCCCTTGCCAGGACTTCGTGCCCAGTCCTCGACCAGGACTTCTTTGCCTGACTTTCCGGTCAGGTCTTCTTGCCTAGTCCTTGACCAGGACTTCTTTGCCCAGCCCTTTGCCAGGACTTCTTGCCTAGTGTACCTAGGACTTCTTCCTGCACACTCAGTAAACAAGTTACATCACAATAACATCTTAACTTCTGAACCCTTTGTCATTATCAAAACCCAGGTTTGACTTAGGTGCTGCCTGCACCAACAATCTCCCCCTTTTTGATTTATGGCAACAAGGTTCAAAAAGTTAAGTTAATGAAGCAAATAATATACTTAATTTCCTCCCCCTGGAAGAAATTCTCCCCCTGAGTTTTTCAAGAATACGTGGGGTTTTTGAAAACATTTCTAAGTCCTTGTTTGAAAAGATTTTTCAGGTTTTCAACACTTAGAAAATTTTCAGAAGGTATTTTCATGTTAGAAAAATTTTCCAAAATATTTTTCGAGTTGGGTACTTAGATAATTTTCCAAACATTTAGTTTTAACACTTAGAAAATTTTCCAAAACATTTTTGAGTTAAGTACTTAGAAAATTTCAAAACAATTTTGAGTTGAGTACTTAGAAAATTTTCAAAATATTTTTGAGTTAAGTACTTAGAAAATTTTCAAAACAATTTTGAGTTGAGTTCTTAGAAAATTTTCAAAACATTTTTGAGTTAAGTACTTAAAAAATTTTCAAAAGGAATTTTCAAGTTAGAAAAATTTTCCAAAATATTTTTGAAGTTAAACTTAGAAAATTTTCAAAAGGAATTTTGAATTAAGTACTTAGAAAATTTTCAATAAGAGTTTTGAATTACTTTACTTTTTGAAAAAGGAGATAAAAGTTTTTGAAAAATTTAATTTGGAAAATTTTAAATTTTAAAATTTTCTTTTCTCTCCTTTCCAATCTCTCCTCCTTTGCCATATATCAAAAAAAATATAGCAAAAAATTGAGTAAGGAAAGTAAAGTCCTGTATTGAACCAATTCTATGCATAAACTAGACCAAATCAATTTAAATTTTTCTTTCAGGTCCTGTCTAACCCTGTTAGCTACTTACTAACTGTTATAAATAGTAGCTTTCGCTAGGGTTAGTCAAGTTAAGTGATCTGATCAAGTTAGATTTTCTAAGCTTGACATTTAACATGATTACTGTTCAATTGGTATTTATTGCCCCAATTACTGTAGATGCACTGACTTAAAGCATCTTGAATCAAGGCATAGACCTAAGCATCTCAACCCAGTCTAGGTTATCAATCAAAAGTACCCTAGGTGCTTCTGATATGCTGGCTTCTAGATCTATAGGTTCATGCAGTTCTAGGGTTAGGGCTTAAGCTAAGTCCATTTGCGAAAAAGCCCTAGTTTTGAAGGGGGTAATTTTTTTTAAAAAAAACTAAGTCGGAAATCATTTTAAATTTCAATAAAAAATGATTTTTCAAACAAATAAGAAATAAAACAGTTTAAAAAAATAAGTAGAGCAGTCATATTCTACTAAGCATAACCCTAACTGCCTTCTTAGTGAGCTGAATTCAGACTCAGGTAAGGGTTTGGTGAAGATATCAGCTAAGTTTGACTTTGAGTCTACATGCTTAAGGACTATTTCACCCCTGGCTACATGATCTCTTACGAAGTGATGTTTAACCTCTATATGTTTAGTTCTAGAGTGTTGGATCGGGTTCTTAGTTAGATTAATTGAACTTATGTTATCAATGTAGACTTGGGTTTGGGTGTAATCAAGCTGGAGGTCCTTAAGAGTGTGCATCATCCATAGGAGTTGTGCTACACACTCTCCTAAAGCAACATATTCTGCTTCGGTTGTAGATAGAGCTACGCAGTGTTGGTTTCTACTGCACCAACTGACTAGACTATTTCCTAAAAGTTGGCAGCTTCCATTTGTACTCTTTCTATCTAGTTTGCATCCAGCATAGTCAGAATCAGAGTATCTTGACAAGTCAAAAGTTGAGGTCCTAGGATATAAAATCCCTACATTTAGGGTTCCCTTAATGTATCTAAGTATTCTTTTTAGGGCTGCTAAGTGCGTTTCCTTAGCACAAGTTTGGTATCTAGCACACATTCCTACAGCGAAAAGGATATCAGGTCTGCTAGCTGTAAGGTAAAGTAGACTTCCAATCATACTTCGATATAGTTTAAGGTCTACAGGTTTACCTTCAGGGTCACTATCAATTTTTACATTTGTGGTCATAGGGGTACTTATGCTTTTGGAGTTATCCATTTTAAATTTCTTTATTAACTCCTTAGCATATTTGGATTGATGAACATAATTTTCATCCCTAGTTTGCTTAATTTGTAGTCCTAAAAAGAAGTTGAGCTCACCAACTAAGCTCATTTCGAATTCGTTTTCCATTATTTTTACAAATTCTTTTAAGAAGTTTGAGTTGGTGGATCCGAAAATTATGTCGTCAACATAGATTTGGGCAATGAAGATGTCTTTTTCTAAGGTTTTGACAAAAAGAGTTGAGTCAATTTGTCCTTGGTTAAATTCCTTAGAAATAAGGTAAGTTGATAGGCGTTCATACCATGCCCTAGGTGCTTGTTTTAGTCCATAAAGTACCTTATTAAGTTTGTAAACATAGCCAGGTTTTTCTAGGTCCTCAATGCCTGGGGGTTGTCCTACATAGACTTCTTCTTTGATTAACCCATTTAGAAAGGCTGACTTAACATCCATTTGGTAAATTTTAAATCCTTTATGGGCTGCAAAGGCTAACAACATTCTAATAGACTCAAGTCTGGCTACTGGGGCATAGGTTTCATCATAGTCTAACCCTTCGACTTGACTGAACCCTTTAGCTACTAAGCGGGCTTTGTTTCTGACTATTTCCCCTTGGTTATTTAGTTTGTTCCTAAATACCCACTTAGTATCTATGATGGATTTGCCCTCGGGTTTAGGTACTAGTTCCCAGACTTGGTTTCTTTCAAATTGGGCTAATTCCTCTTGCATTGCTATGATCCAATCAGGATCAGGTAGGGCTTCCTCTATGGTCTTAGGTTCAATTTTTGAGATAAGTGCTATTTGATTAAGATTTCTGTAGGAAGACCTAGTTCTGACTCCTAAGGTTGGATCACCCACAATTTGGTCAGAGGGGTGACTGAGTCTGGGTTTCTCGGTTCTTCTAGAACTTGGTTCAGCCTCAGGTCCGGCTGGACGATTAGGTTCGGTATTTTGGTCAATTACTTGGGTTGGTTCATTTGTTGGTTCAATTGACACAGTAGTTGGTTCAATAGTCAATTCATTTAGAGTTTCAACTAGTGGTTCAATTGATGATTCCATAATTTGTTCATTATCTTCCTGATCAATTTGATGGATTCAGGTTTGGATTATCAGATTTTGAATTAGTTTCCTCATCAAATATTAAATTTATTGTTTCTTCAATTTTGTTAGTTTGTCTATTGTAGACCCTATAGGCCCTACTTGTTGTTGAATATCCTAAAAATATTCCAGGGGTTGACTTAGACTGAAATTTCCCTAGGTAGTCCTTGGTGTTTAGGATATGGACTTTGCACCCAAAGACCCTTAGGTAGTGTAGGTTTGGAAGTCTATGGTAATATAGTTCATAGGGGGTTTTATTATGTCGTTTGTTAATTAGGACCCTATTTTGGATATAGCAAGCCGTACTAATTGCTTCTGCTCAAAATTGGTTAGCTAGGTTAAATTCATTGAGCATAGTCCTAGCGGCTTCCTGTAGGGTTCTATTCTTCCTTTCTACTATCCCATTTTACTGGGGGGTTCTAGGACACGAAAATTCATGAATATACCCGTTTATCTTACAAAATTCCTCAAACCTTTGATTTTCAAACTCTCCCCCGTGATCACTTCTAAGTCTTTTGATTTTGGTATCATTTTGATTCTCAATTTCTTTACATAGGTCAATGAATAAATTTAGGGTTTCATTCTTAGTTTTTAGGAACCTTACCCAAGTAAACCTAGAGTAATCATCGATAATGACTAAGCAGTACCGGTTTCTGCTTAGTGACTTGGCTCCATGTGAATCAAATTGGTCAAGGTGCAGGAGCTCAAGTGTGGTTTGAGTTAGGTCTGATTGAACATGTTTGTGATTAGACCTGGTTTGTTTACCTTGGTTACATGAGTCACATATCATGTTTTCATGGTTCTTAATTTTTGGTATTCCTTTAATTAGACCAAGTTGGGTGATTTTTTGAAATTAGTCTTAGATTAGTGTGACCTAATCTCCTATGCCAGAGGTTTGATTCTTCTAACTGAGTTAAGAGGCATTTAGGTACTAAGGGTAGATTTATAGTATAAACATTATTTTTCCTAGTGCCCTTAAGCATGACTTCTGAGTCTTGTAAATTTCTAATCAGGTAGTCAGAGTTGGTAAAGGTAACTACATAGCCAGTATCACATAATTGACTTATACTAAGCAAATTAAATTTAAAGTTCTCAACTAAAAGTACCTTTTTAATTACAAAATCGGATTTGAGTTCAATGTTACCTGACCCAATGACTTTGAGTGTAGCATTGTTGCTAAATGCTACTGAGCCTAGATTCTTGAACTTGAGTTTGGTGAATTTCAATTTGTCTCCAGTCATGTGTCTGGAGCATCCGCTATCCAACATCCATTGGTCCAAATCTTTATCTTGCTACACATAAAGAATTTATTGATTTGGATCCAACTAGAATTAAGGATAGCTTCAATTGATTTTCACAACCTAGTCTGTCTCACCCAATCTAGTGTTATCAATCACGTTAACCTTATGGGTTTTGTGAGACAGGTTTTAACAGAAGTAAAGATTTTATTTTTAAAAAACATGATTAATTTTGAAAAGTTGAATTAATTTTGAAAAAAAATTAATTGAATTTTAATTTTATTTTGAAAAGTGGTTGAATCTAAGATTAATTGAAATTTGTGTTAGATTCAAATATGACAATAGTAAAGTGAATTTGGTTTTCAATAATCGGCTTCCCGGTCTTGGCGAGGCACTAGGCCTTCTTTGGCCATAGCCTTATTGGATCATCAACACAATTCCTTGACAAAGCCTTTTATTGAAAATTTATCTTCAAGTTACTCCTTGAAAGATTTTGGTCTAACTAATTTGGGTCTTGGATCGGTAGCTTCGGCTAGTTCCGCCAAAATGGCTTCCCTAACGTACTATCATCTCACCTCCACCCAATACCATGTTATTCAAATTTCAGTTAAATCGTTTTAGTCCTTAGTCTAACCAGTCCTAGGTCTAAGCATGATAATTTGCAGAAATAAATAAGCAATCAAGCATGCAATTCAAATTAAGGGAAAAAATTTATCTAATTATAAAAATTGTTTTTAAATTGGCTCCCCTGGACTAAAGCCACAGTAATGGTTAGGCAAGATATGAATCTTGTCCTTGGGGATCCAATACTAGTTTGGTCTAGCTTGGTTATTCAAGCAAAGTTTTGGTACCCATGCTTGAATTTTGTGTCTAGATTGGTTTAATACAGCATAGTATGACCGTTGTCTCGACTTGGTTCGATACCCTAACCCAGATCGATTTAGAACAGACTTCTATTTTCCAAGGATCATGTCAAGACCCTTGGAACCCGAAGTGAATCGTTCTAAAGTCGCTCTAAGGTCCTTGACTTGAGTTTTCAAGGAGGAGTTCTCTTTCTCAAGCTTTTCAACTTGAGTAGAGGTTCCTTCTTGAGCCTTCTCGGTCAAGGATCTAGAGTCAGCTTCCTCTTTCAGAAGTTTTACCTCCTGTCGGAGGGACTCGACTCGGATTTTGGCTTTCGCCAAGTTACGAGAAAGTAAGCAATTAACTTTGATAATTCAACTTCAGAATAACCACTTACCATTAGTTTATCGTTCTCCGAAATTGTGAGCCTTCCGTCGTCCGACTTCGATTCCAATCCGGTGTCGATGTCTTCCGAAGCGATAAAGGCAAGAAGATTTGATTGTGGGGCCTCTTCTTCTTCGGAGGAGGGGGATTCGTCCCACATGGCTTGAAGAGTCTTCTTCCTTCGAGTCTTCTTGGCTTCCTTTAGATTGGGGAACTCTGATTTGTAGTGTCCCTTCTTGTTGCATTCGTAGCAGGTCACATTTAGTTTGGTCTTTGAAGTTGAAGGTTCAGCTGGATCTTCCTTCCTTCGGCTGGCTTTCCTTCTGTTGGTCTGATGCTTCAGCTCCTTGTAGTAGTCCCGGGCTAGCCGAACCAGCTTGGGTCGATCCCCTTCACTATCTTCTGAGTATGAGTCTGAGTCAGACTCGGGTGCAGGTTGAGGCTTTTTCTTGGCTTCCTTTCGTTGGGGTTTACCTGCAAGAAAAGCAATACCTTTCTCGACCAAAGTGCAGTTAGTCTGCTCATGTAATTCTAATTCTGAAAACAATTCATCTAATTTTATTTTAGAATGACCCCTTGAAACCTTGTAAGCATCTACCATAGATGCCCACAGAGTATTTCTTGGGAAAGCATTTAATGTATACCTGATAAGGTCACGGTTTTCTACCTTGTGACCGATTGTGTGCAGGTCGTTCATTAGCTCCTGGATTCTGGCGTGAAGTTGTGCTGCTGAATCGCCTTCGTTCATTTTGATTATGTACAATCTGTTCAACAGTAGGTCCCTTTTGCTGATTCTGGTGTCGGAGGTGCCTTCGTGCAGTTCAATTAGTTTGCTCCAGAGTTCTTTAGCACTGTTGAAGGGTCCTACCCAGTTCAGTTCTTCTTTGGTTAATCCGCATTGGAGTGTGTGGATTGCCTTTGCATCAGCCTCAATCTTTTTCTTCAGCGATGTGTCCCATTCTGAGTTGTGCCACTCCTTCAGCGTTCTTGGCGATTTCAAGGCCAGATTGGATAATAATTCACATATCCACCTGAGTTTTCAGGTGGACTTCCATCCGACTCTTCCAGTAGGAGAACTCTTCTCCACTGAAGAGTGGTGGTTTGGCTGTGCTGAAACCCTCTTGCATGGCCATGATAATTTCTAAAATAAAACAAAAACAAGGAAACTTTGTCCCAAGACTTGGTCTTGGATTAGTAGTGCGGGAATAAAAAATTAATCAAGAAAAAGCGATCGAGTGGTGTTGCACCAACCTCGATTACCGAGAAAAATTCGAAGGAAAAAGAATTAAAAATTTCGTAAAATCTGAAAATACTCTCAAATTGGTGGTTGCACCAGATTTGAGCCACCCGCTCTGATACCACTTGTTGGATCGAAGAAAACGATAGAGGGGGGGTGAATATCGTTAAAAACATTTCGGACTAAGAAAGAGCAAATACACAGCGGAAAGAAATAAAATGCACAAGAACACAAGTCGATTTTTTTCTTGATTCGGAGTCGCGGTCGGCTGCTACTCCAAGGCCCACGGTCCTTGACCGTTTACTTTGGGCAATTCTATATTCGGAAAGATTTTTGTAGATTGAAAGTACAGATATAGAATTTGGAAAATTAAGTCACAACACTTTCATAAATTAAAACATTACCGACACCCGAGATGGATCGAATTCCGGAGCAGAGGGTCGTCGGCGGCGCTGAAATCTCGAAATGGAACTTTTCTGGAGCGCAGTGCGTAAGCGAAAGTGTTTGGAGCATTGGAAAGAATGGATGTTGAAGCCTTGGGGGTGAACCCCCTTTTATAGTGCTCATGGGGGCGCCTGACACATGCCTTCACCTGCGAGAACCTCAATCCGTAGCTCGGTCAGCGCTTATCCCCTTTGATTCGGCACCTGGGCTGATTGGGGCGCCCGGGACCTCTCGAGCGCCTGGGTTGATCTGGTCCATTGGCTTCATGGCGGATTTGCTTCGATGGCCACTTTGGCTTTGACCTTGGGCTCCCGGGACCTCCTGGGTGCCTAGCCCAGTGTGGTTCGAAGCAGTCATGCTTCTTGGCAATTTTTGGCCTTGACCTTGGGCGCTCGTGACCTCCTGGGCGCCTAGCCCAGTGAACCACCCTACTCCTTTGGGGCGTCTGAGCTGCAGAGACACAATCCTTCGGTCCCTGTAACCAAGGTTAGTTCCAAAACAAACCAAGCAAGAGTGTTTGTCATTATTTACAGCCGTAGCTATCTTGGTTCTGACTTCGGGTCTCCCAAATGGAACCCTAGGTCGAACCGACGCCTACTGTTCCCTCGACGGGGAATGTGTCCTCACCTACTCCTCTCAGGAGAGTTTACCTTTTGTCAACCGGCTCCTCCGGTTGGACTTTTGCCCAATCCACCTGACCAGGTCTTCGTGCCCAACTTCCGGTTAGGTCTTCTTGCCCAACTTTCGGTCAGGTCTTCGGTGCCCAGCCCCTTGCCAGGACTTCGTGCCCAGTCCTCGACCAGGACTTCTTTGCCCAACTTCCGGTCAGGTCCTCTTACCCAGTCCTTGACCAGGACTTCTTTGCCCAGCCCTTTGCCATGACTTCTTGCATAGTGTACCTAGGACTTCTTCCTGCACACTCAGTAAACAAGTTAGATCACAATAATATCTTAACTTCTAAACCCTTTGCCATTATCAAAATCCAGGTTTGACTTAGGTGTTGCCTGCACCAACATATTCATCATCAACAACTTATTAATATTAATGAACCGAATTAATAGATCTATACATTGAACCCACATCCATTAAATCCAAACCCCATTTATATACAATCAAGCATTAGATCACTGATTATGGTATTTAGTTCTTTAATGATAATTAATTATGTGGGTTAATTAAGTGTAAGTCTACCTTATCAAGATTTAGCTCATCCATGTAGGCTTAATCGGATTAAATTCACCCACGTGGACTTAATCCTTTATGATATCAGCAGTGGCGTGCGGCGCTGAGCATCACGGGCCTAGCGGAGGGCTCGGGCATGGTCGGCCAAGCAGGAACCCCACAAATGCGGCCATAAGGAGCCGCTGGCTACTGTTGAGGCAATCTGTGGTCCGAAGTGACCATGTGTTTTGATGTTTGGGCAAAGGGTTCAAGTTAGGTTTACCATTGTGTATTTGATATGTGTATGTGAGTGTGCAGGTTGTACAGGTTACACATATTGACTCAGTTGGATGACCTCGGTACGGTGAAGGGTGGCATGGAGACAAGATGGAGGCTTGTGTGCGCACCTGAGGTACTATGGATAGAAAGGGCGATGAGCTGAGGGGCGCGGACTTCAAGACATGCGTGAAGGATGGCATAGAGGCAAGCTGGAGGCTTATGTGCATCCGAGGGACGGGAGCCAAAGATGAAGAGGGCGCGAAGGCAATAGTCGAGGCTGCTGGTGAGGAGTCAATTGAGTCGTAAGGGTACGTGTGTTGTGTGATTGTACTCGGGAAATCCTAGGGTTCGAGTGCGGAGTGAAGTGTACTCGGGAAGGAAAACCTTAGGTGTGTGAGTAGGGCAGTCGACTGCCCTTGGGGCAGTCGACTGATAAAACTCAAATAATATTTTTGGGGATAGACCAGTCGACTGGTAAATGGGCACTCGACTGGTAACCTCGAAAACTAGCCATTGGGTTAGCCGTTGGCTAGCAATTAAGGCTAGACCAGTCGACTGGTAAATGGGCAGTCGACTGGTGGTGACGGTTTCAGACCGAGTCCTATTTAAAGAGGACTTCGTGGTGGCTAAGACTCTTGACAAAACAAGCTTGGTTAAGGCTTGTTAGTAGTCTCTAGAGTCCAGATATTGTCGAGGTGCTGTGGCGAGGTTTCTCCACCCACAACGAGCGACAAGGGCTAGCCGGAGGTTATCTGGGGAGTGATCCACTGACAGATTCTTGTATTAGTCACCCTTAGGGGTGGATACCAAGTAAATAGGTTTGTGTTAGCATTGTATTTGTTCATTGTTATTGTTTCCGCTTGCGCACGCTAACCTTGTAGGAAGAAAGGATTCGAAAAATGCTATTCACCCCCCTCTAGAAACCGGAATTGATCTAATAAGTGGTATCAGAGCGAAGGACCGCTCTTATTGGACTAATCGCCAAAGGAGCAAAAGGTAGAGGTGAAAGATGATGGAAGATAAGTTGGGGGATGAGATCTACACTCCACCGGCCTACGACCATGAAGATTTTGGGTAATGGAAGACAAGGATGGAGACGTGGCTTGGCATGGATTGGGAGTGCAGGATGATCATAGAAGAGTCATTCGAGATTCCAAAGGATAAGCACGGGAAGAAGCTTAGGCCTAGATATTGGAAACAAGAGAAACAAGAACAAGCTAGGGAAAATGAAAAGGTAATCAATATATTGATTAATATTTTGCCTACTAATGTGTTAAGTAGTGTAGGGGCATACAAAAATGCACATGAATTGTGGATCAAATTAGAAGAATTTCATAAAAACCCTACACAAGCTCAAGAGGCCAAGGAGATGAGTCAAATGGTTCAAGAAGAAGAAAAAGGAGTAGAATTGATCATCTCATCAAGTGAAGTGGAAGAAGAATGTGAATGTAACGACTCAGAAAATTTTCTCAATATTTTTTTTAAAATATTGATCATGCCTAGATAGGTTCTCGAGGAACATAGAGATACTAGTATGAACCTTAGCATGATTATCCATGATTTTTCATATAGATTAAGAAGTTAAGTAATAATGGGCCCTTCTAATACCATGACCATTAAGGGATCTTAGGTAAAAATTTTATCATGAATGGAAGTGGATTCAAATTAGAAATATTAACATAAACCGTAGTGGGCTCTTATATGGGCCTTAGCAAAAATAATTATAAAAGTAATAAAAAGAAGTGCATGCACCAAGAATTAAACCTTGGACCTAGAGTATCACCATGCATGTACTAACCAATTCACCAAGCAAGGGAGTGCTAGTAGAGAATGAAGAGGATTTTGGTTAAGGCTTAAGAAAGTGAAGAGTCATCAAGAGAAGAGGCACCATGCCCCTTCACTTGCCTCCCTTCATGTAGTATAAAAGAGAGAGGAAGGGAAGAGACAACTTAGCACTTAAGTCATTGTTCTCTTCTTCCACCAAAACTCCTTCTCTCCCTCTTCTTCCTCCTTCTAGCCGAAAACCCACCAAGGGGTTTCCCCTTGGAGAAGCTTCACAAGAAGATTTATTCTTCAAGATCCAAGGGCTTCCTACAAGACTACAAGGACTAGGGGTGGTCTAAGGTCAAGGAGGTTCTCTTTTGCTTCTCTATTCGAGGTTAAAATCAAGATAAACCAAGGTAAGACTCCCTCACCTGTGGTATAATAGTTCTTCTTTGATGATTATCATGATATGAAGTTTTGTTGGGTTCCATGTTGGGAAAACCATGAACTTGACACCTATAACTTTCAGCCAAGGTAGGGTTTTTGATTTAGGATGATGTTAAAACCCCATATATGTTTCCTAATGCTTCCTTAAGATGAATAAAGAGGGTATGGTGAGTGGTGGAATTTTTGAAGCGCCAAAAGCCCTTGGGAACTTTCTGCCACCACCATGGGTTCATGGTTAAGACTAGATTTAACTCTCCGAGTATGTTTCTTATGATTCCTTAATATACAAGGGATGTTAATGGTAAATGGTATAAATTTTACATGCCTTGTGCCCCTTGCAAGTTTCGGCCAAGATGTAATATAGGGCCAAGAGTTAGGGTTAATGATGAATGAAGATAAGGTTCATGCCTTCGAGGCATAATGATGATGTGCAATGAAAATGATGAATGAAGATAATGTTCATGCCTTTAAGGCATAAGGATGATGTTATGCATTAAGTATGAATGATGAAATGTTAAGTATGCTTATACCATGCCTATGTAATAGGATCCTGTTTATGTCTTAAATTATGTCATGTATGTTCTATGAATGATGAAGCATGTGAAACTATTTTACTTTATGAATGGGCTTGTACCGGACCTAAGTAAGGTCCACGGTTCTAGACTACCGATGAAGCTGTCCACGGTTCGGGACTACCGATGAAGTTGTCCTTACCCTAGTAGGTCGAGATTAGCTACCTCGTATTTACTTAGGGATGTGCGCATATGATGTATGTATGTGGTACAAGCCAAGGCCCCATTATGTGATGATTATATTTAAGTATTTATAAGTATGATTTTCAAATAAGCATCCATATGTTATGTGCATTTGACTCATGCATCCATCCATGTTATGCATCCATGTTAATAAATGTCTATTATGTTTATGGTTTATGCTAAGAATTATGCCATGTTAAATGTTCATTATGTTCATGTTTTATGATTAAGAACCGTGACATGTTAATAAATGCCTATTATGTTTATGGATTATGCTAAGAATTATGTCACGTTAAATGTTTATTATGTTTATGTTTTATGCTTAAGAACCATGTTTATTATGTTCATGTATTATGATTAAGAACCATGACATGTCGAATGTTTATTATGTTCATATTTTATGCTAAGAACCATGTCATGTTAAATGTTTCATACGCTTACGTTTTATATTAAGAATCATGTTATGCTTAAGGTTCCTATGCTTATATTTTATGTGACATATGGTTTTAGTGAGTAGGGGATGGTCTTACTAAGCCTATGTGCTTATAGTTTTATTGTCTTATACCGCAGATCAAGCAAGAGGATATTAAGAGAAGCAGCAGGAGGGGCAAGAGTGTGTGTGTGGTAGTGACATGGTAAGGAAAAAGATTCTCATAATTATACTTTGTCTCATGGCTTATGTTTGGCACTGTCTTCTTAATTTTCATGCTATACTTATGATAGTTACGTCTGAAGAATAACCTACTGCCTATGTTGATTATGGCTGCTTTATGTGATTT
This sequence comes from Boesenbergia rotunda, assembly GCA_024364735.1. Lineage (NCBI taxonomy): Eukaryota > Viridiplantae > Streptophyta > Magnoliopsida > Zingiberales > Zingiberaceae > Boesenbergia > Boesenbergia rotunda. Next base: position 168,380 of record JAGFNQ010003108.1, read on the forward strand.
TTATATCATGATGTTATGGATGATGTTAACATGCTAAGTTACTATGTCGCTATGTTTAGGAATGATAAGTATAAGACATGTCTACAAGATGCAAGTGTTAGGTGCATGTATATATAAAGGTTTTAATTATTCCGCTGCATTATGATGTTCATGTGCCTATATGTATGTTAGCGTAACGCCGTCTCTTGCCTCACCGTAAGGTGTGGAAAGAAAAAAAAAAGACGGGCGTTACAAGTTGGTATCGGAGCCGTTTGCCATCTCACTACACACACATCAAGCCTTCTTCCTGCAGCTTCCAAGTAAGTACCTCTATGCATATCTTGTTTTCTTTTATAATTCTAGAATATGCAAGTATGAATGATACCTTACGATAGCAAGTACTTTTAGGATATGTAATATGAACGATACGTTACCTTATTTTTATGAAATCAAATACTGTAGAATTTGATATGCGGGTAGGAACCACAAAAACTTATATTAGCCATACTTGTTTTTTTTATGAAGAAAATCATGGCTAGAAGACAGAGTAACAGACTTAATGAGACAACTCCATCGCCTGACTTGATGCAATTAGTGACCCAACTGCAGCGTCAAGTTACCGAGCAGCAGCAAACCATCAATACCTTGATGAATCTACAAGAAAACTCTACCACTCCACCTGTGAACCAGACTGCTATACCTGTCGCGCCCACGGTTACGCAAACCCCTCCGACAGGCCCGACCACTGTAGCACGAGAAGAGGCTTATCTGATTCAGTGGTTGAGGCTGAAACCGGAAAATTTCTCGGGTGCTGGCGAACCATGGGATGCCCAAGCGTGGTTCAAGACAGTGGAAAGTACACTGGAGCTGCTGGACTGGCCTGAGCATGAGAAGATCAAGTGTGCATCATTTTGCCTTTCTGGGGATGCTAGAATGTGGTGGGAAAGGGTCAAGGCCAAGAGACAGGTGAACCAGATGACGTGGTCAGATTTCGAATCAGAGTTCTTTGAAGAATTCTTCAATATGCGTGTCACAAACAGACACTACGATAAGTTCACGGAATTCCGACAGGGCAACTTCTCGGTCAATGAAGCTGTGAAGAAATTTAACCGACTGGCTCGTCTGTGCCCTGAGCTGGTCCGCACTGAGAAAGAAAGGGTCTGACTTATGTTGAAGATGTTGCGGCCCGAAATAGCTCTGAACATGGCCGTCGGAGTTAACCGACCGTAGACCGCCGAGGAGCTATTTAGTAGTACCCTACTCACCGAGCATTACCTGAACAATATCAATCAGCAAAGGAAGGCATTAAATGAAAGTAAGGATCAAGTTCACTCCGGGATTCTCGATTCTTCCTTTCATTATCCTTGATGTTCTTTCCTTTAATGATCGCTCAGGAGGTCAAAAACCCCAGAGCACCCACGCTAATTTGAAGGGAGACCAAAGTGGTAAGCGAAAGCCATAGAACCACCCCCAAGGAGGCCCAGCAAATAAACAGCCCAAGCCTTCCCCGTGAGCGACATGCGGAAAAGGTCACCCCGGGGAATGCCGCAAAGGTACGAACCGGTGTTTCATTTGTGGAGTGGAAGGGCATATGGCGGCTTACTGCCCTACCAAGAACCAGGCTCCTCCCCAACAACTCGTTCAGTACCAGAGTGCACCAGCGCAATTACACTATATGCAATCTGAGCTAGAAGGTACCCCGATGTTGGAGGCCCCACCAGCTATGACAAATGCCAGGGTTTTCTCTGTCACAAAGGAGGACGCTGCGGAAGCTTCTACGGTCGTCACAGGTCAAATACTTATTTCCAGTCAGTACGTTACTGCATTATTTGATACTGGGGCAACGCACTCGTTCATTTCTGTGCCATACACTAAGAAGATAGATATGTCACCACAAGTTTTAGACTGCTTCTTAACGACCTTACCTTCGGGAGAAATAATGACGTCCACTCACGTGCTACGTGCGGTGCCAGTCGGAATCGCAGAAAGAGAACTCTACTGCGATCTGATAGTACTCGACATGCAGGATTATGATGTTATAATGGGAATGGATTTTCTGAGCAAATACGGTGCTTCTATCGAGTGCCGTAAGCGAAAGGTGATCTTTCGACCCGAGGCAGATTCTATGTTCGAATTTATCGGGGAGCCAAGGAAAAGAACCGGGAAATTCTTATTGACTCTCAAAGCACAGAAGATGTTAGACAAGGGATATACTGGATTTCTAGCACATGTGGTTGACGCAAGTCAAATAAAGGACTAGAGGCTGGAAGAAGTCAGGATTGTATGCGATTACCCAGAGGTGTTCCCGGACGAATTACCAGGATTAGCTCCTGATAGAGAAGTGGAATTCGAGATTGAATTGGTTCCTGGTACTAACCCGATCTCCAAGGCACTTTACCGTATGGCGCCGACTGAATTAAAGGAGCTTCAAGAACAACTACAGGAGTTACTTGATAAGGGATTTATTCACCCTAGTCATTCTCCATGGGGAGCTCCGGTATTGTTTGTGAAGAAGAAAGACGGATCTATGCGAATGTGCATAGATTATCGAGCACTGAACAATGTGACGATCAAGAACAGATATCCCCTTCCGAGGATAGATGACCTGTTTGACCAACTGAAGGGAGCCACCATTTTATCGAAAATCGATCTAAGGTCTGGTTATCATCAAGTTAGAGTAAAATAGGATGATATCCCGAAGACGGCTTTCCGAACAAGGTACGGGCATTTTGAATTCGTGGTTATGCCCTTTGGCGTGACAAATGCTCCTGCTATGTTTATGGACCTTATGAATCGAGTATTCTCGTCTTTCCTCGACAAATTTGTGATCGTCTTCATTGACGATATCCTTACTTATTCGAGAACCCAAGAAGAGCACGCCGAGCATCTGAAGATGGTATTACAGATTCTTCGGGAAAAGCAATTGTATGCAAAGTTCTCCAAATGTGAGTTCTGGCTCGACCAAGTAGGCTTTTTGGGCCATATTATTTCTAAAGACGGGGTTATGGTAGACCCAACAAAGATTGAAGTTGTGAATAACTGGAGTCGGCCAAAGAGTACCAGCGAAATCAGAAGTTTTCTCGGGCTGGCGGGCTATTATCGAAAATTTGTGGAAGACTTCGCGAGAATTGCAGCCCCTCTGATGGCTCTCACCCGGAAAGATAAAAAGTACGAATGGACGAAAACTGTGAAAGGAGTTTCTTGGAGCTAAAAAGGAGACTTACAAGTGCTCCAATTCTTACCCTTCTGGAAAGTAACCAGAGCTTCGATATGTACAGCGACGCCTCCAAATTAGGACTTGGAGCTATACTTATGCAGAGTGGTAAAGTCATTGCCTACGCCTCTAGGCAACTCAAAGAACATAAACAGAACTACCCCACTCACGATCTAGAAATGGCCGCTGTGGTCTTCGCTCTTAAGATATGGAGGCATTATCTATATGGAGCACAGTGTAGGATTTATACAGACCATCAGAGTCTGCGATACTTCTTCACCCAGAAAGACCTAAATATGAGACAACGCCGATGGCTTGAGTTGGTGAAGGACTATGACTGCTATTAGTGATATGAGAGAAGTGTCCTAAGGCAATCGCCTTATGATTGTAATCATTTATTTTAATAAATAAATATTCACTATTTGAGTATACATGTTTGTGTATTTGATTGAGATCTTAAACTCATTTACTGAATGTCCGCAATACAATTCACAACATGAGAGAATTTGTGATAAATTCACAACTAGTGATTATCTCTACATGTGCAATTGTGAAGTATTGAAATTGTCCCTAGTCGATGAATTGATAAATACAGACACTATCAATTTTGTTGAGACTAGCATAGGTTATTCTCTAATCAGCTGATTCTTACTGGCTGGTGACATTGAGATGTCCGGAGATAAACATGAATGCTAGTTAAGGGAACTAGTTCATTGGAGTGACTGGCTGTAAAACTTCATATGGTAGTCTACATATAGATATGTCAGTGAAGTTCTTACTGTAGCTTAAGTGCGATGTTCCTTTGACTTGCGGTGTTCAAGTCATCTTGGTCATGGAGACTTATACTTTGATATCTTAAGCAAGCATCTCCAAAGAGGTGTGGACCCAGGATGATTGGGTATAAGCCGAAGTGCCCGAAGATGTTTGAACAGCCTACAAAGGATTCACCACTCCTTGCGAGGAGATGTATACCCGAGGCCTATCGTCGGATTGTTACTCGAAGCCTCTGGCCAGAGCATGACATGTTCAGAGTATGAATCTCTTAAATATATGAGAGTAATTAGAATCCATAGGACGAGGAAACGTTACTTGGGCTAGGTGTGACGTAGTCAGCCTAGTGGGGACTGACACACATAGATCATGTCCTGAACCAAGTGGGTATAAGATGGTGAAGGGAATGGGGTACGATTCATTATAGCTGCTGAAGGGTTTCAGAATCATTTCTGAGGTCAACCGTTGATTTTTCAATTAATTGGGGATCATGATATACTACTAGGTGCCACTCATGATCGTTCTATAATTAATTAGTTAATTATGGACGACCAACATAAATTGAAAGCCTATTTGGTCACACGCATAACGAGTAATTCGAAGGATTTAAAACGTGTTGAGAATTGGATTCTCCAATCGAGATAGACTATTTTTGGTAAGTCCAAACAATAGTCAAAACTGAATTTATTTCAGACGCATCGGAAGCATAGAATGGCTAAGTCTTTTAAAGACTTAATGGGTGAATTAAATAAGTTTAATTCATTAAGGGATTTGATCTAATTGGGGTTAGATGGGCCGGCCAAGGAAGGGGGCCTCCTCTCTTCTTGTCATGGCCGGCCACCACCATAAGAGGATAAGGCTATATTGGTTTGTTTTATAAAATAGACCAAAGGTTGGTTTATTTTATAAAAGGTTATATAAATTTTATATAAATTTTTATATAATGAACCATGAGTTGGTTTGTTTAATAAAATTTATATAATGAACCAATGGTGGGTTTGTTTTATAAATTTTTATATAATGAACCAATGGTTGGTTTGTTTTATAAATTTTATATAATCATGCCAAAAGAAAGAGAGCCTTGATTATGGATTGATTGAGAAATTATTCCATAATCAAGAAGAAGAAGCTTGATCATGAGAGCCTTGATTATGGATTGATTGAGAAATTATTCCATAATCAAGGAGAGGTTTGCTTGGGAATTAAGAAACCTCTCCCTATATAAAGGACCCAAGGGGTGCCATGGAAGATGATCCATCCAAGAATTGCTTAGGCTCTCTCCTCTTCTTCTCTCCCTCTCTCTTGGCCGGCCATAGGCCTTCCTTCTTTCTTCTTGCTGTGAGCACAAGGAGAAGCATCAAGGCGACGAAGTTCTTCCTTGCGACGATCTTCCTCTTCGACCAACCTTGGTGGTGAGTCTTTCGATTTGATTACTCTCTCGGTTTTTGTTGTGTTCATGGAGAATCTAGTAGTTCTCGTGAACACGTAACTCATGGCTTAGCGAAGTCATCCCGATGATACTCGGCGTGGATACGAATAGAGGCGGAGCTTTCAAGGGACGCTAACGGTTGGATCTCGTCCCTTCTTCCAAGTTACGCAAGGTAATTCGTAGAGTAATTTCCTTTTCTGCAAAAATTTTATATTACGATTATGTGAACACATTGCATGCTTAGGATATGTGTTAGAATAATTTAGAAATTTATTCATGCTTTTGTTTTCGCTGCATGTAATTATGTAACAATTACAATACGTGTCCGCGTCGGCATGCACCCGGTCCCAACAACTGCGAGATCTTCTACCATCCAGGGAAGGCAAACAAAGTGGTCGATGCACTCAGCCGGAAGTCCAATGCCACCTTGATGTCCATATCTACATTACCCCGGCCACTCGAAAGAGAAATTATGAATTTTGGAATCGAGGTCATCTCCGGACGGCTTTCTACCATGACAATATCACCAACGCTGTTCGAAGACATATTGGAAAAACAAAATGGTGATCCGAGCCTTCAGAGAATCAAGCAGGAGATCCTAGAGGGAAAGGGCGATAGTTTTCGTATCGCCGACGGGGGAGTACTATGCCTTAGGGATCGTCTATGTATCCCTAATGTTCCGGAGCTGCGGAGAGAAATTTTAGCAAAAGCTCACGGAAGCCCTTATTCGATGCATCCGGGATCCACCAAGATGTATCAAGACCTGAAGGAGAAATTCTGGTGGTCCGGTATGAAGAGAGATGTGGCTCAGCATGTTAGCACTTGCCTGACCTGCCAACGAGTGAAAGCAGAACACCAGCGACCCGGAGGAGTTCTGCAGCCACTTCCAATTCCGGAATGGAAATGGGAAGACATCTCTATGGATTTCATTTCAGGACTTCCCAGGACTACAAACGGATATGATGCAATATGGGTAATTGTGGACAGGTTGACGAAGTCTGGCCACTTCCTAGCAATCAAGATGACTTATCCGATTGAGCAACTAACTCAGTTATATGCTAAGGAGATAATCAGACTTCATGGAGTTCCCAAGACTATCATCTCAGATAGGGATGGTCGTTTTACCTCACATTTTTGGGAGTGCGTCCAGAAGTCTCTCGGCACTAAACTACGATTCAGCACCGCCTTTCACCCTCAGACTGACGGGCAAACTGAACGAGTGAATCAAGTACTGGAGGACATGTTGCGGGCTTGTGCCCTAGATTTCAAAGGGAGTTGGTGCTGATATCTATGTTTAGTGGAATTCGCTTACAATAATAGCTACCAAGCTACTATCGGAATGGCACCTTATGAAGCCTTGTACGGGAGGAGATGTAGGTCTCCAATCTGTTGGTACGAAGGTGGTGAAAAGAAGGAGATGGGGCTCAAGACGGATCTCATCGACGACACCACCCGAGCTATACAGAACATTCGACAACTGATAGAAGTTGCTCAGAGCCAGCAGAAGAGTTATGCAGACGTTCGGCGTAGGCCACTGGAATTCGATATTAGGGATCTAGTATTTCTCAAAATAGCTCCTATGAAAGGGGTAACGAGATTTGGGAAGAAAGGGAAGCTAAGTCCGCGTTATGTGATACCGTACCGGATCCTGAGAAGAGTCGGCAGGGTAGCATATGAGCTAGAGCTGCCTCAAGAGATGTCAGCTATTCATAACGTGTTCCATGTGTCGATGCTCAAGAAGTGTATTCCAAACACAGATCAAGTGATCGAGCCGCAGACAGTACAAGTTCAGGAGGATCTAAGTTTTGAAAGCTGACCTATCCAGATCCTGGATCGGGAAATCAAAAAGCTAAGGAACAAAAAGGTACCCTTAGTCAAGGTCCTATGGCGAAATCAAAGGTTCGAGGAAGCTACCTGGGAACGCGAGGACGAGATGAGACGCAAGTACCCAGAGTTATTCTAAGTTCGAGGACGAACTTTCACAAGGTATGGGGGATTGTAACGACCTGGAAAATTTTCTCAATATTTTCTTTAAAATATTGATCATGCCTAGATAGGTTCTCGAGGAACATAGAGATACTAGTATGAACCTTAGCATGATTATCCATGATTTTTCATATAGATTAAGAAGTTAAGTAATAATGGGCCCTTCTAATACCATGGTCATTAAGGGATCTTAGGTAAAAATTTATCATGAATGGAAGTGGATTTAAATTAGAAATATTCACATAAACCTTAGTGAGCTCTTATATGGGTCTTAGCAAAAATAATTATAAAAGTAATAAAAAGAAGTGCATGCACCAAGAATTAAACCTTGGACCTAGAGTATCACCATGCATGTACTAACCAATTCACCAAGCAAGGGAGTGCTAGTAAAGAATGAAGAGGATTTTGGTTAAGGCTTAAGGAAGTGAAGAGTCATCAAGAGAAGAGGCACCATGCCCCTTCACTTGCCCCCCTTCATGTAGTATAAAAGAGAGAGGAAGGGAAGAGACAACTTAGCACTTAAGTCATTGTTCTCTTCTTCCACCAAAACTCCTTCTCTCCCTCTTCTTCCTCCTTCAAGCCGAAAACCCACCAAGGGGTTTCCCCTTGGAGAAGCTTCACAAGAAGATTTATTCTTCAAGATCCAAGGGCTTCCTACAAGACTACAAGGACTAGGGGTGGTCTAAGGTTAAGGAGGATCTCTTTTGCTTCTCTATTCGAGGTTAAAATCAAGATGAACCAAGGTAAGACTCCCTCACCTGTGGTATAATGATTCTTCTTTGATGTTTATCATGATATGAAGTTTTGTTGGGTTCCATGTTGGGAAAACCATGAACTTGACACCTATAACTTTCGGCCAAGGTAGGGTTTTTGATTTAGGATGATGTTAAAACCCCATATATGTTTCCTAATGCTTCCTTAAGATGAATAAAGAGGGTATGGTGAGTGGTGGAATTTTTGAAGCGCCAAAAGCCCTTGGGAACTTTCTGCCACCACCATGGGTTCATGGTTAAGACTAGATTTAACTCTCCGAGTATGTTTCTTATGTTTCCTTAATATACAAGAGATGTTAATGGTAAATGGTATAAATTTTACATGCCTTGTGCCCCTTGCAAGTTTCGGCCAAGATGTAATATAGGGCCAAGAGTTAGGGTTAACTCCAATTATGGGTTCTAATGGCTCCTATGGTATTGTTTATATGGTATTAGATGTTAATTGGGGGTTTTATGAAACTCCCCATGTGCTTGTGGCCTTATAGGGTTTCGGCCAAGACCAAGATGGAGGGCTAGGAGTTAGGGTTAACTCCAATCAAGGGTTCTAATGGCTTTCTATGGTAGTATATGTATTGTATGTGAATGGGTTCAAGGATGTTGTATGGTTTTTGATAATGTCCAAACCTTAAGTTTATATGTTATGCATTATGACCTTGTAGGTTATGTTATGCATCATGTTCTAGTAGAATTTATTTATGAATGTCTATCATGTTCTGGTAGGATTTATTTATGAATGTCTTCTATCATATATTATGAACACATGTGTCGTGAGGTAGGAAGAAGTATGCATGCGTTAGGATAAACACTTTGGACATATGTATAAGATAGTTATGTAAACTTATTCATGTTTATGTTGAATGTTATGAACCTAGTTAGTAAGTATCATGTTCGTACAAATCTTACCCATGCATGTTTTATGATAGATACCGTGATCATGTATGATATGTGATATGTATCATGTATATAATGCATGCTTACTTGAGGTACCGTGATCATGCAAGTTTTATGAACTAAGATGATGTTTATACCTTGGGACATAATTATGTATGTATGTCATATCTTATGAATGAAAATGAGGAATGAAGATAAGGTTCATGCCTTCGAGGCATAATGATGATATGCAATGAAAATGATGAATGAAGATAATGTTCATGCCTTTAAGGCATAAGGATGATGTTATGCATTAAGTATGAATGATGAAATGTTAAGTATGCTTATACCATGCCTATGTAATAGGATCCTGTTTATGTCTTAAATTATGCCATGTATGTTCTATGAATGATGAAGCATGTGAAACTATTTTACTTTATGAATGGGCTTGTACCGAACCTAAGTAAGGTCAACGGTTCTGGACTACCGATGAAGCTGTCCACGGTTCGGGACTACCGATGAAGCTATCTACGGTTCGGGACTACCGATGAAGCTGTCCTTACCCTAGTAGGTCGAGATTAGCTACCTCGTATTTACGCGCATATGATGTATGTATGTGGTACAAGCCAGGGCCCCATGATGTGATGATTATATTTAAGTATTTATAAGTATGATTTTCAAATAAGCATCCATATGTTATGTGCATTTGACTCATGCATCCATCCATGTTATGCATCCATGTTAATAAATGTCTATTATGTTTATAGTTTATGCTAAGAATTATGTCATGTTAAATGTTCATTATGTTTATGTTTTATGATTAAGAACCATGACATGTTAATAAATGTCTATTATGTTTATGATTTATGCTAAGAATTATGTCACGTTAAATGTTTATTATGTTTATGTTTTATGCTTAAGAACCATGTTTATTATGTTCATGTATTATGATTAAGAATCATGACAAGTCGAATCTTTATTATGTTCATGTTTTATGCTAAGAACCATGTCATGTTAAATGTTTCATACGTTTACGTTTTATGTTAAGAATCATGTTATGCTTAAGGTTCCTATGCTTATATTTTATGTGACGTATGGTTTTAGTGAGTAGGGAAGGATCTTACTAAGCCTATGTGCTTATAGTTTTATTATCTTATACCGCAGATCAGGCAAGAGGATATTAAGTGAAACAGCAGGAGGGGCAAGAGTGTGTGTGTGGTAGTCACATGGCAAGGAAAAAGATTCTCATAATTATACTTTGTCTCATGGCTTATGTTTGGCACTGTCTTCTTAAGTTTCATGCTATACTTATGATGGTTACGTCTGAAGAATAACCTACTACCTATGTTGCTTATGGCTGCTTTATGTGATTTTTATATCATGATGTTATGGATGATGTTTACATGCTAAGTTTGTGATTTTTATATCATGATGTTATGGATGATGTTAACATGCTAAGTTACTATGTCGCTATGTTTAGGAATGATAAGTATAAGACATGTCTACAAGATGCAAGTGTTAGGTGCATGTATGTATAAAGGTTTTAATTATTCCGCTGTATTATGATGTTCATGTGCCTATATGTATGTTAGCGTAACGCCATCTCTCGCCTCACCGTAAGGTGTGGAAAGGAAAAAAAAAAAGACGGGCGTTACAGTGAGAGGTCATCCACTTCATCTAGATAAGAGGAAGAAGTCACCACCTCAAGGATTGAGGGGGAGGAGAGACCCACTTCAATGCCAGAACAAGAGGAAACATCCACTTCATCCAAGGCTGAAGATGAAGCCAACCTAGCCTCAACCTCCACCAAGGAAAAGACCAAGGACCATATCACATGCTTTGGTGCAATGAAAAGAGACACTACAAGGATAAGTGTGCAAATGGTAAGGAAAAGGAGGTACTCTCTAAATCTACTTCAAGTTCTTTTAAATTTAACATGGGTTGTAGGAATGGAGAAGCCCAAGAGAGGAAGAAGAGAATTAGATGCTTCACTTGTGGAGAGCTAGGGCACTACCACACTAAGTGCCCAAGGAGTAAAGAGTTCAAGAAAACGGAGCACTTGAGAAGATGGGAGAAAGAAGAATGAAAGAAGAAAAGAAGCCCATATCATGAAAGAACTATAAGGGTAAGGGAGGTAATCCCTAATTTTAAAGTTAAATGTAATTCAAATTCAAGTTCCTCTATGCATGCTAAAAATAGTGTAAATTGCTCATCTATGTATGCTAGGATTAATGAAAATTGTTTACTTGTGCACAATCATGGATTTAAGTATCATAATAGGAGTAGGGTTAACAAAGTATATCAAAACCCTAGGAAGAACATTCATCATGAAAAATTCAAAACCTCTAGACCTAAGAATCAAGGCAAAAATCCCAAGAAGGGGAGGAATGTGCCTAGAAAGGAGGGTAGGTCTAGAAATGTCTAAGGTGGACATGTGAACTCTAGGTCTAGAGACTTAGAAAGGGAAAATCAAGCCTTAAGGGAAAAGCTTGATAGATTAGATAAAACCCTAGAGAGATTCACTATTGGATCTAAGGGTTTAGATATGGTGTTGGGTGGCTTAAACCGCACCAATGATAGATCGGAGTTGGGATACCGATCTAAGGTCTCCCATGCCAAGGGAAAGAAATATGCTAGGGTAACATATGATTATGGCAAGAAGGGGGAGTCCAAAAATGACAAGGGGTGTCATTTAAAGGAAAAAAGAAATGACCTAACCAAGGACAAGGTGTCTAAGGTTACGAGGGTTGAGTTTGTAGGCCGAGAATCACCGGGGGAACACCGGTGTGGTCTAGTGTTTGTTGAGTCACCTAGGAAGGTGGCTAGGGCTAAGAGCTCAAGGGGGAGCTTTAGAAGCCTTTGGGATATATGGTGAATGGACCTTGGGAGGAGGTGCTCCTAGAGGTCTAGATGGACCATGGAGTGTGCCAAAAGAATTGGAGACGGACTTGAGTCTCAATTCTTGGGTTTTGGCATGGTGTTTTTGAGTTTCATGCATGAAAATATGACATTAGGGTTATATTGCATGAAAATTGGATGTTGATGTGTAATTGTCATGTAAATCAATGCTAGGGATGCATTGTGGGTTGGTATTGGCAGTAACATCAAGAGGAAACCAAAACTAGGACTTTAGGTCAAGAGTTTATTGAACTTTTTAGCTACTTTTGGGTTTTGTGTCAAACTTGGGAATGGTGATAGATATATTTTGGAATATATTTTTCCCAAGTAGGTCTGGGTACCACAAACCTCTCCACAAAATTTGGAAAAATTTGGAGACTTTTAGAATTTTTGGCGCATTTCTGAATTTCGTCAGAAAAGGCTGAAATTCTGATTTTCAGAGTATCAGTCGACTGCCCAAGGGAGCAGTCGACTGGTAAAGGCTGATTTGTGTATCAGCAGCTGGTTTGGTATCCAAATGGTGAAAAACAAGTGTATGGGGGGCTAGTACACTATGTTTAGGATCATTAGGGATTAAAAGATCCAATAATTGGGATATTGTTGGTTCTTTTTGATGTATGGCAAAGGGGGAGAAGTGTTGGGTTTAATTTGGGAAACCAAACAGACCTTTCCTAGAAACCCTAGGTTTAGGGGGAGTTGAGATTAAGGGGGGAGCATGGTTGTTCCATTCTCGGCGTAAGGGGGACCTTGGAGGGGTTCTTAAAAAGCCTTCGTAAGTCCAGTGTAGGGGGAGCATTGGAAAAGCTTTAAAAACCCCGTTTTGTGGAAAAGTCCTAACATGGAGGGTTAGGTGTGGAAAAATCCTAACGTTGAGGGTTAGGTGTGAAAAAGTCCTAACTTGGAGGGTTAGCTGTGGGGAGCCTTGGGATAGGTTTTAAAAAGCTCGTTTTGGAAAATTCCTAACTTGGAGGGTTAGGTGTGGGATGCCTTGGGATAGGATCCATGTATGCATTGCATATGCATTGGCGGTGTAAGTCCAAGATGGAGTCTTGGCAACGTAAGTCCAGTTGTTTGTTTAGCATTGTTTTTGCTATTCTATATTATTTGTTTTCCCTAAGTTAAACGTATTGCCAAACATCAAAAAGGGGGGGATTATTGAGGCAATTTGTGGTCCGGATTGACCATGTGTTCTGATGTTTGGGCAAAGGGTTTATGTTAGGTTTACCCTTGTGTATTTGATTGTGTATGTGAGTGTGCAGGTTGTACAAGTTGAAGGATCGTCTAGGCGTACTAGAGGGGGGGTGAATAGCACTTTTTCACGTTTTGGATCTCTACAGAATTGTTAGCGCAGCGGAAATAATATGCAAAGAAAATCAAGACAATGCTAACACTTATCGTTTACTTGGTATCCACCCAGATGGGTGACTAGTCCAAGGATCCACGCCGCGAGCACCACTTTTTACTATCGAAAACTCTCCTTAAGGTGGAGAACCCTTTACAATCGATCTTCCTCTTTTCAGAATACAGTAGAATACAAGAGAGGAAGTGGAAAACGCTCTTCAGATGAGCAGCACTTCGACACTGTACGGAACCGTACCGTGCACGTGCAAAAAGGTGCTCCTTTTATAGGTGAACAGGACAAACTCGCAGTCTGTCCAGCCCCGCACCAGTCGACTGCCCCAAGGGCAGTCGACTGGCCTAGCATTAATTGCTAGCCAACGGCTAGTTTTTTGGGTATACCAGTCGACTGCCCAAATGCCAGTCGACTGGTCCGAGGCCGCAAACTTTCTGTGAGTTTTGGCAGTCGACTGCCTGATAACCGTTTCAGTCGTGTCACGGTTTCAAATACAATTAAATTATCGAATTCCTCTAAACTAATGTAGCATAGAGTAACTCGAGTCGTCTCCCAACGAATGTAGTTGGTACAAGATAAATCTCAGGATTGTATTTTATTGCTCTTGGGTTTTTGATATCAACTGGGGTTTGGTTTTGAATGTTAGACTACGAAAAGAAATAGCAAGCAGGTAAGAAACCTAGTTCTAATTAAGGAAAGACAATGCAGGTAATAAATCTATCTTCACTCAACTACAATTGCAGTAAAGAAAAAAAAAGCAACTTGAAATTAAGCAGTAACAAAACTAAACATGGAACAAATACCTACAGCATTTAAGAAATCTAGTCTAACCTAACTTAATTGCATGTAATGAAGACATGAAACTTAAAGCAATGGAAGAGCAATACAAAACAAGAGTTAATCAACTAAGAAACATCACAATTGAAATTAACTGTTCTAAGAAGCATTTAATCGAACACATGATAGACATGTTTTAATTGGCTTCAAATACGTGCAATTTGAATTGGGGAGAATCCATCAATACAAACACTTAACAATCTATCACAAACAACTCAAACAATCAACATAACAATCAGATCTGAATAAAACTCAATGCTCATATGGATCTTCGGAATCACAATTTTCTTGAAGGAGCTGCTGTGAAGGAAATGGAGAACTGCTGAGATAGAAGTAGCAGCCAAATTGGTAGCTGTCGGCTGCTGGAACTAATGAACTACTGCCAGAATTAATTGAAGAACTGCTGGAAATGGAATTTCTGAAAGGGAATCTGCTGGAATTGATGAAGAGATGGCTGCCGACTACTGGAAATCTGCTGCTGGATGCTGATGAACTGTGAAGGAGGAAGCTACTGCCGGAATTGATACCCTGTGAAGAAGAAACTGCGAAGAAATGGATTCAAAGCTATGAAAGAAAAATAAAACTGCTGGGAAGTAATTAAGCTACTGCCGGAAATCTGTGAAGAACTGAATTGAAGAACTGTTATCTGGAAAGTAAAGCTGCTGATGAAGAAGAAGAACTGCGGCGGTGGAGTGGATGGTGAGATATCAGCTAGGGTTCGGAACCCCCAGAGCCCTAGCTGTGGTGGTGGAGCTGGAATGCTACGATGGCTGCGTTCGGCTAGGGTTCGGAACCCCCAGAGTCCTAGCTCGTCCGGCCGGCGACGATGAAATGCAATGGATGCTTCCCTCAACCCGAAAGGAAACACTGCGGCGGACATGGAGATCAGCTAGGGTTCGGAACCCCCAGAGCCCTAGCTGTGGTCGGCGTGGATGATCCGTCCGGCGGCTGCGAGGTGGAGGGGAAGTCGCCGGCGGTGAGAGTGGAGCGGATGGAGTGAGTCAGGAGAATCCCGTCTACCCTAGCTGTCGCGCGACCTCTGCCCTTTTGATCCCTCGCTGCGCGTGGGTTCGATCAACCAACTTCAGCTTAAGTTCGATTCAGTCCAGACTTGGGTTCAGTCCAACAGCCAAGTCAGCTGAGTTCAGTGGTTCGGTCAACAATTGGTTCGGCTCAGCAACTAATTCAGTCCAACAGATTAGTGTGGCTCAGCTTGGGCTTGAGTTCGGTTCAGTCAGCCAAGCCAGAGCTTGGTTCAGCCAATGCCTTGGTTCAGTTCAGCCCAGCCAGAGCTCAGAAGTTGGGTTTGGCTCAGCGGTTCAGCCCAACAGCTCACAGCTCAGCTTGAGTTCAGTCCAGCACTAGGTTCAGCCAAGTTATGATGGAAGCAACAAACGGCTGAGATCAATCTGACTTCATCCAACGGTCGGATCTCATCAGATCTAAACCAAACTCCAAAGATCCCAATCAATAGCCCTGATCTACCTATCCTCAGCTCGGATTAGCTAGATCAGTGGTGGATGGTCCAGATCTTCCTTTTTCTTGAATGGATGGTCTAGAACATCTTGAGCTCGATCCAACGGTCAGATCACTTCTGATTTGGCTAAAATTTTCAGATCTTGATCTATGGTCATGATTGATTCTATCTTGAACTCGGATTGACTAGAAGTTGACCGATGGCTTAGATCTAGCCGTTCTCTGGAATGGACGACTCCTATTAATCCGATGCTTGATCCTTTTGATCTGGATCCAATACTGACTCAAGTCTGACTCGATTTGATCTAGGTCCATGATCATTTGAAGCCTGCAAAATGATATTCAAATTTAGTGCCAAAAATATCCCAAATATATAAAAATATGAATTAAAAGCCAAAATAAGGGAAATACATGAAACCTAATACAATTGCAAACTTAAGCATATAAAATATAGATCAAACATGGATTTAAGAGCCTAAAATAATCAGCAAAATGATGGTTATCACTGCCCCAGGGCCAGTCGACTGCCCTGCCTCACAGCTCAGCTCCAGCAACTCCGGATCTTCTCCTTCACGTGTGTCTTCTGGTCTGCTCCCTTGGCTTACCCCTTGAAGTCCTCTTCCTCTGGCTATCGTCCCTCGGATGCGCACGCAAGCCTTCCCTTGGCTTGCCTCCATGCCACCCTTCACGTGTGCCCTTGAAGTCCACTTCCCGGCTTGCCCTTGGAGCTCACCTCCCTCGGCTCCCGTCCCTCGGATATGTCCACCATGTGTAATTCTCCAAGTCCTGCAAACTCAATCACACACATCAAATACAACATAACACTCTAACCTTAAACATATTCACCCACACACATCAAAACTATGATCTTTCAATCATTTAAGGGTCGATTGCCTCAACAATCTCCCCCTTTTTGATGTGTGGCAATATGTTTAAGTTAGAGATAAATAACAACCACAATAACAATAGCAAAAGATAGCAATTGAAAAAAAATAAGACATAGTGACCCTAAGAGATAACCTCCCCCTTAATCTATGTCTTCTCCCCATTTTCAATCACAATCCAAATTAAGTTTCCACTTAACAATAACAACATTAAAAATATAAGATATATCAGAACCTAAGAGGTACCTCCCTCTTAATCCATGTCTTCTCCCCATTTTTAACCTTTCAAGGTCTAAGTTAGACAAAATACCTAAAACCATCCATTTTAAGTCAAAATTCTAACTTAAACCACTCATTCTCCCCCTTTGACACCATCAAAATGATTGCCTCAAGCAACCAAACCCTATAGCATCAAATGTGAAAAAGTTGGATTTCTGAAACTTCTCACAGAAGCTGAAACTGGTCGTGCCAGTCGACTGCCCATGGGGCAGTCGACTGATACGCCATCATTCTGATTTTTCAGCTTTTCTGCCGAATTTCAGAAACTCCCAGAAAATTCCAAAAATTGTAAAATTTTGCATACATGTTTGAAATGATATACTCTATCAGGGAAAAATATTAGTCCATATAAAATTCCAAACATGCATGACTTTTGATAAAAATCTAAAAGTTTTGAAAACCACTACATTTTGTATCAAACTTTGAATCTAATTTTGCAATCATATGACTTTTAAAAGCATGGCAAAGTATATAAGATATAAAATGGTTTTCAAGGGTTCAAAATGTCCAACTATGATCTTTGGGCAAAGTGTCCATTGATTAAACGCTCGTCTTCCCTATAGTTGGTCTAGTTTTCATATTTTGATACTTCTAATGATTCAACAATGTGCCACAAGCACAAGTGAGCCAAATGTATCACCCTAATGGATCAAGCACCCTTTTTCACATCCAATATCTCAAAGTTCATCCTATACTTCCACAAAACACATTCCAAGGTCTCTTCTTAAGGATATAAACTCCGATTCGGGAAGAGGCTTGGTAAAGATATCGGCTAGGTTCAACTTGGATTCAACATAGTGTAGTTCTATGTCTCCCCTTGCCACACGGTCTCTAATGAAGTGATGTTTCACTTCAATGTGTTTTGTCCTAGAATGGCGAACCGGATTTTTGGTTAAATTAATTATACTTACATTATCACACAAGACTTTGACATTGGTGTAATGTAACTCATAATCCTCTAAGGTGTGCATAATCCAAAGGAGTTGGGAAACACACCCACCCATTGCCACATACTCCGCCTCCGTTGTTGATAGGGCAACGCATGGTTATTTCCTACTGCTCCAACTAACTAAGGAAGACCCAAGAAATTGACACCCTCCACTAGTGCTCTTCCTATCTAGCTTACAACCCGTATAGTCCGAGTCGGTGTATCCAATTAGATCAACACTAGGGGTTCTAGGATACCAAAGTCCAACATTGAGGGTACCTTTCACATACCTTAGGATCCTCTTGACTATAACCAAATGGGACTCTTTGGCACATGATTGGTACCTTGCACACATACCTACCGCAAAAAGTATATCGGGTCTACTATCGGTTAGGTATAGGAGGCTACCAATCATGATCCTATATTGTTTAGAGTCTACCATTTTCCCTTCAAGGTCACTGTCCATTTTAACATTGGTTCCTATGGGTGTAGATGCTACCTTAGCATTTTCTAAACCAAATTTCTTTAACATCTCCTTAGCATATTTGGTTTGAAAGACATGTGTACCTTCATTAGTTTGTTTAACTTGAAGACCTAAAAAGAAGGTTAACTCTCCTACAAGACTCATTTCAAATTCATCTTCCATACACTTGATGAATTCTTGTAGAAAGTCATTATTTGTTGACCCAAAAATGATATCGTCTACATAGACTTGGGCAACAAATATGTCCTTGTCCTTAGATTTTAGGAACAATGTAAGGTCAATTGTTCCTCTCCTAAACCCCTTAGACACTAGAAATGAAGAAAGCCTTTCATACCAAGCCCGGGGAGCTTGTTTCAATCCATATAAGGCTTTTCTTAATTTGAACACGTGTCTTGGATAGTTAGGGTCCTCAAACCCGGGGGTTGTTCTACATAGACCTCTTCCTTAATGATCCCATTAAGGAATGCCGACTTCACATCCATTTGGTGGAGTGTGAAACCCATGTGAGCGGCATAGGCTAGTAGAATTCTAATTGATTCTAACCTAGCTACGGGGGCATAAGTCTCATCATAATCTAGTCCCTCAACTTGGTTAAACCCCCTAGCTACCAATCTAGCCTTGTTCCTAGTGATTTTACCTTGGTCATCTAGTTTGTTCCTAAAGACCCATCTGTGGTTACAATGGTGCAATCATTGGGCCTAGGAACTAACTCCCAAACTTCACTCCTCTCAAATTGATTTAGCTCTTCTTGCATGGCTAAACCCAATCAACATCTCCCAATGCTTCATCAATGTCTTGGGTTCTAATTGGGAGATTAGAGCTATTTGACTAGTTTGATCCCTAAAATAGGACCTAGTCCTTACTCCTTGAGTGACATCACCCACTATTTGGTCAATAGGGTGATCATGGTGATGTCTCAAGGGCCTAAAGGTTGTGGGTTCATTTACTCCTTCTTCCTCATCCTCTAGAGTACTTCTTACTCCCCCTTGATCATTGCCCTCCAAATGTAGGTCTTGGATTCTTTGGGCAAGGGGTTGGACCTCTTCTATATCCTTATCAATTGAGGCTTTTCTAGGGTAGGTACTAGTTGTTTCATCAAATTTAACATTTGAGCACTCTTCAATCACTTTTGTCCTCTTGTTATAAACTCTATAACCTCTACTAGTCAATGAGTACCCTACTAGAATTCCTTCATCGGCTTTTGACTCAAATTTTCTTAGGTCATCTTTGGTATTTAAGATGTAGACTTTACATCCAAAGACCCTAAAATAGTGGACTTGAGGTACCCTTCCATTCCATAGTTCAAAAGGTGTTTTTCCTAGGAACCTATGTACCAAAATGCAATTTTGAATATAGCAAGCGGTGTTAACCACTTCGGCCCAAAAATAGCTAGGAAGGGAGTATGCATTAAGCATAGTTCTAGCAGCTTCTTGTAGGGCACGATTTATCCTCTCAACTACCCCATTTTGTTGAGGAGTCCTTAGGCATGAAAATTCATGCTTGTACCCATTTTCAACACAAAATTGTGTGAAACTAGCATTTTGGAACTCCCCACCGTGGTCACTCCTAATTCGGTTTATTTTGATTTGTTTTTCGTTTTCTACCCTTTTACTAAATCCTATAAAAATCTCTAGGTTATCATCCTTATGTTTCAAGAAATAACCCCATGTAAACTTAGAAAAGTCATCTACTATGACTAGGCAATATTTACTCCCTACAAGTGAGGGAGTGCTATGACAATCAAATAAGTCTATATGCAAAAGTTCTAAAGGTAAAGAAGTAGTGGTTAGGATTTTACCTTTGTGTGATGCTTTTGATTGCTTACCCTCTTGGCATGCATCACACAACTTGGTCTTCTCGTACTTGATCATTGGTAGCCCCTTCACCAACTCTTCCTTGGCTACTCTTGCAATGCTCCTCATGTTGACATGTCCAAGTCTCCGATGCCACAACCATCCTTCCTCTTCTTTGGACATGAAACACTTAGCAAGATTGTTAGTAGCATAAGTAAGATCAAGATAATATAAATTTACCTCTCTAAACCCTTCTAATATGATAGTATTTGACTTATTATGCCTTATTATACATTTCTTAGCATGAAATTCAACTCTAAAACCGACATCACATAATTGACTCACACTTAATAAATTAAACTTCATATCTTTGATTAGAAGTACCTTATGTATAGAAATGGTGGAAGATACCTCAATTGTGCCCCTACCAATGATTTTCAACTTTCCACTCTCCCAAAGGAGACCGTCCCTTCTCTTAAGTAGCTAATAGTGGTGAATTTGCTCACATCCCCGATCATGTGTCTTGAGCATCCACTATCAACTATCCACATAGTTGAGACCTCCTTCACCTTTACCTAAACAACATGGAAAACATACTATTTTGGTACCCATATCTTTGATCCATAAGCATCATTTAGAAATCTCTTAGGTACACATGCCTTTTTTGTGGTTCCCCTAGCCCCTAGTCTCCTAGATGCACCAATCCTACCGGTAAGTGAGACAAAAACTACTTCCTTTGTCTTAGGCCTATAACCCAACCCGGCCTTGTTATACATAGCCCTTTGACTGTTGATGATCATGTCCAGGTTACTAGATCCTACTTGGAATTTCCTAAGGGCCTTTGTGAGATCATCTACTTGTTTCCTTAATTCTATATTTTCAGTTTCAAGATGTAAAGCATGTGAAGAAGTAGAACTAGCATGCAATTCCTTAAGTTTAGTAGATTCTACTCTAAGCATGACAATTTCTTCTTTTAGATCCTTAATATTACTTCTAGCATTAGCTAAGTCCATGTTAGTACTAGAAATTATCTTTACTAAAGTAGAGGAGGGTAAGTGGTATACCTCACTTACCGAAGCTTCTGACTCTTATGATGAAGTGGAGGAGCTCTCATCTTCACTACTTGAGCTTCGTTCATCATCTGATGAATCTGAGTGGTCTTGTGCCATAAGTGCAAAGTGGGAGACTTGCTCTTCTTCTTCCTCCGAGGATGATGGATCATCCCATGTCGCCTTTAGGTTGGTGGCACCCTTCTCCTTTCCTTTTGACTTCATCTTGTCCCCTTCTTCTTCTCCTCCTTCTTGTCATCTCTTTTCTTCAATTGTGGGCACTCGTTCTTCATGTGTCCCTTTTGGTGGCAGTTGTAACATATGATGTCCTTGATCTTACCCTTACCTTTGGACCATTTCCTAGCATAGGACTTGTTAGATAAACTTTTAAAAGCTCTACGAAATTTTCTTACCATGAACGCCTCTTGATCCCTATCCAAGGAGGCATTGGATTCTTCTGAGTCTGATGATGAGGAGTAGATCACTTTCTTCTTCTCCTTCCTTTTCTTCTTCTCCTTTTCCGCAACAAAGGCAATACCCTTCTCTTTGGCCGAGACATTAGCTTGCTCGTGTAGCTCAAATTCACAGAAAAGATCATCTAATTTAACAATTGACAAATCCCTCGATACCTTGTATGCATCAACCATGGATGCCCACAAGGTGGTTCTCGGGAAGGCTTGTAAAACATACATGACGATGTCCCGATTCTCAATCTTCTCTCCAATCACATAGAGCTCATTTATCACTTCCTTTACCCTTCCAGGTAGCTGGCTGACGGTCTCGTTGCTTTTCATGGATAGGGATTGTAGTTGGGCCACTAGCAAGTCCTTCTTGGCTCTTCTGGACTCATTTGACCCCTCGTTCAATTCCACCAGTTTGTCCCACAGTTCCTTGGCGCTCTTGAACGACCCCACCTTGTTCAGTTACTCCTTCGAGAGCCCGCACTGCAGTGTGGTGGTGGCCTTGGCATTGGATTGCGCCCTCTTCATCACCTGCTTTGACCAAGATCTCATCGGTGTTGGTTCTCCTCTTTCATCGACGGGCGCCTCGAAGCCATCTGCAACACTGATCCAGTTTTCAATATCATTCATAAGATAGTATTGCATCCTACCTTTCCAGTACGCGAAGTCGTTCCCGTCGAAGAAGGGTGGTCGTGCAATGGAGTATCCCTCTTGAAACGCCATTGAATTTGCTCCAGTTGACGGTTAGTTCTTCCGAAGGATCGTCTAGGCGTGCTAGAGGGGGGGTGAATAGTACTTTTTATCGTGGATCTCTACAAATTTGTTAGCGCAGCGGAAATAATATGTAAATGAAAATAATTACAATGCTAACACTTATCGTTTACTTGGTATCCACCCAGATGGGTGACTAGTCCAAGGATCCACACCGCGAGCATCACTTTTCACTATCGAAAACTCTCCTTGAGGTGGAGAAATCGTTACAGTCAATCTTCCTCTTTTCAGAATACAGTAGAATACAAGAGAGGAAGTGGAAAATGCTCTTCAGACGAGCAGCACTTCGACACTGTATGGAACCGTACCATGCTCGTGCAAAAAGGTGCTCCTTTTATAGGTGAACAGGACAAAATCGCAGTCTGTCCAACCCCGCACCAGTCGACTACCCCAAGGGCAGTCGACTGGTCTAGCATTAATTGCTAGCCAACGGCTAGTTTTCGGAGTCGACTGCCCCATGGACAGTCGACTGGTCTGATGCCGAAAACTTTCTGTGGGTTTTGGAAGTCGACTGCCCTGCCTCACAGCTCAGCTCCAGCCACTCCGGACCTTCTCCTTCGTGTATGCCTTCAGGTCTGCTCCCTTGTCTTGCCTCTTGAAGTCCTCTTCCTCTGGCTATCGTCCATCATATGCGCACACAAGCCTTCCCTTGGCTTGCCTCCATGCCACCCTTCACGTATGCCCTTGAAGTCCACTTCTCGGCTTGCCCTTGGAGCTCTCCTCCATCGGCTCTCGTCCCTCGAATCTGTCCAACATGTGTGATTCTCCAAGTCCTGCAAACTCAATCACACATATTAAATACAACATAACACTCTAACCTTAAACATATTCAACCACACATATCAAAACCATGATCTTCTAATCATTTAAGGGTCGATTGCCTCAACAAAGTCAACCATGGTATTAAAATTTCAAATTTTTAAAAATTGGTTGACTTGAGACATTAAGGGGGAGTATGTAGCTCATAGTAAAAATTCATGATAAATTAGGCTAAATAAGGTTTACCTTAAAACATCTCATATTTCCTTGCTTTATGATTGTATTGATGTATATGAGATGTTAGGATGATACAAATAATACACTTATGCTTGCGGCATTTTGTTGAGTTATTGGATGTTTCACATTATTGAAAATAGACCAACTATGGGGAAAGCAAATGTTTAATTAATGGACATCTTGCCTATAGATCATAGTTGGACATTCCAAATGATTTGAAAACATTTTTTTGTTTTATGTGCTATGGAATAGACTTGCAAAACACATGATTTCAAAACTAGGATGTAAGTTTGATACAAAGTTGGTTGTTTTCAAGAATTTGAACTTTGGTCAAAATGTCAAACATATTTGAGTTTTTCATGAAAATATATTTGTCTCTATTAGAAAACATCATAAGAAATGTGTTTGCAAAATTTCATAATTTTTTGAATTTTATGGAATTCTTTGTGCATTTCTGAATTTCAGCTCAAAAGGCTGAAATTTCAAACAGATAAGTATTAGTCGACTGGCACAGGGGGCAGTCGACTGAACTTTCTGTGATTTGGGAATTCGCTGAGGCCTGTCGACTGGTAGCTGACTCAGTCGACTGGCAATGGTATTCTCTAATTTCTAAATATTTTCAGAATATGAAACTTGTCCCAAATTGATAACAATGGGTAATATTGCTTGGAGCAATCTTTTTTTATGGTGTCAAAGGGGGAGAAGTTAAAGGTTTAAGTTAGATTTTAACTTAATTCTTTACGGTTGTGCATTCTTTATGATTATGCTAAAATTGAAAATTATGTGTTAAGGCATAGGCTAAGGGGGAGGATTCATGTTTATGCTTCTTAATTTGCTATGCTTTTACTTTCAGTTGTTATCTTTGTACCTAACTTAAACATATTGCCACACATCAAAAAAAGAGAGATTGTTGGTGCAATTGACCCAAGGTTGATTAGGTAGATCATGGGTTTTGATGTGTGTGTCAATATGATTAAGTTAGGTTTTCATGTTGATTTGATATGTGTACTTGAGTCGTGCAGGACTTTGTGAATCACACATGGAGTAATGGTGTAACACCCCAAATTTTCAATGTAATATCATGACGATGCATGAAAAAAATGGTTATAATGAAATGATGTAAATTTCATGCAATCACATTCTATGAAATGTCATGAAAATATTTTATTAATGAAATGTCATGAATGCATGGAATATCATATTCATGAATATGAAATATTAAAAATATTATGAAATAATATTTATGGAATATTATGAAATATTCTGAATTCATGAAATATTATTAATATTATGAAATTTCATGATGGGCTTGGCTTAATGGGCTTTGATATGGATTAGTGCAAATGGTGATAAAAAGAAGAGGTAGAAAGGAGGGAGCAAGGATTGAACCTTGAACCTCCTAGTTGCACTCACCATGTCATAACCAATGAACCAAGCAATATTTCTTGTTGAGAGAATAAGAAACATGCTTGTTAAAGCTAGGGAAGGGAAGAGACATGTCTCTTCATGAGAAGAGTATAAATAAGAGAGGGGGAAAGGAAGTTACACTTCCTCTCTTCTTCTTCCTCACTCACTCCCACCGAAATCCCTTCCCCTCTCCCTTGCATTTTCGAAAAAAAAGAACAACACACCCTAGGGTTCTAACCCTAGGGAATTTGGAAGGAAGAAGACCCTCCAAGATCTTGGCCTCTACTAAGTCCAAGGAGCCCTAGAGAAAGTTTGAAGAAGAGGATTTTCACTTGCCCTCCAAGTTTAGGGTACCCTACGGTTTAAAGAGAAGGTGAAATTCCAGCGCAAGGATGTAAGTGTCCTCTCGCCTGCAACATAATTGCTATTGAATGTTTGTTGTCACATTCTTTTGGAAAAATCACAAGGGTTTCCCTTGATGAAGGTTTCGGCCACCCCTTGTAAGGGGTCCAAGAGAAGGGTTTTTTGATCAAACCTTGATGCATGCTAGTACCCTAGGGATTTTATATACATATGTGTTGTTTCTCAATTTTTGGAAGGACAAAAATTAGGGTTTGGGTACCCTACAAGGTTTCGGCCAAGACTTGGTGTCTTGGTGTTGTGAAGTGAATTACTTCTTGTTGCATGAGGAGACCCCTAGGAACTTAGGGTACATATGTATGATGACTTCCCATCATGTTGTGATGACAAAAAAAATTAGGGTTTAGCCACCCTACAACATTCGGCCAAGAGGAGAAAAGGCTAGGGCTTTTGGGTTGTTTGCTATCCTATTATGTTCCCATGATTAGTAGTGTAGATAAAATGTTTGTGTGAATGTTTGTGTGAAAGTTGGATGTCAAAAACCTAGCCTAGCCATCCTACAAGTTTCGGCCACCTTTGTAGTTTAGGGTTAGTGGAAGCTAACCTCACTTTGAAGTATAAACCAGGTTTCATTTGTTAACATGAGATGCACTTGAGGTGTTTGTAGAAATGCATGAATGAATGCTTGATTGAAAAATTAAAAGAATTCCCTAACCTTGACTTTCGGCCAACCATGGTTCTAGGGTTGGGAAGTTCTTAATGAAACCATGAATCATGCTACCACTTATATGATGTGTGTATAATTTATGTGACCTATCTCTTTAGGTATAAAAGCATGCCTTATAGCCCATGGGGCACCCTTATGATATGAACATGATGTGTTTGATAATATGCTTGAAAAAGGATACTCTACTGAAATTGGGATCAAGAGCACCCCTAAATGTGTGGTGTGTCCCTAGGGGATCATGAGCACCCTTGATGAGTGGTGTGTGCCTTTAAGATGTTATTAGGAGTACCTTTAAGCATATACATATATGAGTAATTGCATGTTAAGATACTTTACTTTGAAAGTTGTGTACCCGACTCGGAAGGGGGTCGTTAAACAAAATCCAATGTACATGTTAACTGAAGGTCATGGCATTGGTAGGACGGAAGGGTCCTGCCCTAAATGGATTGGTGGCTCGCTACCCCAACTCATTAGGGAACGCGCTTGATGTGGTACTACAACTGGGCCCTAGATGATGCTATATTTTTAAGTACTTACCTTTATGGAACCTTTTGAAAAGCGTTTTCTCATTATGTGATGACCTTGTTCTGTAAAGCACTTAGAAATATTTGATGTGATGCTTATGATGCAAACACTTAGAATTATTTGAAGTGATGCTTATGATGCTTATAATTCTATCTTGATTACTGTGTACATGATATGATGTATCGATATGGATTTTGCGAGTAGGCCCGGATTCTTACTAAGCATGTTTTGCTTACTAGTTTCATGTTGTTTTCTTATGCTGCAGATAGCGGTAAGAAATACTTGAACTAAAGGAAGAGGCAGAGGGAAAGCTAAAAGATGTGTGTGGTGATGGTTCGGGAAAGAAAGAAGGATTCTTATCTACCATTTTGTTTAGAATCTAAATTACTTCCACTAAAGGATTTCAAGTTGTATTACTATACTCTGATTGTGTGATGACTATGACTACTCTACTGTTGGTCAAGTTAGAGATATGGAACATATGTCATGTTAGATAACTCATGCTACATTCCTACTTAAGATTCCTTGCTATAGTGTATTTATTGATGCCATGCTATAGTGTTTAATTGGATCACTTGCAGTAGGTTATGTTTAGATTATGCCATGCTCTATCTTGCTCAAATCATGTTTAGATCAGTAAATTACGAAGTTAAATGATCGGCTATTATGTTGATAAATGATAGGTTTTGCTCAAGCATGCTTACTACTCTTCTTGCATTGTAATTGTTCTACTTGATATACATGTTTAACATGATAAATGATATGAATGTATGGACCCGTAACCCCGCCTTTAGGGTAGATATAAGGGCGGGCGTTACAAATGGAGTGAAACATCCGAGGGATGACAGCCAAGGAAGAGGACTTCAAGGGCAAGCCGAGGAAGTAGACTTCAAAGGCATACGTGAATGATGGCATGGAGGGAAGCCGCGGGCTTTTGTGCGCATCCGAGGGACGAGAGCCGAAGGAAGAGATCTTCAAGGGGCAATCTAAGGAAGTGGACCTCAAGGCATATGCGAAGGATGAACTTCGGAGTAAGGTTGAGTGAGTTTGTAAGCTGGGCAGTCGACTGCCAGAGGAAGAAGTCAACTGCTAGCGCAGAGTGGAACCTCACAGAAAGATCAGTCGACTGGTCCAGGCACCAGTCGACTGGTCTGCTTTAAAATAGAGTCGTTGGCTGGGAATCAGTCGACTGGCCCTGGGGCAGTCGACTGATGTCGGGGTTGGGTTGTTTGTTCAACAACCCTCTCCACTATTTAAGTGGGAGCATGAGACTTGGAGAAGGTTAGCTCTTCATTGTAAGATCTTCCTTTAAGTGCTCAAGTGCTCAAACTCCAAATTCTCAATCTTCTTCCCAAACCCTAGCTCCATCTTGTAAGGAGGAAGAAGGATTGTGAGAGGTTGTTCTCCATCGAGAAGGAGAAAGATTTAGCGGGAGATTGCCGTGGCGTGATCCACCAAAGGATCAAGGGTTCGTCCACCTCAAGGGCACGCCGTGGAGTAGGAGCAACCAATCTTCGAACCACGTAACCGGTAACGTGTTAGGATTAATTCAATTATTAGTTTAACCTTCCGTGTGTGTTAACATTGTAGGGAGAGAAATCGAATTGGGGTGATCGAGCTATTCAACCCCCCCCCCTCTAGCCATGTCATCGATCCCAACATGTTCAACTAGTAAAATTTATAGTGATTATCAAACTAAGACACCCTCTCACTGTAATGTAATGGAAATGCATCTGACTCTATCATACATGTGGGCATGCTAATTTACAAGTCATGCTCCATCCTGACAATATTGAGTATGCTAAAAATACCCCTAATCATCTGTAATAAGGCAGCATGCAATATAAAATTAATTTTACTTGTAACATATTATAAGTCTCCAAGCCGACATTCTATATTTCATTCATCTCAACAACAGTGAGGCTATATGAAAACATCAATCGGCTCTTTCAAATTCATTGGACCTGAAATAAGTACAGTAAGGAATATGATTCGTCATTCATACACATCCATGGCAGTAAGTTGTACATTGTTAATATAACTAGCTAAGATGAATATTGCTACCTGACTGACCAAATAGCTGAAATCCATTTGTAAAAAGTCTCAGTATAAGTTTACATGGTTCTATTGCAAAGGAGAAAAATGTTGTAGCAAGATATTTCCATGCATGGGAGTCACAAGGATATGCACGTTTTCTCATGGTTCCACCTCATGTGGCATGCTATTGCAGCATATGTATACAAGCGTTGAAGTCTAGCAGTTAACGAGAAGTAATACATAGTATTCCATGTAATGTTTTCTTTTTCTTTCCTGTATGCGACTATCATACTATAACGAGGATGAGTACATATTTTGCATTTAATCAGGTCATTGTTTCATTTCAAAATATCTTACAATTATTTATACAATAATCAATTTTCTCTATAAACAAACCTAAACTCTTCATTAATTTCTTTGTAAGTAGAAACTATCAGTCATTAAGTGATCAGCAGAGAGCAACTTTCACAACAATTGACAAATGTCATCATAATATCGTTCTGAGAAATAATGTTCTATCTTGACATTCAATAATCTTGTAGTAGATGATAGTTGGGAATGACTAGATGCAATGTTTCCTACACTTCTCTTTCACTAGCATTTAACATGTCATACAGTTTTTAAACTTAATATGTTGGTATTTCATATATATTGGAATTATCAACTGCATTCATCACGTCGTGAACCATTAATTTATTACATTTTCATTAGATGAATATGCCCCTAAAGCAGTTATGTCAGATGAAGAAGCAACTAAAGTTCCAATTGGATTGAATAAATAAGGCTCTCGGTGACAATATCAATTGTAGTAATTTGGAACAAATATGTTTTCACAAATATGTACTTTCGTAGTGTCCTGATCATGGAAAGCTTTATTTTTACATTTGGAATGATTATACGAACGTAACTCGATGCCATTTATATATTCTAGTAGACTCTTTGTAAAATTCACAAATTCTTAAACTCTAATAA
Organism: Boesenbergia rotunda; assembly: GCA_024364735.1. Taxonomy (NCBI): domain Eukaryota; kingdom Viridiplantae; phylum Streptophyta; class Magnoliopsida; order Zingiberales; family Zingiberaceae; genus Boesenbergia; species Boesenbergia rotunda. Next base: position 197,640 of record JAGFNQ010003108.1, read on the forward strand.
AATATTTATCTCAAATAAATTTATTTTTAAATTTATTATACATCTAAACTTTATTCATATATATATTGTAACCTAATAAAAATAAACATGTACAACTATGCATGGATACGGTTTAACTTAAGCTTAAATAAATCAATCGAACATATTACTATCAATAATATTAAAATCATGCACTCACATTACCGAAGTAAAGTGACAGATTTGGATCCCAAGGAAAGGATGCTTGGGATAAAAAGTAGTACGTAGGGTATGCTAATGAGTTTAAGGATAAGTAGGAAGCCCAATTTCAAATATCACAAATAGCAAACATCACAATTAGCATAGTAATTAAGGATGCTTGGAAAGTTTGATTACGATTCATTTATCTCTAACTTAATTTAATTATCAAACATCAGAATTAGCACAGTAAGAATAATGGAAATTAAACAAGAATTGGGCAATCAAATTAACATGTATATGAGGACTAATTCCAGTTACATTGTTCAAAATTTTGAAAAATACAGGGTTTGCTAAAGCCTATTAAGAATTATGTAGAAATACAACTAAGCATGGTTTAAAGTGCAGATTATTATGTATGAGTTGTTTGCCTCGCACCGGAGGGGATATTGCTCACACCGGAATGTTAGACTTGGACTACGGAGAGGAGACCGACTACAAGAACACCGGAGAGGAGCAGCAACTATCGACGAGGACCAGTGGGTGATCGCCAGAGAAGAGTAACACAATCAAAGGCCACTGGAGAGGATTCCACCAGAGGCGTGCATGCCCCAGAGGATTCGGTCGAAGACGAGCACCATGGACATGAGCACTTTTATGCTGGATTCGTCGAAGCCTGAGGAAGCTTGAGAGAGTTCTAAGGAGGTCAAAGAAGAGGCTGAGGCCACCAACACGAGGCTGAGGACGATGTCGTCAAGGGCACGATTAGGGAGGAGAACTGACGGAGGACTAGTCGGAGAGGATGGACCGGAGAGGAGATGTCACGGAAGGTCGTTAAATAGAATTGTTGGAGATGTCGCAAACGGTGGTTGGAGAGGAATGCCGTAGAGTGAAAGAGAGATAAGGGAGGTCACGTGAAAAGAAGGATCAGGCAGAAAATCCTAATTTTGCCTGAAATTATCGACGGAATTAATATTACGTTGCTAAATCACGACTGAAATATTATTTCAGCCATTAAATGTAACGCCCCAAAATTTCCATTTTTAGTTCTTAAAGTCCTTAGAATTATTTAGAAATGGTTTAGAAATGTTCTAGATATTTTTAGGAATTTTTAGAGTATTTTTATGGAATTTTCCGAGTCCGTTTGGTATTTTTGGAAAAAGGAAATAAAAAAAAAAGGGGGGGAAAAACCAAAAACCACTTAAGGGCAACCGGTGGTTCGAACCCGCGACCAGCGCAAGACAAGGCAAGCGCGCAAACCAGCTAGGCTAGGGTATCAAGCACAGAAAATGAAGGAGAGACATGTATTTAAGTTGTAGTTAGGTCAATCCGCCCCATAAGTATAAATAGATAATTAAAGAGAGAAGTTTTATTTTCTCTCAAACCCTCTCCCTCTCCCAAGGTTGCGCCGACCCCTCTCCCTCTCCTCTCTTGTGCGCACGCCACACCAAGGCCTAGAGGGCCGGCCAAGGCTTTTCTCCAAGAGATCTTCCAATATTTGGAATCCCCGCGACGAGAGGAACGCGTAGGCGCGAAGAATTCTCCGAGATCTCAAGTTTCTTCCGAGCTCTAGACGTTAATCTTGGTTGTAAGTCCAAGATATCAATGTAAGTACTGCTCACCTGCAGTAAGAGGCGGTTTTTCCGCGAGAATTTCCTTTAAAAGTTTTTAAAAGAGATATTTCCTTTTTGTTTGAGTTTTTGTGCATGTGATCTTAGTTCATTATATGCTTATATATGTTGATTAATACCCTATGTGAGTTTAGGGTCCAAGAAAAGCTATGAGAAAAGAAAAGAAAAGATAAAGATAAGAAAAGAAAAGGCCAAGGCCTTAAGAAATCCCCAAAAGTCAAGACTTAGGGATTTTAGCACACAAGGTGCTCCAGAAAATGCCAAGGCATTTACAGATAAGAAAGAAAAGAAAGAAAAGCTATTTTATTTTATAAGGCCAATACCCGGCGTCCAAGGGCGTCGTTAAAGAAATTCAGGTGTCCAATTCCAAGGTCTTGGCCCTGGTAGACCAAGGTCTGCTCTATTAGGATTGGTGGCTCGCTACCCCAACCTTTTAGGGAACGCGCATATGAGATGGTACTTACGTCTTCAGTGGATCCAATTGATTATTATTTTCAAGTATATGCTTTAGCAAAGTTTTGAAAATTTAAAGAGTTTTCAAAAAGTTAAAGAATAGCTAAAGTTTCCAAGTTGAGCCAAGAAAAGTAAAATGAGATTTATTATTGCTTGAGTATGCATGTTTTGAGCTATACATGTCCTTAGTTTTTCTTTCAAGCATATTAGTATCTCATATGATGTTCAGTTTGATCTAGAAGTATGTTTGCATATTTCGAGTTTTTGTGAGCTAGATAGTACTTCCTAAGCTTTTTGCTTACTAGTTGCATTTCCTCTTATTGCAGATAAAGGTAAAGGCAAGCAATTCTGAAGGAAGACGATGAGGCGGTGCTGAGTAGAGTGTGTGTGGTGGCTGATTATGGAGAGATCTTTGGCGCAAGACAATTTAGCTATTAATTCACATTGTTATAGATCATTTGAATTTCAAGTTCTTGCTTTATAAAGTTTAGCGAACATTTGAGTTTTGGACAGTTTTACATGCTCAATTTCTTAGAGTAAAGATTTCATGTCATTTCATTTAGCTTATATATTCTTATGCTTGCATTAGATGAGTGGAAATGTGAGTAGATGGAGATATTGATACTTTGTTAGGAAAATAGACACATGTGCCAAGATAGTATCAAATTCTCTTTGAATTAAGTTTTATTGCTTATAAATGTTTAGAAATGTTGCATTCACATTTCATAATGCTTTAGCAAGGTCATAGAACATGTATTTGGTGTTATGAATGTATAGAAGTCAAGATTGGTACAAACTTTAGTGTTAAAGTTCATATATCTTGAATAGTTTATTTTCTTCCGCAAAAGTCCAAATTTCAAGTTTATGGATTCGTTTTGATTGGCTAAACTCATTAGAAAACTGTCATAGAGTGTAGAAATGGTGTCATGATTCCATATGGCTCGAAATTATAGGTTTGGAGGAGCTGTGAAGTAACTGGCCGAAACCTGAGTTTCGAATTACAGGCCTATCAGTCGACTGATACAGTATCAGTCGACTGATACCTGCAGTTTGAGTTGGGCGAGGCAAGCTTCAAGTGTACCAATTGCGAGCTTTTGAGATAGTAAGTGTGATATGTTAATATGCATGATTGCTTAAGTTAGAATATGATTGTTAGATGAATTTAAAAGTTAAAAAAAAAAAAGATTTCCGCATTTTTAGTCATGCATCAGAAGTCGAGAAGTAGAGAAAAGTAACGATCCGTCTAAGGTAGAAGAAGGCGGGTCGCTACATTAAAATAGGGAACAGGGAACTGACCAAAATTAGGGTACCACACTAGTTTTGATCCCGATTCTAGTGACAGAAACATGTGGTTCAGTCGTTAAAAAGTATTTCAATCATTAAAATAGGGAACAAGGGCAGCTTGGTCTTGCCCCGCCAAGCCCAAAATTAGGGCACTACACTAGTTTTGATCATGATTCTAGCGACAGAAACATGTGTTTCAATCGTTAACTAATGACGGAACTGATCTTCCGTCACCACTCTTTCATGATTCTATCGTTACTCATTCGCGCGGAGACCAAATCAGGGTTTTGTTGATCTTGATTATAGTGATGGAATTTCCTTCGCTAATCCTTCCACAGTAATGATGAAAACGCATGTCTACCATTAATTAATGATGGAAATGAGTGTTTGTCGTTAATTACCGATGGAACACCTTTTCTGTCATTGTTAACGATGGAAACTCATATCCTTCGCAAATTTCGTAGTTAATATTGGATTTTTTTAAGTGAAATTTGCTACAATGGGGTAGAGATCGTTTCTTGGTGGGCACATGCCCCCAGGAAAAAAAATCGGCTTTTTACCAAAGGGCGTACCCAAGATTTGGTAATTACCAAAACGAGTATCATGGTTTCTTTTTTACCAAAGGGTGCATGCCATATAGTGAACTTCCAATTATACCCATCCCGCCAAGTGAAGGCTTTCTCGATTCACATTTTGAGACTTTCGAACCACTTTATCAGTATAATATTATTTGTGGGTCGGATGGACATGGAGTTGATTGTTTTTCAGCCTATATATATATTTATACCTTGCACAAGTCGATTCATCACGAAGGTGCATATAAATTTCTACGTTGCATAATTGGATTCATCACCCACCTGAGGAAGATAGGTGTTGATGGAGAAAAAGCAAACAACGGTTTGATAACAAATAGAAATAGTAATGTACGTATGATTGTCATCTTTGATATGGTATGAGACCTAATTTTATACATGATAAACTCTTGTTACAATTTTTATGCTTGGAGAAGGACTTTAAGGGTGTCATGCATTATATAATTAGGGTTCTCTGAAATTTTTTAAACTTAGGATAAAATAATGCTTGAATTCGACCTAGAGGGTGATATCTTACCATATCAAGCTAGGAGGGACTGAAATCAAATGATAGGAGGACCTGAAATAAAAGAACTTCAGGCCCTAGGTGGTCCTGAATAAAACGATTTCAGGCCCTGGGAGTTCATGAAATCAAAAGATTCAGGCCCTAGTAGGGCCTTAAATAGATTGAATTTAGGCCCTGGGACAGCCTAAAATAAAAGGAATTCAGGCCCTGGGAGGGCCTGAAATCATAAGATTTCAGGCCCTTGATTATGATTGTCAAAGTTTTCTAAATGTAATTGTAATTTATTTTTCAGAGATGATAATGTTGTTGACGAAATTCTCTCTGAGATATGGAATACTCTTGATGATAATGTTGTCATGAGGAATGGAGTAGAAATAGTCAGTAATAATATTCCATTATCTTCCCAGTATGGTGATAATAGAATTACAAGGAATTTGACATTTAATCTAAATAAAGAAGCAACTAATCTAGAAGATGAGTGTCTGAATTCTTCTACAAGAGTTGTTGAATTCTTTGAGCCAACCTGGAGTGGGGAGGAAGAAATTGAAATCTAAAATGGAGATGAATTACAACCCAGTACAAGTGTACTAGAATTCCATGCTGATGATATGCAGATTGAGCAATATGAATTCCCCCCAGATCAGTACAGTGACTTAGAGGAGGAGTTTCCATTAGCTGAAGATCCTTATATTTTGAATTTTCGATTGCTTGCTGGGCCAATTAGAGAGGTAGAGGAAAGAGATGAGTATGAATTTTTTGTGGGGCAGATATTTCCATCTAGAGAAGAATTCAAGAATGCACTTGTCAAACATGCCATGGTTAAGCATATGAGATATAACCCAGTTGACACTAGAAAAAATAGAGTTAAAGCAGTGTGCTTCAACCAACCATGTACATGGAGAGTAGTAGCAAGGGGGGAAGTAGAGTTTACTGTTACAAAATATGTAAAGGAACACCAATGTGGAACTGTTAGGGAAAGTGTTGATCATCATGCATGCTCTTCATCATTTGTTGCTTCTTTTGTTGAAGAGCAATTTCTTCATAATGAACAATACAAACCAAGTATGATTATATCAGATATTAAAGCTAGATTTGGAGTGACCATATCATACAGAAAAGCATATATAGCTAGGGAGAAAGCATTGAAAAAGGTTGTCAGAGATTATGATGAGACATATAGAGATCTTCCACAATATCTGCGTGAGTTAAGAGTTAGAGATCCTGAAACTTATGTGGCACTATGCAGGAATGGTGACAATCAGTTCCAGCGGTGTTTTTGGAGTTTTGGTACTTGCAGAAGGGTGTTCAGGTCTTATTTGCGTAGACTAATCGGAATTGATGCCACACACCTAAGAGGAAAGTATTCAGGTGTATTGTTGATTACTACGACTATTGATGGTAATGACAATGTTCTCCCAGTTGCCTTTGCTATTGCTGAAGTTGAAAATGGGTCTACATGGGAGTGGTTTTTGGAGCATACCAATAGGTACTTTGCTGTTGATGATCACTCAATCACCATAGTATCAGATAGACATCGGGGCATTATATCAGCAGTTAGAAAAGACTACACAAACACACATCATGCTTTTTGTTGCCACCACATATCTTGTAATATGGTAACTGATACTGGAAGTAGGGCTGCTTTAGGTTTGTTTTGGGCAGCAACACGAGCCAACACAACAATCCAATATGATATGATAATGCAGACAATGCTTGAAAAACATCCAAATGCCCATAAGTGGCTTCAGAACATTGACCCTAAAAGATAGGCAAATGCACATTTTACTGGGAGAAGGTACAGAATGCTTACCACGAATTGTGTGGAGAGCTTAAATACTTTGTTCAAGTCCACACGTGAGCTTCCCATAAACAGGTTAATTGATAATACCAGAAATGGAAGTAGAAACATGGGGCACCTCATACATTGTTGATTTGGAAAAAAAAAATTGTCATTGTGGGGAGTTTCACATTTTAGGACTCCCTTGCTCACATGCTATTGCCATAATCATTCACAGGAACATGGATACACTGCCATATTGTGAGCATTATTTTTATTCAGAAACTTGGAAGTGGGTTTACATGGATCGTATTTTCCCCTGTAGAAGCAAGCAGTTTTGGCCTATGGGCGTAAACGACATTATAGTTCTCAATCCCCGTAGCCTTGTACAGCCTGGTAGACGAAAGAAGACACAGATTGAGTCCAGACACAATGGCAAGGTGAAAGTAAAATGCAGTCGATGCAAACAACTTGGCTATAATAGAAGGACATGTAGAATGCCGCCAGCACCAAGGTCTTGAGTTAATTGGTATATGTATTGCAGGAATATTCTGATTGAAGTGTATATTTTGTAAGCAGGAAAATGAATGTATATATTTTGTATATTGTACAACCATAGTATTGTCAAAATACTAGTTGTTGTTAATGTTGTCACTTGAAGAAGTATTTCAATATTATGATACATATCAATGCCTTGTGTAATTCAATATAAGCAGAAAAGATCAGTCCTCAGATTTCTGAACCACAAGTGTGTTATTTCCGGTCCTAAAGTCCTGAAGTCCTCTGTTTTCTGAATATCTGTCATTTGAGCCCCTCTTATTTCTGATTTGTTGATTTATTGTTCTGTGGCAACTGATACTGTATCAACACGTAATTGATACTCATTACGACTACGTTTGTAAACCAAAAATACCATCTGCTAGCTAAACTCTAACTACTGATAATGAGTTTTGAAAACTTCAAATATCCTAGGTCCATCTTGTTGGATCGAGAGACACGATAGAGGGGGGGGTGAATATCATGAAAATCATTTCGGATAAGAATAAGAGAAAATACGCAGCGGAAATAAAACAAACACACAAAGAACACAAGTATTTATACTTGGTTCGGAGTCGCGATCGGCTCCTACTCCAAGGCCCACAGTCCTTGACCGTTTACTGTGGGCAATTCTATAATCGTGCAAAGGTTTACATATTTTGATACAAGAATATTGCAGTAAAAAAAGAATACACTTTTCGTTACCGACGCCCAGTGTGGATCGTACTTCGGAGCAGAGGGTCGCCGTCGGCGCTAGAGTCTCGAGATCGGAGTTCGCCGGAGCAGAGCGCTTGAACGAAAAGCTTAGAGGCGTTGGGAAGTTGTGTTCTTGAAGCCTTGAGGTCGAGCCCCTTTTATAGTGCTCCTAGGGGCGCCTGATTCGCTGGGGGCGCCTGACACGTGCCTTCAGATCGGAGAAACTTCATCCACAGCTCGGTCAGCGCTTATCCCCTTCGAATCGACCTCTGGAGCTGACTGGGGCGGCCTAAAATGAGATTATTTCAGGCCCACGCTGGGCCTAAAATGAGTTTATTTCAGGCTCACGCTGGGCCTGAAATGAGATTATTTCAGGCCCAGCGTGGGCCTGAATCAGTTTGTTTCAGGCCCACGCAGGGTCTGAAATGAGATTATTTCAGGCCCAGCTTGGGCCTGAATCAGTTTGTTTCAGGCCCTGAGTGGGCCTGAAATTAGATTATTTCAAATGATTACAACATAAGGAAGGTTCAATATTACTGATGGTATGGACAACAATTACAGATTATAGCTTATATATTACACAAAAACAAGGATCGAAAGCAATGTTTCATTGATTTTCAAAAGGATTGCATAGATTGTACAAATTTACAATCTTTGTCATGACACTTACATATGCATTGTATGAACAAAAGCACAATCCAACCTGAAAAACCCAATATTGTCATTGTTCTCATCTTATAAATCCAACCATGAAATCAATTATTATGTTTAATAAAAAAAATATGATCTTACGATCTACTTTGGGTGGGTCCTTGTACTACAATTTTATTAAAGTGTGTCCCCGTTATGGAAGTCAATCCTTTATTCCATATTTTGTAATATGACCAGTTTAAATTTTTGAAAAATGACACCTACACAGATATTAGATTAGTAATAATTATATTGCATTGAAACTTTTTGTAGAGGTATATATATGAAATAGAAAACTTATAGTTTTTCAAATTTGGCAGTGTGTACCCTTCTGTGGAACCTGAAATGAGATTAATTCAGGCCCACGTTGGGCCTGAAATGAGAATATTTCAGGCCCAGCATGGGCCTGAATAAGTATGTTTCAGGCCCACGCTGGGCCTGAAATGAGATTATTTTAGGCCCACCGTGAGCCTGAATCAGTTTGTTTCAGGCCCACACTGGGCCTGAAATGAGATTATTTCAGGCCCAGCGTGGGCCTGAATTAGTTTGTTTCAGGACCTGAGTGTGCCTGAAATTTGATTGTTTCAAATGATTACAGCAAAAGCAAGGTTCAATATTACTGATGGTATCGACAACAATTACAGATTATTGCTTATATATGTTATTCAAAAACAAGGATTGAAAGCAATGTTTCATTGATTTCAAAAGGATTACATTCATTGTACAAATATACAATGTTTGTCATGACACTTACATATGCATTGTATGAACAAAAGCAATATTTACAAATTTATCTTCCAGAACTTGTCTCTCATTATTTTATATCCCACCTGAAATCGATAAGCTTTCATGTGCTTTTGGCTAAACTATGTAGATCTTTGAAAGACCAGACATTCAGCATATCGCATAATGAAAAAAGCACAATCCAACCTGAAAAAATCAATATTGTCATTGTTCTCATCTTATAAATCCAACCATGAAATGAATTGTTATGTTTAACCAAAAAAACATCATCTTACGATCTGCTTTGGGTGGGTCCTTCTACTACAATTTTATTAAAGTCTATCCCCGATATGGAAGGCAATCCTTTATTCCATATCTTGTAATATGACCGGTTCAAATTTTTGAAAAATATCACCTACACAGATATTACATTAGTAACAATTATATTGCATTGAATCTTTTTGTAGAGGTATATATATGAAATTGAAAACTTACAGTTTTTTCAAATTTGGCAGTGTACCCTTCTATGGTGTCGAGAGAATTATAATGATGGATACTACCTTCCTCGAGGTCAATAATCATTAGATGCCAATGATCATCAGCATTATTTAGAGGACAGATGATATATCTAATTGGCTTATCTGTATCAATAGCAATTGTTTGTTCAAATGCTGAAGCGTGAATAACCTCAAACAGTTCCTATGTTTATTAAAAAGGAAGTGTTAGTCGACAAAATCCTACAAAAAAAAACAAAACCACTTGCTAATTTACTTACATCTAACCCCACCCCACATAATATGGAGGGGTGGTATGGTGAGTTACACGATTTTGCTTCATTTATAAAAATTGTCCAGTATGTATTTATGCAATCCCCGATGGTGTAGTCATTCCAATCAAATATTGTCAAAAATGATTGCATATCTAATGTAAATGTCCCATTCGACCATACTGGATTATTCTGATACCTACATGAACATAATATAAGCAACTTAATAAGAAGGTGAATGAATAAATTTTATTAATGAATGAGAATAATCATAATTGTTTTACAAATTCATGCAATCGCAATAACAACTAACTCACTTTAATTTACTAAGCTTTAATAAGGTTTTAGCAATCTCTGCATCTTTATTCTTCTTAAAAAATGCCCTGGCATTCTTTAAGATTTTGCTTTTCACCTTTTGAATTTCTTTTGCTTTTGCTGCCTGTTGTTCAGATATGTTTGTTTGGGTTGAGGTCGCAGATGTTGTTGTTTGCGTTGTAGTTTGTGACATTGATGGGGCAGGAGCCTCCGCATCTTGATCTTCATCTTCATCCTCATCCTCATCTTCTTCCTCATCCTGAACAACTTCTTTGCCCTTGCCTTTGGCCTTGCGAGCTGGTCTGAACTGAGTTATTTTCCTTTTTTTGGGAACTGGCTCAGCTTCATCTGACCCTTTGCTTTCCAATTGTTTATGTAGCCTCATGATTCTTTGGTTGGACAGGAGTATGATCATTTCTCTTACAGCTGCTATTTTATTGTAATGATCATCTTGTTTTTTAAGCTCGGAATCTTTGTCACCAATTATTGTATCCTTTTCAGCAATGATTTCATCTTTTTGTTTAAGCTGGGACTCCTTCTCCACAATTATTGTTTCCTTCTGAGCAATAATTTGATCCTTGTCACTGATGGTTGTTGCCCTGTCATTTTTAACATCCTCCAAACTTTTTAGTGCAGTTAATTGTTATTTTAAGGTATCAATTTGTTCTTGCTTTCTGTACATAGATTGCGGGCTTCCATTTCTAAGGCTTGTAGCCTTCCTTCTGCTGCCTGGCTTCCTTCTGGTGCCTGCTGTAATACGTCACAGTGTACCTCAAGTGGTTGAGTTGGAGGAGGGTAGTGAGGTACCAAATCAAGCTCTGACTTAGCCGGTATTAAATCAACATTAATTAAATTTGTGATCACACGGTCTATCCTCCTCTTGATACTCTCAACATGGGCTTTAGGCCAAGTCCACCTAAGTATTCTTGGCAATCTGTGAGGATGTTCTGGAGCAGCAATATTAATGTGTTCACTCAGCCATACCTACAACATGATTATATTATATAATTAATATCCATCATATCATATATGAGCAGGTATATGTACTTTAACTTACAGTCAAAATATTCGGAAATCCCTTCAGCAAGGGAGCCTTGGCCATTTGGCTTGAATCACCTACATTTGGTCTATGCCTCAGTGTAACCTCCTTTCCAATGGAATCCAACTGAGGAGACATGAAATTGTAGATGACATTGCACCAATTATAGGTTGTTAGGTTGTCAAAATCATCTACGCAATCAATTAGTGACAGGGCAGGAATGGAAAGTATGCTGCTAGTACCACAAAATAGAACTGTAGAAAAAAAATAGAGTATATACTACTGACAGTATAGCTTGTCATTGGATGTATACTTCAATATCAGTTTCTCCAACTACTTGGCAGAAGAACTTGACTCTTCAAAATACTGCTTGTACAGTGGGTTGGACGCCTCGTTCAAATCAAGTTGGACTATCTCTCCATTGTCAGGTAGCCCCAGAATAAGTGATATATCAATCTTTGTGAATTTCAGATTTTTCCCATGGAATATAAAGCTCTTTTCTTCTTCATCCCAATTATCGAACATATTCTGAACCTGGGGTCTTACACATGAAGTATTAGGGAGGTCCAGGACCTAAGAAAAGGGTGTATCTCGAAGCAACTATTCTTGTGCTGGTGTGGGTGGAACTAAACCAATAAAATTTTGGAAATGGCAAAGGCTACTTTTCCAGTTTATTCGTTTAGTTCGACCTCTATTGACAAAACTTGTATAGTCGTTAAACAATTTCTTTTTTGCTTGTGTCAACTGTTTATTTTTACTTCCACCAGGGCCTTGTTGTTTCTTCGATTTTTTGGAAGCTGGTTGCTTTGAAGATGATCTTTTTGGCGCCATTCCGAACTTAGCAACCATCATACAAAAATTATTTGACACAAACAAATATAACACTTAGATTTCGTTCATAAAGATCCTCCTCATATTCGGTCAGGGAGTTAAGAGTATCGGTAACCCTAGGTCAAAAGCAAAAACTAAAATGAAAAACTAAATGTGGGAGTACGTACATTTCCACTAGTCCGCTAAGGAGGACGTCGCCCACACGACTCCAATTGATGAAAGCACGCTAGAACTTCAAATGCCCAGAACCCAGGAGCTACAAGACGATTGCTTACAAGTAAGATCCCGACCACGCTTTAAACTTCAATCACTGCTGGGCCTGATATAATACGATTTCAGACCCAACACGGGCCTTATTTTCTATATGTTATATTTATTAATTTGAGTTATATTTATTTGTATATGAAATATATAATATCTTGTTTCATTTATTTTTATAACTCGATGATATAACATCTGTATTATTCCTTGGTCATACATTATTCTGATTGATTTATAATTTTATTGATTATGTAATTATAATTTTATTTATCTTGTATTTATATATATTTTTGAAGTTAATTCAGGCCCACGATGGGCCTGAAATAATGTGATTTCAGGCCCACGCTGGGCCTAAAATCATGTGAATTCAGGCCCACGCTGGGCCTAAAATGTTGTGATATCAGGCCCATGTTAGGCCTGAAATGTTGTGATTTCAGGCCCACGCTGGGCCTGAAATCATGTGATTTCAGGGCCAACGTGGGCCTGAATTCAAGTTATTTCAGCTCCTACATGGATATTTGGATTTCTGAAAACCCTATACCAATAGTTAGAGTAGAGCTAGGAGATGGTTATTTTGGTGACCAACCCTTAAATTTTACCACATTATGTTGCAAATCCATACCCTGTAGGGTTATCAGTGAGTTTCAACCCAAACCCACTGATGGACCTAGGATATTTGGATTTCTGAAAACCCTATACCAATAGTTAGAGTAGAGCTAGGAGATTATATTTTTGGTAACCAACCCTCAAATTTTACCACATTATGTTGCAAAATCATACTCTGTAGGTCTATCAGTGAGTTTCCACCCAAACCCACTGATGGGCCTAGGATATTTGGATTTCTGAAAACCCTATACCAATAGTTAGAGTAGATCTAGGAGATTGTATTTTTGGTGTCCAACCCTCAAATTTTACCACATTATGTTGCAAAACCATACTCTGTAGGTCTATCAGTGAGTTTCCACCCAAACCCACTGATGGACCTAGGATATTTGGATTTTTGAAAACCATATACCAATAGTTAGAGTAGAGCTAGGAGATTGTATTTTTGGTGACCAACCCTCAAATTTTACCACATTATGTTGCAAAACCATACTCTGTAGGTCTATCAGTGAGTTTCCACCCAAACCCACTGATGGACCTAGGATATTTGGATTTCTGAAAACCCTATACCAATAGTTAAAGTAGAGCTAGGAGATTGTATTTTTGGTGACCAACCTTCTAATAGTGGGTCTGATAACAAGTTATTTCAGGCCCTAGTTGGGCCTGAAATTAAGATATTTCAGGCCCGCCTTGGGCCTGAAATCAACTGAATTCAGCCCCACGGTGGGCCTGAAATAATGTGATTTCAGGCCCAGCGTGGGCCTGAAATAACTTGATTTCAGGCCCAGTGTGGGCCTGATATCACTTGATTTCAGGCCCACAGTGGGCCTGAATTCATGTTATTTCAGCCCCTACTTGGATTACAAATTTTATTTAAAATAATTTTATAATTATATATTATATTGATTTATATAATAAAATTAAATATATAGCTACAAGATGTGACCAAATCCTCTAATTTTATTTAAATCCTCTAATTTTATCAACACAGTCTTATAGTTTATTAAACTTAAAACAAGTTTATTGAATTGTATCGTAGATAAAATTTGGATACTTCCTTAATACAAAATGCAAACAAATTTCGGTTCCTTGCACATCATCAAGTCATATTTTCAGTTGTTGTTGCAATACGAGTGTTGTAACTCCATAATCGAGATGACTAGTTAGAGTTAACCAAAGAGATGTTATTTCTGTTGACCAACCTTAGTTCCAATCATTATCAGTTTTGTTATCTTACCGTATCAATTGGCACACAACATTGCAGAATACACATTTGGAGGTGAAACAACATCACACATTTGTTTTGTTTTTCTTGACAATCAATTATATTTGTATGACAACATCTACATAATCAGATTTTTCCATACAAATGGAGCTACAAATGGAGGTCAATCAAGAGCAAAGGATTTTTTTTACAAGAATACATTGATATTTACTCTCATGTTTTACAAAATATGTCCCTCATAATATTAACTGTCAGATCAAATCTCATTTTCTTCATGTCTCCTTGTTTGAAATCTATCTTCTCATCATATAGGAGACATCGAACGTATGCATCACAAAAAAGGCACAGTCCACGCTGAAAATAACAATAGAGTATTTTTAATTTCAATATGTGGGTATATCAAATACTTTCATATTTTAAACTCATCCCCATTTACTTACCTATATTTTTGTTGGGGACATTTTTGGCTGACGGAGGGTCAATTGTCCAAGGGATGATGACTTTGTAGATATGGATGAATAGTCGTAAGTTCCTCGTGACTATATTGTTTAAGTTATTTTACCTGTAAAATAGATCATGATTTTAATAATCACCATGAATGATGTTTTAGACACAAAGATTAACGTATATATGAATAAAGGCTGCTCACCACTGAGTCGAAGTCATTCTTATATTTACGGCCACTAGCAAGAGAATTTAAATGATTGAAAGTCATGGCTTCTGCATCCACCGCCAATAAGGGAAAGTGTGTATTATCAGTGCACAAAGGTATTAAAATATATATAAACTCTTGTTCTATAAGATCACTCTTCATCACTTGTTGCAGCGAAAACATTCTTAACGATCTTATTGATGCCTAAAAAAATGCATACAGAAAATTATTAATAGCCAAATCATAATATTAGGTCTTCTACAATCTATATTGTAAATTCATTTACATCACTTACTGTGAAGAAGGTTGAACAAAATATTGACTTGTTGTATGGCCTGCCACATGCGGATGCTCCCCTAAATAGAATTTTAAAAAAGGTATCAATTACCTCGCCTTTTGTAAAAACCTCTCCATTGAGGATTTGTAAGAATGAATGCAAATTCAAAGCAAAGGGAGCATCCTCCCAAATAAATTTAGATGCCAACCTGCCATGTAAATTGATAACATTATATATTAAAGAACAAGATATATTAACTAAACTATGTTTCGTAACTTACCTTAGGTTCTCCAATTTGTTGAGGCAATCTGTGATCCAGAGTGATTATGAGTTTTGATGTTTGGGCAATAGGTTTAAGTTAGGTTTCCCTTGTGTTCTTATATGTGTATGTTGAGTGTGCAGGTTGTACAGGTTATACATATGGACTTGGCTAGACAACCTCGGTACGGTGAAGGGTGGCATGGAGACAAGCTGGAGGCTTTTGTTCACTCGAGGGACTTTGGAGAGCAAGGACGATGAGCTGAGGGGTGCGGACTTCGAGGTATGTGTGAAGGATGGCATGGAGGCAAGCTGGAGGCTTGCGTGCATCCGAGGGACGGGAGCCGAAGACGAAGAGGGCGTGAATGCAATAGTCAAGGCTGCTGATGAGGAGTCAGTCGAGTTGTGAGGGTACGAGTGCTGTATGATTGTACTCCGGAAATCCTAGGGTTCGAGTGTGGAGTGAAATGTACTCGGGAAGGATAACCTTAGGTGGGTGAGTAGACCAGTCGACTGGCCTGGGGGTAGTCGACAGATGAAACTCATAGAAGGGTTTTAGCTCTGGACCAGTTGACTGCCCTGGGAGCAGTCGACTGGTAGGTGGCAGATGAGTTGGCTGAGAATTTAAACGTTGGGTTGCAACGGTTGAATATCAGTGGCACAAGTTGACTGCCTTGGGAGCAGTCGACTGGTGGCGAGGGTTCCAGCCCGAGTCCTATTTAAAGAGGACTTCGTGGTGACTGAGATTCTTGATGAAACATACTTGGGTAAAGTGAGTTAGTAGTCTTTTATGCCCAGATATTGTCAAAGTGATTATGGCGAGGTTTCTCCACCCACATGGAGCGACGAGGACTAGCCGGAGGTAATCCGGGGAGTGATCCACCGATGGATTCTTGGATTAGTCACCCGTCCAGGGTGGATACCAAGTAAATCTGGTTTGTTAGCGTTCTTGATTGTTGTTAGTTTTTATTTTGTTTGTATTTTCGCTGCGCAACTAACAACGTAGGTGAAAAGAATCGAAGAAACGCTATTCACCCCCCACCTCTGGCGTACGGAATTGATCCTAACAATTGGTATCAGAGCGAAGGACTGCTCTCGATTGGACTAACCGCTGAGGGAGCACGCGCTAGAGGAGAAGAACAATGGAAGAAAAATTTGGGGATGACATCTACACTCTGCCGGCCTACGATCATGAAGACTTCAATTTTTGAAGGGTGAGGATTGAAACTTGGTTCGGAATGGAGTGGGCATGTAGAATTGTGCTTGAAGAACCATTCGAGATTCCAAAGGATAAGCACGGGAAGAAGCTTAGGCCTAGATATTGGAATCAAGAACAACAAGCACAATCAAAAGCCAATGAGAAGGTAATTAGTGTATTAACTAATATTTTGCCTAACCATATTCTGAGTGGTGTAGGGGAATATCAATACGCACATGATCTATGGAGAAAGGTAGGAGAATTCCATAAAAACCCTACACAAGTTCAATTGGTGGAAGAACCCATGGAGGTGAGCTCAAGAGCCCAAGAGGATGAACAATCAAGCGAGGAATCCTCTACGTCATCATGAGAAGAGGAAAAGGAGCAATCAGATGAGGAAAGGAGCTTGGCATCTGAAGAGGTGAAAAAGGAAGAAGAGAGTGAGAGGGTATCCACCTCAAGAGAAGAGGAGGAAGCATCAACTTCAAGGATTGAGGGGGAGGAGAGACATTCATCCATACAAGAGCAAGAAGAAGCTTCTACCTCCACCAAAGCTAAATCAAAAGAGCACATCACATGCTTTGGTTGCAACGAAAAGGGGCACTACAAGGACAAGTTCCCGAAAGGTAAAAAGGAGGTAAAATCTAAACCCATGTAATTAATTTAAATTCTAACAAGGGTTGTAGGAGTGAAGAAGCCCAAGAGAAGAAGAAGAAAATTCGATGCTTCACATGTGAAGAACTTGGGCATTATCATAGCAAGTGTCCAAGAAAAGGAGAGCTAAAGAAATTGAAACACTTGAGGAGATGGGAGAAGGAGGAAAGGAAGAAGTAAAGATCGCATCAAGGAGGGACTACAAGGGTAAGGGAGGTAATTCCTAACCCTAGGCTAAAATGTAATTCAAGTTCCTCCTTGCATATTAAAAATAATGTTAATCATTCATCCATGCATGCTAAAATTCATGAAAATTGCTTACTTATGTACAATTATGGTTTTAGATATAATGATAGGACTAGGGTTAACAAGGTAGATCATAACCCTAAGTAAAGCATGCATCATGATAGACCCAGGACATTTATACCTAAGGATCATGGCATTAATTCCAAGAAGGGAAGGAATGTGCCTAGGAAGGAGGATAGGTCTAGAAATGTCCAAAGTGGACACTTTGGCACTAAGGTTAAAGGTTTAGAAAGGGAAAATCAAGTCTTGAGGGCAAGGCTTGATACATTAGAAAAGACCCTAGAAAGATTCAAGATTGGATCTAAGGGTTTGGATATGGTGTTGGGTAGCTTAAAACCTAACTATGATAGATCGGGTTTGGGTTACCGGTCTAGAGTCTCCAAGGCCAACAAAAAGAAATATTCTGAGAAGGCATATGATCATCGCAAAAAGAAGAAGTCCAAGGATGGCAAGGGGGTGTCATTCAAAGGGAAGGAAAATGACTTAACCAAGGACAAGGTGTCCAAGGTTAAGAAGGTTAGACTTTTCGGCCAAGAATTACCGGGGGCTCACCGGTGTGGCCTAGTGTGGATTGAGTCACCTAGGGAGGTAGCTAAGGCTAAGAGCTCAAGGGGGAGCTCTAGAAGCCTTTGGGGTCCATGGTAAATGGATCTTAAGAATTTCTCTCCTAGGAAATTAGGTGAAATGTGCCAAAAAGGGTTGGAAGACTTGGGTAAGTCTTAATCCTAGGTTTTGGCACATTCAAAGGGAATTTAGGGAGAAAAAGGTGAAAATACGGTTATATTTGGTAAAATTAAGGTTTAATGAGTGAACACCATATATTTCAATGATAGAAATGAATTGTGATCAAGTATAAGAAGATACATTGAGGAGGAGCCACAATTAGGACTTTTGGGATAGAATAAAATGATACGCTTTAGAATGAATGGAATTTCGTGCCAATATTGGGATATGGAGTGTTAGTGATATGAGAGAAGTGTCCTAAGGCAATCGCCTTATGATTGTAAACATTTATTTCAATAAATGATAATTCACTATTTGAGTATACATGTTTGTGTATTTGATTGGGATCTTAAACTCATCTACTGAATGTCCGCCATACAATTCACAGCATAAGAGAATTTGTGATGGGATCACAACTAGTGATTATCTCTAAATGTGCAAATGTGAAGTGTTGGAAATATCCCTAGTCGATGAATTGATAAATACGGACATTATCAGTTCTGTTGAGACTAGCATGGGTTATTCTCTATTCAGCTGATTCTCACTGGCTGGTGACATTGGGATGTCCGGAGATAAACATGGATGCTAGTTAAGGGAACTAGTTCATTGGAGTGACTAGCTGTAAGATTTCATATGGGAATCTACATGTAGATATGTCAATGAAGATCTTACTGCGGCTTAAGTGCGATGTTCCTTTGACTTGCGGTGTTCAAGTCATCTTGGTCATAGAGACTTATACTTTGACATCTTAAGCAAGCATCTCCAAGGAGGTGTGGACCCAGGATGATCGGGTATAAGCCGAAATGCCCGAAGATGTTTGAACAGCCTACAAAGGATTCACCACTCCTTGCGAGGAGATGTATACCCAGGCCTATCGTCGGATTGTTACTCAAAGCCTCTGGCCAGAGCATATCATGTTTAGAGTGAGAGTCTCTAAAATACATGAGAGTAATTAGAAATCCAAAGGACGAGTAAGACATTACTTGGGCTAGGTGTGACGTAGTCAGCCTAGTGGGGACTGACACCATTGACCGTGTCCTGAACCAAGTGGGTATAAGGTGGTGAAGGGAATGGGGCACGATTCATTAGAGCTGCTGAAGGGTTTCAGAATAATTTCTTCTGAGGTCAAACCGTTGATCTTTCGATTAATTAGGGATCATGATGTACTACTAGGTGCCACTCATGATCGTTCTATAATTAGTTAATTATAGACGGCCAACATAAATTGAAAGCCTATTTAGTCACACGTACTACGAGTAATCCGAGGGATTTAAAACGAGTTGAAAATTGGATTTTCCGATCAAGAGAAATAAGTCGAATCTGAGTTAGTCAGAGGCGCAATGGAAGATAAAAATGGCTAAGTCTTTTGAAGGCTTTTTGGGCGAATTAAATGAGTTTAATTCGCGGCGGTTCGGGTTGGTTTGGCCGGCCAAAGAGGGTGCCAAAACCCCCTTTGGTGGCCGGCCACAATAAGAGGAGAAAACCAATTAATTTTGGTTTAATTAATAAGATAAATCCAACGCGATTTATTTTATAAATTATGGATAAATAAATTTGTATAAAGAAATTTATATAAATAAATTTATAGAAATTTATTCTTTTATGGAAGATTAAAATAATCCATGAATTGGGTTTATTTTAATTTTATAAAATCAATTATGAATTGATTTTTCCATAATAAGAAAGTTTATAAATTTCTTATAAAATTTATTCTATAATTTAAAGAGAAGAAGAATTTGTATTATTATAAATTAGTTATAATAAAACTTGGTTTAAATGGAATAATTCATAATAATTTATAGGATAAATTTCTTATGATAATTAATTAGTTTTATTATAAAGTTAGTTATAATAAAATTCATAAAAGAATTTATAGGATAAATTTTCTTATGATAATTAATTTGTTTTATTATAAATTGGTTTATAATAAAGACTCGGTTTAAACGGAATAATTAATAAGAAAATTTATAAGATAAATTTCTTATAACTAATTCCGTTAATTCGGTTAATTCGGTTTAGAGGGAGACTTAGCAAAGGAGTTGCTACTATATAAAGGAACCAAAGGCTAGCCCTTATTCCTAACTCAACTTATCATAGAGCTCTCCCTCTCTCTCTTAATCTCTTCTCCTCTCCCTCTCCCTCTCCCTCTCTTGCCTAGGGCCGGCGCCCACCCTAGTGGGTTAGGGCCGGCGCACCAAACAACTTCCCCCTTTGAAGTTGGCGTGAGCAATCAAGAAGAAGGAGAACCCGAACAAGAAGAAGAAGAAGCGGATAGCGACTCCACTCTTCTCGGAATACGATTCCGTTACTTCATTGGTTAGTTTCCTAATTTTTCTCTTGTTCTTCTAGTTGTGCCTTCTGAGAATCTAGTAGATCTCATCGTCACAAAACTCGTGACTTTGCGAAGACATCCCGAAGAGAACTCGGCGTGGACGCGAATAGAGGCGAAGCTTCCAAGGGACGCTACGGTTGGATCACGTCCCTTTCTTCGAGTTACGCAAGGTACAAAAGTAAATTAGTTTACTTTTTGCAAACTTTTATTTTATGATTATGTCAACACACCATAAGATTGCATGCTAGATACGAAGTTAAAATAATTTAGGAAATTATTTTATGCAAATTCTTCCACTGCACGTAAAAATTTAAAATTTTACGAACTCGTATCCTTGTCGACATGCACCCGGTCCCAACATGGAGTACATTTGTTTGGAAACATACTTTTTTCAAGTAGATATAGGCTTCACAAAACTCCCTACAAAATTTTAGATTTTTTGGAGATTTGTAGAATTAACTAGGCATTACTAAAATTCGACTAAAAAACTTGAAATTCAGGTATCAGTCAACTGCCCTGGAGGCAATCGACTGATCTCAGCCCAGAAACTCTCTGTAAGTTTTCGCAGTCGACTGACCCAGGGGCAGTCAACTGGTCCGTAGGCTGAAATGGAGAAAGCATATTGGACAATCAGAAATCGCAAATTTGGATTATAGGGTAGGGCTGTGGATTAAAAGTCTTGATTGTGATCTCATATTCCTTAAATGAAGTGTTATCTCATGAGTTAATAAGGCTTTATTGATATTTTAGAAATCAAGGAAGATTGATAAGGTTTTCCATATGAATCTAGGATTAAGAGATAAACATGGGAAAAGTTGAGGACAATTCCATGTGTCAGGTTATAATGGTTAGACTTAGCAAACACTTGGATTATAGATAGATTTGAAAATTGATACAAAAATGACCATCCCTTGAGGAAATTAAAGGTTGTACCAAAAGTCAAGCACACTTGATATTTTCATGGAATCATATTTTTCTAGGATAAGGTATATTCTAACAAGTGTGTTTGCAAATTGTTAGATTGGTTAAAGTTTTGTAGAATTCTTTTTGGCACTAAGGGAAAGGTTGCTTGGGACAATTCTTTGATAGTGTCAAAGGGGAAAGAACTTGGAAGTTAGGTTGGGTAGAACTTAACTTGAGTTTTTGGTGTTAAGTTGGGTAGAACTTAACCTTGGTCAAGTGAAAATTGGGAGAATGCATAGGTCAAGGGGGAGGTTGTCTCCTTGTTTGCCTTAATTTTCATAGGAAATTTTTGGGGTTTGTGTCAAACTTGGGAATGGTGATAGATACATGGTTGGATGTATTTTTCCCAAGTAGGTATAGATACCACAATGTTCTCCACAAAATTTGAGAATTTTTGGAGATTTATGGAATTTTTGGCACAATTCTGAATGTAACCAGAAAAACTGATAATCAGAGTATCAGTCAACTGCCTTGGGGGGCAGTCAACTGCCTTGGGGGGCAGTCGACTGCCTTGGGGGCAGTCGACTGCCCAGGGCTGGTTTGTGTATCAGCAACTGGTTTGGTGTCCAAATGGTGTAAAACAAGTGTATGGGGGGTTAGTACACTGTGTTTAGGACCATTAGGGATTAAAAGAACCGATAATTGGGATATTATTGGGGTCTTTTTGATGTATGACAAAGGGGGAGAAGTGTTGGGTTTAAGTGGGAAACCAAACACGCCTTTGTGGGAAACCCTAGGTTTAGGGGGAGCTGAGATTAAGGGGGAGCATGGTTGCTCCATTCTTGGCGTAAGGGGAACCTTGGAGGGGTTCTTAAAAATCCTTTGTAAGTCCAGTGTAGCGGGAGCTTTGGAGAAGCTTTAAAAAGCCCAGTTTAGTGAAAATTCCTAACTTTGAGAAGTTAGGTGTGGAAATTCCTAACTTGGAGGGTTAGGTGTTAAAAAGTCCTAACTTGAAGAGTTAGGTGTGGGGAGCCGTAGGATAGGTTTTAAAAAGCCCGTTTCGAAAATTCCTAACTTGGAGAGTTAGGTGTGGGATGCCTTGGGATAGGATCTATTTTTGCATTGCATATGCATTGGCGGTGTAAGTCCAAGATGGAGTCTTGGCAATGTAAGTCCAAATATGTGTTTAGCATGGTTTTTGCTATTCTATTATTATTTGTTTTCCCTAACTTAAACGTATTGCCAAACATCAAAAAGGGAGAGATTGTTGAGACAATCTGTGATCCGGAGTGATCATGAGTTTTGATGTTTGGGCAAAGGGTTTATGTTTGGTTTCCCTTGTGTTCTTATATGTGTATGTTGAGTGTGCAGGTTGTACAGGTTACACATATGGACTTGGCTGGACGGCCTCGGTACGGTGAAGGGTGGTATGGAGACAAGTTGGAGGCTTGTGTGCACCCGAGGGACTTTGGAGAGCAGGGACGATGAGCTGAGGGGCACGAACTTCGAGGCATGCGTGAAGGATGGCATGGAGGCAAGCTGGAGGCTTGCGTGCATCAGAGGGACGGGAGCCGAAGATGAAGAGGGCGCGAAGGCAATAGTCGAGGCTGCTGATGAGGAGTCAGTCGAGTTGTGAGGGTACGAGTGTTGTGTGATTGTACTCGGGAAATCCTAGGGTTCGAGTGCAGAGTGAAATGTACTCAGTGAAGGGTAACCTTAGGTGGGTGAGTAGACCAGTCGACTGGCCTGGGGCAGTCGACTAATGAAACTCACAGAAGGGTTTCAGCTCTGGACCAGTCGACTGCCCTGGGAGCAGTCTACTGGTAGGTGGCTGATGAGTTGGTTGAGAATTCGAACGTTGGGTTGCAACGGTCGAATTTCAGTGGCACCAGTCGACTGCCCTGGGAGCAGTCGACTGGTGGCGAGGGTTTCAGCCCGAGTCCTATTTAAAGAGGACTTCGTGGTGAATGAGATTCTTGACGAAACTCGCTTGGGTAAAGTGAGTTAGTAGTCTTTTATGCCCAGATATTGTCAAAGTGATTGTGGCGAGGTTTCTCCACCCACATGGAGCGACGAGGGCTAGCCGGAGGTAATCCGGAGAGTGATCCATCGACGGATTCTTGGATTAGTCACCTGTCCGGGGTGGATACTAAGTAAATCTGGTTTGTTAGCATTCTTGATTGTTGTTAGTTTTTATTTTGTTTGTATTTCCGCTGCGCAACTAACAACGTAGGTGAAAAGAATCGAAGAAACGCTATTCACCCCCCCCCTCTAGCGTACGGAATTGATACTGACACAATTTATTTATCAGGTAGGCCACTTCTTTATCTTGATTTTTCTTCTTTGAATTCATAAAATGCTTCTTCACAAACTACATCAAAACATTTTCAAAAAACTAATTAATGACCAAAATCAATAACAATTGAGGTATTTTATATGAAAGTAAATTACATACATCAATGTCTTGTTATCTCATTTTGTATAGTTCGGAGGTCCTTCTTGTTTCCTCCTCTGTGTCTTCTTCGGACATGACTTCCATTACAGTTATCATTTCTCTTGCTTCATCCATATCCTCCTCACTAATTTTCCTTTTTCTCTTGTCCATGACATTTGATATTTCTTTCTTGCTCCGCTTCCCCTTTGGTAATAGCTGGTGCCATACTGGACTGTCAATTGGAGTATTCCTGTAATCATACCGAGTTCGATCACGTCCTCTCCTTGTTCTACAATATACTGGATCAAAAGAGGATCGACTACAGGATAGCTTTCTTGAGGCCCCATGCCCTTTATTTCAATTATTGAAAATAATTCCTTAACCCTTTCATTCAAAATAATATTCTCCTCTGTTAGCTCCTTGATTTGCTTGTCTTTAACAATGTATTCACCACATAGCCTTACATCGTCTGTGTCATCTCCTTGCGATGTCTCCATTGGCCTTGGAATGTTATCACTGATATCAAGGATCTCAAACAAATTGTTCTCATGTAGGTTAGGAATTATTTCTATAATGACCTATCAATTAACAAGTACACAAATGTTACTGCTTCTATATCAAACTAACATTGATCACAGTTTAGAATAATTATCTCTTCCGGCGACAGTCGATCAACAAGGGCCCTCACCCGACTAATATGCGAAGAAATATTCCTCCACTTATTTATTCGGGGTCCTTCAACATTGTATGGTTTTTGAATTGGTACATGCTCCAAAAATCATGACTACACCAAGTTTTCTAGCCAAATACATTAATGACAGCAAAATATTATAAAATTTAACATGAAAATTATACTCACTGCCAAAAGCCCAGCAAACCCCTTTAGGTAAGGGAGGTTGGTGCCGGTCTGGTATCCCTGTGTTGATGAAAATAAGTCCCCAATCTTAGGTAATTGTGGAGACAAAAATTGATGGATAGCTTCCACCCAGTTGAATCTAGTAAGATTCTCATAATCATCTACTATATCTACAAGACCTAGAGGGACCTTATATGTACTAGACGAAAATAAAACATAAACAAATATATACAAAATATAGAATTTACACACTAATATAACATCATCATCTAATTCAACACTTTTTGAATAATATTTAAGTAACTCCTCAATTCTTGTTCTGGTAGGTTTTTCTTTTGAGAAGTAAGTAACATAGAGGTCACCCGATGCTTTAGTTGAATTAATAGGGACCGAAACACCACGGACCACTATACCCAGTAAGAACGTAACATCTCGTCTGGTGAACGTAACCGGTACACCTGAAAGATTTCAAATATTTAGTTATCATCAAGAATTACCCTTCAAATGATTTCACATTGGGCCTGAAATTTTTTCACTTCATGCCATGGGTAGGCCTGAAATGAAATGTGTGAAATATATCAAAATTAAATCATTTCAGGCCATCTTTATCGCTGTTTTATCTTACTATAGATATTGTTTACAATTCATAACTAAAACTATTACCTGAGAATTTAAAAACTTGCGAGGTTGAATCCCAACATTCGAATATATTCATCAAAATTCTGTTGAGGCAATCGACCCTAAAATGATTGGAAGATCATGGTTTTGATATGTGTGTGTGAATATGTTTAAGGTTAGAGTGTTATGTTATATTTGATATGTGTGATTGAGTTTGTAGGACTTGGAGAATCATACATGGTGAACATATCCAAGGGACGAGAGCCGAGGGAGGAGGACTCCAAGGGCAAGCCGGGAGTGGACTTCAAGGGCACACGTAAAGCGTGGCATGGAGGCAAGCCAAGGGAAGACTTGTGTGCGTATCCGAGGGACGAGAGCCAGAGGAAGATGACTTCAAGGGGCGAGCCAAGGAGTGAACCTGAAGGCACATGTGAAGGAGTATGTGAAAATTGGCTGGAAGTGAGTAGGCAGTCGATTGGCCAGAGGGCAGTCGACTGTCAAAACTCACAGAAGGTTTTCAGCCTTCTACCAGTCGACTGGCCTAAAGGCAATCGACTGGTGTACCCCAAAAACCCATTGGCTAACCGTTGGCTAACAATTAATGCTAGGTCAGTCGACTGCCCCAGGGGCAGTCGACTAGTGCGGGGCTGGACAGACTGTGAGTTTGTCCTGTTCTCTTATAAAAGGAGGACCTTTTTGCATGTGAACGGTACGGTTCCGTACTGTAATGAAGTGCTACTCGTGCAAAAAGCATTCTCATCTTCCACTCTCTTCAATCACTATATTCTGTAAAGAGTAAGACAACATTTTGTAAAGGTTTCTCCACCTGAAGGTGATTTTTCTTAGTGGAGGTGGAGTACGTGCGTGGATCCTTGGATTAGCCACCCATTTGGTTGGATACCAAGTAAATTCTGATTGTTAACATTGTTTTTATTGTCCTTTGCATATTATTGTTTCCGCTGCGCTAACAACTTTGTAGAGACGTAAACGAAAATGTGCTATTCACCCCCCCCCCTCTAGCACGCCTGTCGATCTATCAGTTGGTATCAGAGCGGGTTCATTTCGGAAGAACTTACCGTCAACCGGAGCAAGTTAAATGGTGTTTCAAGAGGGATATAGCACTGCACGACCACCCTTCTTCGACGGGAACGATTTCGCGTACTGGAAAGGTAGGATGCAATATTATCTTATGAACGATATTGAAAATTGGATTAGCATTGTAAATAGATTCGATGCACCCGTCGATGAAAGAGGAGAACCGACACCCATGAGATCATGGTCAAAAGAGGTCATGAAGAGGGTGCAGTCCAATGCCAAGGCCACCACCACACTTTAGTGCGGGCTCTCAAATGAGCAACTCAACAAGGTGGGGTCATTCAAGAGCACCAAAGAATTGTGGGACAAACTGGTGGAACTGAACGAAAGGTCCAACGAGTCCAGAAGAGCAAAGAAGGACCTGCTCATGGCCCAACTCCAATCCCTGTCCATGAAGAGCAACGAGACTGTTAACCAGCTGCATGGAAGGGTGAAGGAGGTCATCAACCAACTCCATGTGATTGGAGAAAAGATCGAGAACCGAGATCTCGTCAGGTATGTCCTACAAGCCTTCCCCAGAACTACCTTGGGGCATCTATGGTGGATGCCTACAAAGTGTCAAGGGATTTATATTTAGTTAAATTAGACGATTTGTTTTGTGAATTTGAACTGCACGAGCAAACTAACATTTCGGCCAAAGAGAAAGGTATAGCTTTTGTTGCAGAAAAGGAGAAGAAGAAGAGGAAGGAGAAGAAGAAGGTGGTCTATTCCTCATCATCCGACTCAGAGGAGTCCAGCGCCTCCATGGATAGTGATCAGGAGGCTTTCACGGTAAGGAAAATGCGTAAGGCTTTCAAAAGTTTTTCTAACAAGTCTTATGCTAGGAAAGGGTCCAAAGGCAAGGGTAAGGCCAAGGACATTATGCTACAACTGCCACCAAGAGGGACACATGAAGAACGAGTGCCCTCAACTAAAGAGAAGAGATGACAAGAAGGAGGAGAAGAAGAAAGGTGACAAGAAGAGGTCGAAGGGGAAGGAGAAGGGTGCTGCCAACCTCAAGGCGACCTGGGATGATCCATCATCCTAGAAGGAGGAAGAAGAGAAAGTTTCACATTTTGCTCTCATGGCAATGGACCATTCAGACTCATCAGATGATGAAAGAAGTTTGAGCAGTAAAGATAAGAGCACCTCCTCTTCATCATCATCCGAGTCAGAAGCTTCAGTAAGTGAAGTATACCACTTATCCTCCTCTACTTTAGTTAAGATTATTTCTAGCACTAACATGGATTTAGCTAAGGCTAGAAGTAAGATTAAGGAACTAAAAAATGAAATTGCCATGCTTAGAGTAGAGTCTACAACACTTAAGGAAGAATTACATGCTTGTTCTCTTTCAGCACATGATTCATGTTTTGAAACTGAAAATAGGGAACTAAGAAAAAAGGTAGAGGACCTCACAAAGGCACTTAGGAAATTTCAAGTGGGGTCTAGCAACTTAGATATGATAATAAATAGTCAAAGGGTCGTCTATAACAAAGCCGGATTAGGGTATAGGCCAAAGACAAAGGAAGTGGCCTTTGTTTCACTCATGGGTAGGATTGGTGCATCTAGGAGACAAGGGTTTAAGGGAAACACCAAGACGGCATGGGTACCTAAAAGATTATTAAATGATGCTTGAGGATCACAAATTTGGGTACCAAAAGAGTATGTTTTTCATGTTGTATAGGTAAAGATGAAGGAGGCCTCAACTATGTGGATAGTAGATAGTGGATGCTCAAGACATATGACCGAAGATGTGAGCAAGTTCACTACTATTAGCTACCTAAGAGAAGGGGCGGTCTCCTTTGAAAATAGTGAAAAACTGAGAATTATTGGTAGAGGCACCATTGAGGTATCTCCTACAATTTCTATACATAAGGTACTTTTAATTAAAGACATGAAGTTTAACTTACTTAGTGTGAAGAGTTGAATTTCATGATAGGAAGTGTCTAATTAAACATAATGAGTCTGATAATGACATATTAGAATGGTATAGAGAGACCAACTTGTATTATCTTGATCTTGCTTATGCTACTAACAATTTGGCTAAGTGTTTAATGTCTAAAGAAGAAGAAGGATGGTTGTGGCACCGAAGGCTTGGACATGTCAACATGAGAAGTATTGCAAGAGTGGCCAAGGAAGAATTGGTGAAGGGACTACCTATGATCAAGTATGAGAAGACTAAATTGTGTGATGCATGCCAAGAGGGCAAGCAATCAAAATCATCACACAAAGGTAAAACCCTAACCACTACTACTTTGCCATTAGAACTTTTGCACATTGATTTGTTTGATTGCCATAGTACTCCCTCACTAGTAGGAAGTAAATATTGTTTAGTTATTGTAGATGATATTTCTAGATTTACATGGGTTTTCTTTTTGAAACATAAGGATGATGCCCTAGAAATCTTTATAGGATTTAGTAAAAGAGTAGAAAATGAAAAACACCTCAAAATTAACCGAATTGGAAGTGACCACAATGGGGAGTTCCAAAATTCAAGTTTCTCATAATTTTGTGTAGAAAATGGATACAAGCATGAATTTTCATGCTCAAGGATTCCTCAACAAAATGGGGTAGTTGAGAGGAGAAACAGAGCCCTACAAGAAGCTGATAGGACTATGCTTAATGCATATTCCCTTCCTAGCTACTTTTGGGCCGAAGCGGTTAATACCGCCTGTTACATTCAAAATCGGGTTTTGGTACATAGGTTCCTAGGAAAAACACCCTTTGAATTATGAAATGGGAGAGTTCCGCAAGTCCACTACTTTAGGGACTTTGGATGTAAAGTCTATATTTTAAATACCAAAGATGGCCTAAGGAAGTCTGAGTCAAAAGCTGATAGGGAATTCTAGTTGGGTATTCATCAACTAGTAGGGGTTATAGAGTTTACAACAAAAGGACAAAAGTGAATGAGGAGTCCTCAAATGTTAACTTTGATGAATCAACAAATACCTACCCTAGAAAAGCCTCAATTGATAAAGATATGGAAGAAGTCCAACCCCTTGCCCAAAAGATCCAAGACCTACATTTGGAGGGCAATGATCAAGGGAGAGTAAGAAGTATCCTAGAGGACGAGGAAGAAGTAGTCAATGACCCCACAACCTCTAGGCCCTTGAGACATCATCAAGATCACCCTATTGATCAAATAGTTGGTGATGTCACTCAAGGAGTAAGGACTAGGTCCTATTTTAGAGATCAAACTAGTCAAATAGCCTTAATCTCTCAATTAGAACCTAAGTCTATTGATAAAGCATTGGCAGATGTAGATTGGGTCTTAGCCATGCAAGAAGAGCTAAATCAATTTGAGAGAAGTGAGGTTTGGGAGTTGGTTCCTAGGCCCAATGATTGCACCATTGTAACTACAAGATGGGTCTTTAGGAACAAACTAGATGACCAAGGCAAAATTACTAGGAACAAGGCCAGATTGGTAGCTAGGGGATTTAACCAAGTTGAGAGATTAGATTATGATGAGACTTATGCCCCCGTAGCTCGATTAGAATCCATTAGAATTCTACTAACCTATGTCGCTCACATGGGTTTCACACTTCACCAAATAGATGTGAAGTCGGCCTTCCTTAATGAGATCATTAAGGAAGAGGTCTATGTAGAACAACCCCCCCGGGTTTGAGGACCCTAATTATCCAAGACACGTCTACAAATTGAGAAAAGTCTTATATGGATTGAAACAAGCTCCCCGGGCTTGGTATGAAAGGCTTTCTTCATTTCTAGAGTCTAAGGGGTTTAGGAGAGGAACAATTGACCCTACTTTGTTCCTAAAATCTAAGGATAATGACATATTTGTTGCCCAAGTTGTTAGTGATATGAGAGAAGTGTCCTAAGGCAATCGCCTTATGATTGTAAACATTTATTTTAATAAATGATAATTCACTATTTGAGTATACATCTTTGTGTATTTGATTGGGATCTTAAACTCATCTACTGAATGTCCGCAATACAATTCACAGCATAAGAGAATTTGTGATGGGATCACAACTAGTGATTATCTCTAAATGTGCAATTGTGAAGTATTGAAAATATCCCTAGTCGATGAATTGATAAAAACGGACACTATCAATTCTGTTGAGACTAGCATGGGTTATTCTCTAATCAACTGATTCTCACTGGCTGGTGACATTGGGATGTCCGGAGATAAACATGGATGCTAGTTAAGGGAACTAGTTCATTGGGGTGACTAGCTGTAAAACTTCATATGGTTATCTATAAAGATATGTCAATGAAGTTATTACTGCAGCTTAAGTGCGATGTTCCTTTGACGTGCGGTGTTCAAGTCATCTTGGTCATGGAGACTTATACTTTAACATCTTAAGCAAGCATCTCCAAGGAGGTGTGGACCCAGGATGATTGGGTATAAGCCGAAGTGCCCGAAGATGTTTGAACAGCCTACAAAGGATTCACCACTCCTTGCGAGGAGATGTATACCCAGGCCTATCGTCGGATTGTTACTCAAAGCCTCTGGCCAGAGCATATCATGTTTAGAGTATGAGTCTCTTAAATACATGAGAGTAATTAGAAATCCAAAGGACGAGAAAGACACTACTTGGGCTAGGTGTGACGTAGTCAGTCTAGTGGGGACTGACACAAACAGACCATGTCCTGAACCAAGTGGGTTTAAGATGGTGAAGGGAATGGGGCACGATTCATTAGAGCTGCTGAAGGGTTTCGGAATTCTTTCTGAGGTCAACCGTTGATCTTTCGATTAATTGGGGGTCATGATGTACTACTAGGTGCCACTCATGATCGTTCTATAATTAGTGGATTATAGACAGCCAACATAAATCGAAAGCCTATTTAGTCACACGCACTACGAGTAATCCGATGGATTTAAAACGAGTTGAAAATTGGATTTTCCGATCAAGAGAAATAAGTCGAATCTGAGTTAATCAGAGGCGCAATGGAAGCTAATAATGGCTAAGTCTTTTGAAGGCTTATTGGGCGAATTAAATGAGTTTAATTCGTGATTGGTGTGGCTTGGTTTGGCCGGCCAAAGAGGGTGCCAAACCCCTTTGGTTTGGCTGGCCATCACTTGGGGAATAAACCAATTTAATTGGTTTAATTAATAAAATAAATCTAGTGCGATTTGTTTTATAAATTATGGATAAATAAATTTATATAAAGAAATTTATATAAATAAATTTATAGAAATTTATTCTTTTTATGGAAGTTAAAATAATCCATGAATTGGTTCATTTTAATTTTATAAAATCAATTATGAATTGATTTTTCCATAATAAGAAAGTTTATAAATTTCTTATATAATTTATTCCATAATTAAAGGAGAAGAGAATTTGTTTTATTATAAAGTTAGTTATAATAAAACTAGGCATAACGGAATAAGTCATAAGAAACTTTATAAGATAAATTTCTTATGATAACTAATTCTGTTAATTCTGTTAAAAGAGAGACTTGGCAAGGGAGAGGCTACTATATAAAGGAACCAAAGGCATGCCTTGAATTCCTAATCGATAGTGCGACCAAGAGATTTATTTCTCTCCCTCTCTCTTTTATTCTCTCTTCTCTCTTCCCCTTAGGGTCGGCGGCCCTAGCATACCCTTGGGCCGGCGCCCCTTGCCTCCTAGGGCCGGCGCACCTTCTTCTCTAATAGTTGTCGTGAGCCAACAACACCAAGGAGAAGCCAACCAAGAAGAAGAAGAAGCGGATCACATCTCCTTCCTTCCCGGAATTTAGATTCCGATTCTTGGTGGTTAGTTTCCTTTCTTCTCTCTTGATCTTCTAGTTGTGAATTTAGAGAATCTAGTAGTTCTCGTTGGCACAAAACTCGTGACTTTGCGAAGTCATCCCGAAGAGAACTCGGCGTGGACGCGAATAGAGGCGAAGCTTCCAAGGGACGCTACGGTTGGATCTCGTCCCTTACTTCGAGTTACGCGAGGTACTTGGTAAATTAGTTTACTTTTCCGCAAAGTTTTATTTTATGATCATGTCCACACACCATAAGGTTGCATGCTAGATACGTGGTTAGAATAATTTAAGAAATTATTTTATGCTAATTCTTCCGCTGCACGTAAAAATTTAGAATTTTACGAACCCGTATCCTTGTCAACATGCACCCGGTCCCAACAGTGGTATCAGAGCCGGTTAGTGTTCGACATAATCATATAATTATTTTGCGGAAAACTTTGTCATGATCTCAATTTTGGAAAAAAAATTTAATTATGGAAACTTTCAAATTATAATAAATTTTTAGATTTAGGAATTTCTAAGTTTGGAAATCCTCATGAAATTTCTCAAACTTTTAAAATTTTCTAGTTTCTGAAATTTTATAATAATTGTGAAAACTTCCCATCTTTGGAAACTTTCCAATTTTGGAAATTTTTCTATTTTAGAAAATTTTCAATTTTGGAAATATATAAGTTTTCTTTGTACCAGAAACTTACAATTATTCTGAAAACCTATTTATGAAATCTCGCAATTTTGGGCACTTTCTTTCAAGAAAGTCTAGACAAATTTATGGACAGTTAGTTGACAATTAAATTTGAATTGGTTTTTAAATTGACAACAAAATTCTTCATTTTGGATTGAGCCTCGGGGAGCCGTCCAATTTAAAGTTAGTTGTTGTAATTTAATTTACCAATTTTAAATGAAATTGTCATGTTTGATTTGGATTGAGCCTCGGAGAGCCGTCTAAATTGGATTTACAACAAATTATTTTTCTTTGGGTATCTGAGCCTCGGGGAGCCACCCTTAGAAAACGATTTGTTGTAGTTAATTAAATCCATGAATAAAATATGATTTAAGAGGTGATGCTCTTACATATTATTGTCTCCAAAATTAATTAGGAAAATGGTTTCCTATAGAGTTTCTTAAATGAGATTTTCATGAAAATAATATGTGGTTGAATTAAGGGATTTGTCTCTTAATTTAATAAGATTTGATTTAGAGAAATCAAAGTCTTAAAACATATTATTTCCGAAATTGATTATGACAATTTAGGAAATTATTTCCCAAAACAATTCCTTAAATAAAGTATGAAATTAGAATTAGAAAATCCGGTTCCTAATTCAAATAATGAGACTTGATAAATTAAGTCACATACGTACTTTATTAAGGAAATCGTTAGTCATGACATAATTCTATGTCATGAATGTGCTTAGAAAAGAAAGGATGAGACCCAAAACCCCTTACAAAATATTAAGGCCAACACCTTCCATTAATATGGTTAGAATCGGAGTTTTGTTTCTCGTTTGGGTTGATGGACACATCCATGCCCGGCTTGAACCTCAACATGTTCAAACCATGGAATTAGTTTATGATAATATAGTTGGAGTCAGAGGTCAATCCTTAGTTTTGGTTGTTGGACACATCCAAGCCTGACTAAACGGTTGAATGAGCTCCAATCATATTAAAACTATTTCTTGATTAATAGGTCAGCCTTAAGCTTGGAGCATCGATTTATTGTGCCACAGTCAAGGTCGATGCAAAGAGAGGTGCAGTTGGGTGCTATGTATAAAGTTGCATACTTGTTAATGAGTTAACAACCCAATGATTTATCCAAACATTCAATTAGTTGATAGCATAAAGTGATAGTTACATATATGTGATGTGTAATCGGTATAATTACCTACCTTCATAGCTAAGAAAAACGTGATGGCCATAGCCATGGTTGTTCTTATCTATGGTTGGATATCAACCTATTTGGAGATGCTCCTACAATCTCCCGAATTGATAAAAAGGGTTATTCAATTTGATAAATAAATAGGATTTTTTAATTAATGTATATTGATACATTCTTTATCATTCTTCTCACATAAGCTCAATTTGTGTTTCTAGGTTAATCACTCGATCATGTCTTCTCTGAATTTGCGTTCCATTTTGGACACCAATAAACTGACTGGGCCAAACTTCATGGACTGGCTTCGAAACCTGAGGATAGTCCTCAAGTCAGAGAAGCTTGCTTATGTCCTTGAAGATCAACTTCCTAACCAACCTCCAGAAGGTGCAACTCCAGACCAGCTAGTGGCCTATCAGAAACATGTGACCGATTCTGAACTTGCGAGTTGCATCATGCTAGCCTCTATGATACCTGAGCTGCAAAAGCAGCATGAGCATATGGATGCTTATACCATCATCTTCCATCTTCATGAGTTGTTTGAAGAGCAGGTGAGATCCGAAAGGTTCGAAGTCTCCAGACTCCTCTTCACCACTAAGATGCAGGAAGGTACTTCTGCCTCGCAGTTTGTGTTAAAGATATTGGGGTACATTGAGCGACTGAACACACTCGGTTTTGCAATGGATCATGAACTAAGTATTGACTTAATTCTGAGTTGTTTGCCCAAAAGTTATTCACTATTTGTGATGAACTATCGGATGAACAAACTAGAGACCACCATTCCTGAGTTGCTCAACCTGCTGAAGACTGTGGAGCCTTCTGTAAAGCCGGATCAAAAGGCGGTACTGTTAGTTGGTTCCTCGAAGAAAGGTTCTAAGAGGAAGGCCAAAGAACAGAATAAAGGAAAGAAGAAAAAGGCCAAAAAGACTGAAAAGAAACCAAAAGGAACTTGCCATCATTGTGGCAAGGAGGGTCACTGGCGAAGAAACTGAAAGATTTATCTTGAGTCCATGAAGAATAAGGCATCCGATGCCCCATCCTCTTCAGGTATCTTCGTTATTGAATGTCACTCTATTTCCTCAAATACCTGGGTACTTGATACTGGGTGTAGCTCACATATATGTAATGACATACAGGGGCTAAGGAATAGAAGAAGACTCGTTAAAGGAGAAGCAAATCTGCGAGTTGGAAATGGAGCAAAGATTGCTGCTGTTGCCATCGGAACATATTTGCTAAAGCTCCCCACTGGACGTATCTTAGAATTGGATAATTATTATATTGTTCCTTCGTTAATAAAGAACATTGTATCTATTTCATGTTTGAAAGAAAAGGGTTATCATTTAACTTTTAGTAACAATTGTTGTTACATAACTTTAAATGGCGTTCTTTATGGGAATGGAACTTTGTGCAATGACATCTACACGTTAGATTTATCCAGTGACGTTTTCAATATCGAAGTTAGCAACAAACGTGCTCGAA